>CM018681.1:31218162-31813460 GCA_009363875.1 Mikania micrantha
CACTTGAAATTCCTTTTGAGGAAATTCAAATCGATTAAAAACTGCATTTCGTTGAGGAAACGGTCAAGATAATGGACCGCGAAATTAAGACGTTGAAACTTAGTTGCATGCCCATATTCAAAGTTCGATGGAACTCAAAGCGTGTACCCGAATTCATGTGGGAGCGTGAAGACAAAAGGAAAAAGAAATACGCACATATGTTCGCTAACACAATAAACACCGGCAACACGAGCTGAATTTCGGGACGAAATTCTTTTCAACGAGGGGGTGATGTGACACCTCGCAATATACAGGTCAGCAATTGATTTAATTAAATAATAATTTAATTTATTATTACATACGTGGCACTAAAATTAGCCAAATCTAGTGTGACATGTGTCACGGTCGTGCAAACACAAACACATCACATATTAATTCGAGGAATTACCGGAAATGCACACACGTGTCTTGAACTCACGAACGTTGGGGAACAATCGAACAATTGATGCAATCGAACAATATTAAGTGATATGTGAAAAAATATGAAACATAATCAAGGCAAAGATAGAAAAACGATAAACGGTAGCGAAAAACGGACAAAAAACGGATCAAACACATAAGAATGGGCCATTGGGCCACCCCAGGACACAACGCGGTACGTGATGGGGCTCGGATAATTCCTTCGTTGTATGCGAAGTAAGGGTGGGCAATTTTAATTTACCCGAAACTCTTCGCAGTACGCCACGACTGATCAACTTCCACCTTGGCGATACGCGGCGTGTACCGGAGGAGTTGCCTCTAGAACTCTCACACTCCCTTTCTGGCCAAACTACCTTTGCTCAATTCTCTCGAACTCTCACACTCCCTTTCCGACCAAACAACCATGTCAAGCTTCATTTCAGCTAGTGGAAGATCTCCTCTAGCCATTGGAACTACATTTGAAGATTAGAAGCATCGAGGAAGCATCAAGACCACCATACCCTTTACATCAGCTGCTGAGCCATCACTAGTCACGTCTTGAGCTATCTAGACCCTGTCCCAGCAATATCCAAGCTTTCAAGAAGCTTTGTGAGGTAGTTTGATGGTTAATCTTACTTCCAAACTCATATGCACTCACATACACACACATGCAAGCACAATGGCTCACATGCAACTCCAAATTTGCCTCATGCACGACTTTGTGTGAGCTTTGAATCATGTATTTAGTGTCTTGATTTATGATTTAGTGTATAGACATGGTTTATTTTATATGTTGATGTCACATGATTAGGTATTTGCAAGAGTTACTAAAAATAGTAACTTTTATGGCATAAAAGGTTGATTGTTGACGTTTTAATCATGTTATGAATGATTAAATGTTAACTCATACACAAAAATGATGTATTGGGTAATATGGCTAGGTTGATTTGATGAAATGAGTGATTGTTGTTCATATATTACTATATTTAAAAACTTTTGTGAAGAAATCTTGCCAAGAATGTTGATTTTGGTTATGTTTAAGTATTTTGATGATATTAATGGTCATATGAACATGTTTATTGATGATTAAAATGATGTTTTTAGCAAACTTGTCGTTTAAGGAAACTTTTGAAATGGAGGATTTTTGTAATTTAAGGTATAATAACATATTAAAGAATGAAATATGATTTCTAATTTCTTGGTTATGATGAAATGAAAGATTTTGCATGATATAACAACTTGGTCAAACATGAGCAAACATAACAACTTGGTCAAACATGAGTAAACATAACAACTTGGAGTTGTTGGACATGAACACGAGCACAAACATGAACACGGACACGAAACAAACTTATATATCCTACGTGATATAGCTAACTAGTAAACGTTCAAGCAAGTTTAGCAGTCTTACGCGCGTAACTCATGTGAGTTTACGACCCCTTTTCTGTTAAACTGTTTTCAAGCTTTAAACTAGGAGAGAATACATGTTGCTTAAAACTATTTGTAAGAACATTGTGTGAATGCTAGTATATTGGGAACAAACTCATAAGTGTTGTATATCCTATAAAATCCTCGCACAGTCATACCATTAATGTGTATAAAACGATGCAAGCTTAGATAGTACTATTGGGTTTGACGAACCCCACACGACGCCAATACTGACTGAAGGTCAGGACGTGTATTACCTTAACCCATCGCCATTGTTTTTACGGTAGACATGGCGAAGGCACTTAAAACATCTAGTTCGGTAGTGACACAGCTGACACTTAGAGCCTCAGGCCTGGCAAAGATTAATAAACAGTATGACATAAGGCAAACACTATTTTTTATTACTTCCTGTAGATATAAACCTGTGAACTCACCAGCTCTATGTTGAAACGTTTTTAACATATATTCTCAGGTTACCACAATGCACAGGGCTAGGGATGCACCTAAGGATGCCAAGCACAAGAGTCCTGCATGCATTCCTAACATTTTGAAACTTTATATGTTATCATAATACGTAAAAGCTTCCGCACTATCTTATTTCCGCTTTAAAACATTCTGATTTATTTTTGTGTTATTGCTAATATAACCATGTGTTTTCGAAAAACGTATAGAGTCGTTCTATATGACGAACGCATCTGATCCTTCCATGTCACACCCAGCGGCCTGTCGCCGCAAGTGGTAATTTGAGGGTGTGACAAATAAGTTCTGATAGGGTCTCACATTTTGATGGTGTGAGAAATTCCCTATACTTAGCATTCAAAATGTTGTGATACCTGTTTATCCAGATCCTTTCAGTCTGCAAAAGATCATGGCAAAACCTTGCCTTGTCAAAGAATACCGTAGTGATGTTGTCTATGCATATGTAGGAACTCCTCATTTATGTGATCGTTAGCTGCTTGAGGGCAAAATCGTTTAAGGAATAACTCTTTAAATTCAGCCCAAGTACGACTTTTGACACCCTCTCTCCCTTTCTTCTTACGTAGAAGTTCCTAGAAATCGTTAGCTCTCTCTTTCTCTAAGTTGATTCCTAGCAAACACGACTTCATGTGTCACATCACAATGGCATGTCTCTAAAGTTCCTTCCATATATGTCATCTACCTTTGACTTTGTAGTGGATCAACTTCACCTTTAAATTCTAAAGTTTACATGCCATGAAATCTGTGACAACCGGTACCTGACCATTCGGCAAATCTGTACGATATGTGTACTTTCACTATTAACTGTGTGTAAATACTAAATGATCAACAGTGTGTGATAACAATTCAGTGGAAACAATTAACAGTTGTATATTTCATATTTTTATCGACTTTCTCTACTAATTGTATGTAATTTCGTTTATGTGTAAGTGTCCTGCCCCACAAAATGTTTTCGGTCAAAATATTAGAGAAGGAAATATTGGTTCTCAAATTCCTTGTTATCCCCACCACAAGATGTTCTCTAATTCTAATATAGTGTAGTTCTTGAATTTCATGCTATTCTAAGGTGGCTTTCTCGAACTTTTATATCCGAGGGAAGGTTTCTCAATTATATAATAGGTGTTCTCGAATTTTGGTTTCGAATTTGTCAAGTTTAAAAGTGAGGGTCTCGAATTGAGTCTCATTAATATTCTCGAATTCATTCTTGATTATGTTCTCGAATTTGAGGCTTTAATAAAGAGGTTCTCGAGTTTGGCTTTTTAAATAATTTTTCTCGAATTACAACTATGTTTCTCGACTTTCATGTTCAAAAACATGAATGTTTCTCGACTTATTCATCTCAAAACTCCCGCTCCAACACTTTACGAGAATTGCAGGTCTCATTAAAATACCCTACTTTAAATCATCCAAAACTCTACCCAACATAATCCTTAAGTTTCTAATCTGTTTTAGTGCAAGATCCTATGGTTTTGATGTTGAAAACTCAACCAAAATGTGAAGAACTCACCTCTACAGTAGTAGTCACAAAACAGCTCGTTTTTGCCCCTTTATTTATGATTCCAAGCTTGATTTCTTCCTTTTTTCACGATCTACGCGTTTTTACGGTCGTTTTGACACCAAATTCACCCGTTTTGGTTAAGAATTGAGTGAGATATGAAGGTTTTTTAGAGATGGAAAAAGGTAGAGATAGAGAAGGACGAATTTGAAGAGAGAGAGAGAGAGTTGGTTGGTGGGGACGAGTTATGGCATTTAATGCCATATTAAATGTCTTTCATGCTCGGTTGCGTTTGGGCTCGTTCGGTTCCGCTCGGTTTCGCGATTAAACGTCGGTTCTCGGTCGTTTTCGTAACGAAAAGTTACGATTTTAAAAGTAGATTTTATTAATTTAAATTAGGTGGTAATTCCTAATAAATTAACTACTTATCTTTTATTTATTTTTAAACTTCTAAAAAAACATTTAATTTTAATTACTTCATCGGATCGTATCGTTCTTGCGCGTTTTCGTACGAATCGTCACTCGTTCGAATACGACGACAACGTTACCTTCCGATATGGTTTTCTATTTATTAGACATCATTCAAAACATTAAACCCCCAGATATATTCGTGCAAATCGTCACCCACACAAATATTTCGTCAGTTTAATATTCACGTAAGGACGTCTGTTGTTGTTTTGTTTTATACCTTCTCACATAATAAAATCCTAACTAGCATGCACTTAGAATTTCACATCATGATTTAGCATCTTGAATCATGTTAACATCGTATATGTGCATGTTGTGTGTAAATGTTGAATTTCTACACTGTTTGCAAGTTGTTTTGTATAGAGTTTACACAAAATAGTGTATGGATAATTTTCCGTACACATATCCACAGTAAAATCCTACTGTTCCGATCTACTGTTCAGGCATTGATGTTACAAGAAGATAGTGCAAGTATGGAATCACATGACAGCGGCTCAAGATCGAAAAAAGAGCTATGCCGACAAAAGGCGCAAGCCTTTGGAGTTTCAAGTAGGAGGCAAGGTATTACTAAAAGTCTCACCCTGAAAGGGAGTCATACAATTTGGGAAACAAGGAAAGTTAAATCCTCATTACATTGGACCATTTGAGATCGTCAAACGAATAGGCCCGGTAGCCTACGAACTGAACTTGCCAAACGAATTGAGCAGTGTGCACAACGTCTTTCTCGTATCAAACCTCAAGAAGTGTTTATCAGATGAAACACTTGAAATTCCTTTTGAGGAAATTCAAATCGATTAAAAACTGCATTTCGTTGAGGAAACGGTCAAGATAATGGACCGCGAAATTAAGACGTTGAAACTTAGTTGCATGCCCATATTCAAAGTTCGATGGAACTCAAAGCGTGTACCCGAATTCATGTGGGAGCGTGAAGACAAAAGGAAAAAGAAATACGCACATATGTTCGCTAACACAATAAACACCGGCAACACGAGCTGAATTTCGGGACGAAATTCTTTTCAACGAGGGGGTGATGTGACACCTCGCAATATACAGGTCAGCAATTGATTTAATTAAATAATAATTTAATTTATTATTACATACGTGGCACTAAAATTAGCCAAATCTAGTGTGACATGTGTCACGGTCGTGCAAACACAAACACATCACATATTAATTCGAGGAATTACCGGAAATGCACACACGTGTCTTGAACTCACGAACGTTGGGGAACAATCGAACAATTGATGCAATCGAACAATATTAAGTGATATGTGAAAAAATATGAAACATAATCAAGGCAAAGATAGAAAAACGATAAACGGTAGCGAAAAACGGACAAAAAACGGATCAAACACATAAGAATGGGCCATTGGGCCACCCCAGGACACAACGCGGTACGTGATGGGGCTCGGATAATTCCTTCGTTGTATGCGAAGTAAGGGTGGGCAATTTTAATTTACCCGAAACTCTTCGCAGTACGCCACGACTGATCAACTTCCACCTTGGCGATACGCGGCGTGTACCGGAGGAGTTGCCTCTAGAACTCTCACACTCCCTTTCTGGCCAAACTACCTTTGCTCAATTCTCTCGAACTCTCACACTCCCTTTCCGACCAAACAACCATGTCAAGCTTCATTTCAGCTAGTGGAAGATCTCCTCTAGCCATTGGAACTACATTTGAAGATTAGAAGCATCGAGGAAGCATCAAGACCACCATACCCTTTACATCAGCTGCTGAGCCATCACTAGTCACGTCTTGAGCTATCTAGACCCTGTCCCAGCAATATCCAAGCTTTCAAGAAGCTTTGTGAGGTAGTTTGATGGTTAATCTTACTTCCAAACTCATATGCACTCACATACACACACATGCAAGCACAATGGCTCACATGCAACTCCAAATTTGCCTCATGCACGACTTTGTGTGAGCTTTGAATCATGTATTTAGTGTCTTGATTTATGATTTAGTGTATAGACATGGTTTATTTTATATGTTGATGTCACATGATTAGGTATTTGCAAGAGTTACTAAAAATAGTAACTTTTATGGCATAAAAGGTTGATTGTTGACGTTTTAATCATGTTATGAATGATTAAATGTTAACTCATACACAAAAATGATGTATTGGGTAATATGGCTAGGTTGATTTGATGAAATGAGTGATTGTTGTTCATATATTACTATATTTAAAAACTTTTGTGAAGAAATCTTGCCAAGAATGTTGATTTTGGTTATGTTTAAGTATTTTGATGATATTAATGGTCATATGAACATGTTTATTGATGATTAAAATGATGTTTTTAGCAAACTTGTCGTTTAAGGAAACTTTTGAAATGGAGGATTTTTGTAATTTAAGGTATAATAACATATTAAAGAATGAAATATGATTTCTAATTTCTTGGTTATGATGAAATGAAAGATTTTGCATGATATAACAACTTGGTCAAACATGAGCAAACATAACAACTTGGTCAAACATGAGTAAACATAACAACTTGGAGTTGTTGGACATGAACACGAGCACAAACATGAACACGGACACGAAACAAACTTATATATCCTACGTGATATAGCTAACTAGTAAACGTTCAAGCAAGTTTAGCAGTCTTACTCGCGTAACTCATGTGAGTTTACGACCCCTTTTCTGTTAAACTGTTTTCAAGCTTTAAACTAGGAGAGAATACATGTTGCTTAAAACTATTTGTAAGAACATTGTGTGAATGCTAGTATATTGGGAACAAACTCATAAGTGTTGTATATCCTATAAAATCCTCGCACAGTCATACCATTAATGTGTATAAAACGATGCAAGCTTAGATAGTACTATTGGGTTTGACGAACCCCACACGACGCCAATACTGACTGAAGGTCAGGACGTGTATTACCTTAACCCATCGCCATTGTTTTTACGGTAGACATGGCGAAGGCACTTAAAACATCTAGTTCGGTAGTGACACAGCTGACACTTAGAGCCTCAGGCCTGGCAAAGATTAATAAACAGTATGACATAAGGCAAACACTATTTTTTATTACTTCCGGTAGATATAAACCTGTGAACTCACCAGCTCTATGTTGAAACGTTTTTAACATATATTCTCAGGTTACCACAATGCACAGGGCTAGGGATGCACCTAAGGATGCCAAGCACAAGAGTCCTGCATGCATTCCTAACATTTTGAAACTTTATATGTTATCATAATACGTAAAAGCTTCCGCACTATCTTATTTCCGCTTTAAAACATTCTGATTTATTTTTGTGTTATTGCTAATATAACCATGTGTTTTCGAAAAACGTATAGAGTCGTTCTATATGACGAACGCATCTGATCCTTCCATGTCACACCCAGCGGCCTGTCGCCGCAAGTGGTAATTTGAGGGTGTGACAAATAAGTTCTGATAGGGTCTCACATTTTGATGGTGTGAGAAATTCCCTATACTTAGCATTCAAAATGTTGTGATACCTGTTTATCCAGATCCTTTCAGTCTGCAAAAGATCATGGCAAAACCTTGCCTTGTCAAAGAATACCGTAGTGATGTTGTCTATGCATATGTAGGAACTCCTCATTTATGTGATCGTTAGCTGCTTGAGGGCAAAATCGTTTAAGGAATAACTCTTTAAATTCAGCCCAAGTACGACTTTTGACACCCTCTCTCCCTTTCTTCTTACGTAGAAGTTCCTAGAAATCGTTAGCTCTCTCTTTCTCTAAGTTGATTCCTAGCAAACACGACTTCATGTGTCACATCACAATGGCATGTCTCTAAAGTTCCTTCCATATATGTCATCTACCTTTGACTTTGTAGTGGATCAACTTCACCTTTAAATTCTAAAGTTTACATGCCATGAAATCTGTGACAACCGGTACCTGACCATTCGGCAAATCTGTACGATATGTGTACTTTCACTATTAACTGTGTGTAAATACTAAATGATCAACAGTGTGTGATAACAATTCAGTGGAAACAATTAACAGTTGTATATTTCATATTTTTATCGACTTTCTCTACTAATTGTATGTAATTTCGTTTATGTGTAAGTGTCCTGCCCCACAAAATGTTTTCGGTCAAAATATTAGAGAAGGAAATATTGGTTCTCAAATTCCTTGTTATCCCCACCACAAGATGTTCTCTAATTCTAATATAGTGTAGTTCTTGAATTTCATGCTATTCTAAGGTGGCTTTCTCGAACTTTTATATCCGAGGGAAGGTTTCTCAATTATATAATAGGTGTTCTCGAATTTTGGTTTCGAATTTGTCAAGTTTAAAAGTGAGGGTCTCGAATTGAGTCTCATTAATATTCTCGAATTCATTCTTGATTATGTTCTCGAATTTGAGGCTTTAATAAAGAGGTTCTCGAGTTTGGCTTTTTAAATAATTTTTCTCGAATTACAACTATGTTTCTCGACTTTCATGTTCAAAAACATGAATGTTTCTCGACTTATTCATCTCAAAACTCCCGCTCCAACACTTTACGAGAATTGCAGGTCTCATTAAAATACCCTACTTTAAATCATCCAAAACTCTACCCAACATAATCCTTAAGTTTCTAATCTGTTTTAGTGCAAGATCCTATGGTTTTGATGTTGAAAACTCAACCAAAATGTGAAGAACTCACCTCTACAGTAGTAGTCACAAAACAGCTCGTTTTTGCCCCTTTATTTATGATTCCAAGCTTGATTTCTTCCTTTTTTTCACGATCTACGCGTTTTTACGGTCGTTTTGACACCAAATTCACCCGTTTTGGTTAAGAATTGAGTGAGATATGAAGGTTTTTTAGAGATGGAAAAAGGTAGAGATAGAGAAGGACGAATTTGAAGAGAGAGAGAGAGAGTTGGTTGGTGGGGACGAGTTATGGCATTTAATGCCATATTAAATGTCTTTCATGCTCGGTTGCGTTTGGGCTCGTTCGGTTCCGCTCGGTTTCGCGATTAAACGTCGGTTCTCGGTCGTTTTCGTAACGAAAAGTTACGATTTTAAAAGTAGATTTTATTAATTTAAATTAGGTGGTAATTCCTAATAAATTAACTACTTATCTTTTATTTATTTTTAAACTTCTAAAAAAACATTTAATTTTAATTACTTCATCGGATCGTATCGTTCTTGCGCGTTTTCGTACGAATCGTCACTCGTTCGAATACGACGACAACGTTACCTTCCGATATGGTTTTCTATTTATTAGACATCATTCAAAACATTAAACCCCCAGATATATTCGTGCAAATCGTCACCCACACAAATATTTCGTCAGTTTAATATTCACGTAAGGACGTCTGTTGTTGTTTTGTTTTATACCTTCTCACATAATAAAATCCTAACTAGCATGCACTTAGAATTTCACATCATGATTTAGCATCTTGAATCATGTTAACATCGTATATGTGCATGTTGTGTGTAAATGTTGAATTTCTACACTGTTTGCAAGTTGTTTTGTATAGAGTTTACACAAAATAGTGTATGGATAATTTTCCGTACACATATCCACAGTAAAATCCTACTGTTCCGATCTACTGTTCAGGCATTGATGTTACAAGAAGATAGTGCAAGTATGGAATCACATGACAGCGGCTCAAGATCGAAAAAAGAGCTATGCCGACAAAAGGCGCAAGCCTTTGGAGTTTCAAGTAGGAGGCAAGGTATTACTAAAAGTCTCACCCTGAAAGGGAGTCATACAATTTGGGAAACAAGGAAAGTTAAATCCTCATTACATTGGACCATTTGAGATCGTCAAACGAATAGGCCCGGTAGCCTACGAACTGAACTTGCCAAACGAATTGAGCAGTGTGCACAACGTCTTTCTCGTATCAAACCTCAAGAAGTGTTTATCAGATGAAACACTTGAAATTCCTTTTGAGGAAATTCAAATCGATTAAAAACTGCATTTCGTTGAGGAAACGGTCAAGATAATGGACCGCGAAATTAAGACGTTGAAACTTAGTTGCATGCCCATATTCAAAGTTCGATGGAACTCAAAGCGTGTACCCGAATTCATGTGGGAGCGTGAAGACAAAAGGAAAAAGAAATACGCACATATGTTCGCTAACACAATAAACACCGGCAACACGAGCTGAATTTCGGGACGAAATTCTTTTCAACGAGGGGGTGATGTGACACCTCGCAATATACAGGTCAGCAATTGATTTAATTAAATAATAATTTAATTTATTATTACATACGTGGCACTAAAATTAGCCAAATCTAGTGTGACATGTGTCACGGTCGTGCAAACACAAACACATCACATATTAATTCGAGGAATTACCGGAAATGCACACACGTGTCTTGAACTCACGAACGTTGGGGAACAATCGAACAATTGATGCAATCGAACAATATTAAGTGATATGTGAAAAAATATGAAACATAATCAAGGCAAAGATAGAAAAACGATAAACGGTAGCGAAAAACGGACAAAAAACGGATCAAACACATAAGAATGGGCCATTGGGCCACCCCAGGACACAACGCGGTACGTGATGGGGCTCGGATAATTCCTTCGTTGTATGCGAAGTAAGGGTGGGCAATTTTAATTTACCCGAAACTCTTCGCAGTACGCCACGACTGATCAACTTCCACCTTGGCGATACGCGGCGTGTACCGGAGGAGTTGCCTCTAGAACTCTCACACTCCCTTTCTGGCCAAACTACCTTTGCTCAATTCTCTCGAACTCTCACACTCCCTTTCCGACCAAACAACCATGTCAAGCTTCATTTCAGCTAGTGGAAGATCTCCTCTAGCCATTGGAACTACATTTGAAGATTAGAAGCATCGAGGAAGCATCAAGACCACCATACCCTTTACATCAGCTGCTGAGCCATCACTAGTCACGTCTTGAGCTATCTAGACCCTGTCCCAGCAATATCCAAGCTTTCAAGAAGCTTTGTGAGGTAGTTTGATGGTTAATCTTACTTCCAAACTCATATGCACTCACATACACACACATGCAAGCACAATGGCTCACATGCAACTCCAAATTTGCCTCATGCACGACTTTGTGTGAGCTTTGAATCATGTATTTAGTGTCTTGATTTATGATTTAGTGTATAGACATGGTTTATTTTATATGTTGATGTCACATGATTAGGTATTTGCAAGAGTTACTAAAAATAGTAACTTTTATGGCATAAAAGGTTGATTGTTGACGTTTTAATCATGTTATGAATGATTAAATGTTAACTCATACACAAAAATGATGTATTGGGTAATATGGCTAGGTTGATTTGATGAAATGAGTGATTGTTGTTCATATATTACTATATTTAAAAACTTTTGTGAAGAAATCTTGCCAAGAATGTTGATTTTGGTTATGTTTAAGTATTTTGATGATATTAATGGTCATATGAACATGTTTATTGATGATTAAAATGATGTTTTTAGCAAACTTGTCGTTTAAGGAAACTTTTGAAATGGAGGATTTTTGTAATTTAAGGTATAATAACATATTAAAGAATGAAATATGATTTCTAATTTCTTGGTTATGATGAAATGAAAGATTTTGCATGATATAACAACTTGGTCAAACATGAGCAAACATAACAACTTGGTCAAACATGAGTAAACATAACAACTTGGAGTTGTTGGACATGAACACGAGCACAAACATGAACACGGACACGAAACAAACTTATATATCCTACGTGATATAGCTAACTAGTAAACGTTCAAGCAAGTTTAGCAGTCTTACGCGCGTAACTCATGTGAGTTTACGACCCCTTTTCTGTTAAACTGTTTTCAAGCTTTAAACTAGGAGAGAATACATGTTGCTTAAAACTATTTGTAAGAACATTGTGTGAATGCTAGTATATTGGGAACAAACTCATAAGTGTTGTATATCCTATAAAATCCTCGCACAGTCATACCATTAATGTGTATAAAACGATGCAAGCTTAGATAGTACTATTGGGTTTGACGAACCCCACACGACGCCAATACTGACTGAAGGTCAGGACGTGTATTACCTTAACCCATCGCCATTGTTTTTACGGTAGACATGGCGAAGGCACTTAAAACATCTAGTTCGGTAGTGACACAGCTGACACTTAGAGCCTCAGGCCTGGCAAAGATTAATAAACAGTATGACATAAGGCAAACACTATTTTTTATTACTTCCGGTAGATATAAACCTGTGAACTCACCAGCTCTATGTTGAAACGTTTTTAACATATATTCTCAGGTTACCACAATGCACAGGGCTAGGGATGCACCTAAGGATGCCAAGCACAAGAGTCCTGCATGCATTCCTAACATTTTGAAACTTTATATGTTATCATAATACGTAAAAGCTTCCGCACTATCTTATTTCCGCTTTAAAACATTCTGATTTATTTTTGTGTTATTGCTAATATAACCATGTGTTTTCGAAAAACGTATAGAGTCGTTCTATATGACGAACGCATCTGATCCTTCCATGTCACACCCAGCGGCCTGTCGCCGCAAGTGGTAATTTGAGGGTGTGACAAATAAGTTCTGATAGGGTCTCACATTTTGATGGTGTGAGAAATTCCCTATACTTAGCATTCAAAATGTTGTGATACCTGTTTATCCAGATCCTTTCAGTCTGCAAAAGATCATGGCAAAACCTTGCCTTGTCAAAGAATACCGTAGTGATGTTGTCTATGCATATGTAGGAACTCCTCATTTATGTGATCGTTAGCTGCTTGAGGGCAAAATCGTTTAAGGAATAACTCTTTAAATTCAGCCCAAGTACGACTTTTGACACCCTCTCTCCCTTTCTTCTTACGTAGAAGTTCCTAGAAATCGTTAGCTCTCTCTTTCTCTAAGTTGATTCCTAGCAAACACGACTTCATGTGTCACATCACAATGGCATGTCTCTAAAGTTCCTTCCATATATGTCATCTACCTTTGACTTTGTAGTGGATCAACTTCACCTTTAAATTCTAAAGTTTACATGCCATGAAATCTGTGACAACCGGTACCTGACCATTCGGCAAATCTGTACGATATGTGTACTTTCACTATTAACTGTGTGTAAATACTAAATGATCAACAGTGTGTGATAACAATTCAGTGGAAACAATTAACAGTTGTATATATTTCTATGAGAATTGAAATATAAACATACAACAACACAAGTGAAATAACAATGGTGAAAATAAATGACAAATACAAATCGGTTGCGATCTGATATCCACAAATAACAGGAATCAGATGACCGACAATTTAGTGAGAAAACAACGTGAAACTATTCATAACAATGTAAAAACAGTTAGGATTAGTTGAGTCCGTCTGTGCGAATATACAATTCAAACAACAATTCAGTATCGTTTACGGTCACACAGTTGCGAGACCTATATGTCTGATTTCATACGTACGTCCAATAGATTGGATAAATAATCATTGTTAAATCAGAGTAGCGGAAGTAAAAGTTTAAGTTGTCAAAAGAACCTTGTAAACATAGATTGCGGAAGCTTAAGTTTAAACAGTTTTCTAAACAAAACAGAGTAATAGTTTGCAGAAGCGGTTTAAGTAGTTATCAATACATAACAAAATGAAATAATAAAAGTTCTCAATATCCTAAGACACTTAAACAGATGCATGCGAATCCAGCCTAGCATCCTAATCCCTATGCGCGTGCCTTAGTTACCTGAGAAAACATGCGAGTAAAAAGGGTCAACACAATGGTTGGTGAGAGCACATGTTTTTAATAAGCAGTAAACAACTAATGTCTAAAGTAAGAGTTGTGATTTACATATCATTACAATTATCATTACAATGCATTATCGATTGATAGCTAGCCAATACAGTTATATTATATGCGGGTTTGTACCGAAGCTGACAGTTGTGCCTCCCACCATGTCCATCAAAAGGCAATGGCAAAGTGCTGGTCAATATTGCACCCATTCCGACCTCCAGTCGGGTTGGCCTCCTAGGCGCTATGGGTGGGGCTTGTCAGGTCCAAATAGTACTATTCAAGATTACCATGGTTGGCGCTACGCGCTACTAACGGTCCGTGGAGTATTGCGAGGACTTTTAGTTGTGATGTGGTCCACACATATACATATAGTGATAAAGCATGTCCATATGTAAATAAAATGATTTGTTGTTCATAAAACAGTGTATCATGCAACGTTTTCTCCCTGAAGGTAGAAAAATTAAAAAGGGTTGTGAACTCACCTGATAGAATAGTTTTGGTTTTTGTGTGTTCGCTACCTGTGAATGCTAGGAATCCTTCTAGTAAACACCTATAACCATATAGGTGGTGAGTATGACTTTTTTGATGTGTTGTATCCCATACACCTCCAAGTGTAGGTGTGCTCAACCGAGTGTGTGTGTTGACTTGTGTTGTTTCAATGAATCGTTGGTGACACATTTAAACACTTAAAGTATATCGTTTGCGCATAAATCGCCGTTTATGTCATTTTGCCCAAATAAAGTTTCCTTATTTGGAAAGTATCCGTTTAAAAACTCGTTTTCACAAATCCAAGTTTCCAATATGCTTAGAAATCATTTTTAAACATATTTCAATAATCCAAGTTCACCAAAATATTCAAAAACATCAAAAGCCCTCTTTTGATTTACAAAAGTTTCCTTATTTACTATGTTTCTATAAAATCGTGTTTTTCACCAAACCAATGACCAAAATGTGTTGCTAAACACTCTAATATGAATTTGACAACATCTAGACATGTCTAACATGTGTAGATCATCACAAATCTGTGACTTGCAACATAAAAGTTTCCTTTTATGGAAAGGTTTACTAAATCATCATCAAATCAACAATAACTCATCCAAACTTAAATCCAACATTTATACACTCTAAAATCAGTAGATCTACAACAATATCACACAAAATCACCAACAAATTCGTGTTCAATGGCCACATGGAGTTGCATGTGTTCAAACACACTTGCATGTGTGTTTTTACATCATGCATGTGCGATCTAACCATAAAAAAACATAGAAAGCTACCTTAGGAGCGAAGATCCACTGGGATTTAGTAGTAACAGCTTCTGGAGGTAGTGATTTAGTGTGTTGATCGTTGTTTCCAACCTTCTAGCTTCTTCTCCAAGCTCTAAGGTCTCCAAGCTCACCAACAATGAAGGATATGGCTTCAAGAGAGTTTCCAGGGGGTTGGAGCTTAGTTTCAGTGAGTTCTGGTCAAGAATAGCCGAGGAATTCGGGAGTCCTGACTCCCGTTTTTCTTCGCGTACCGCGACGGGTCCATTTTTCAGTTTTTCGATTTCGATGATTCGATTTCGCTCATGCTTGATTCCCAACGTTTATTCTAAACATCTAACGCGTGTTTAGCGCATAATCACATAATAACACATAAGTTGTTTGATCACCAACGTTCATGAGACTCGTGTGTGTGTTTTTCGATAATTCCCCGAATTATCTTTCATAGTTTGCGTTCGTCGCTATGAACCGTTTGCATGCTTGATTAACCATAATCAACATGTATTGCACAATCCAATAATTCCCCTAATGATCGTTTTACGTTTTGGTTTGCGTTTGTCACAGTTGGTTTCCAAACCAATGTGCAATGTACGATTTTATAGTTCCGCGAACTATCGTTTCGCAGTTGTTTGTGTCTGACTCATCTAATTAAACATAATTAAACGAAATGAAACAAGTATGAATGTGAGATGGAAAGAATATAATAGTCGCAATTTACCTGAAATTGTCGGGTGTCACACTTTCACCTGTTAATCATCTAAGGACATGTAAAATCTTGTCAACACTAGGTTGGTGAGTTCCCATTAGTTTAGAAAATATTAGGTTTTTTAAAAGGTTTAGTGAGAATCTTTCTATTCACTATGTTTTTCAAAGTGGTATGTGAATGGTGTTGAAAACAATAATGAATTACACAAGTGTGTTAGCCTGAATCATCATTACTGACACCATCCCAAATCATTAAAGATAGATTATGTATAGGGCATATGTAGAGCCAAAGCTCGGCCGCCAGCCCACCACCCATTCGGTGATCCATGAGGAGATCCTTAATGGAAATAAGACCTCGTCACTTCTGTACCTCATCTTGACGCGCCACGGTGGATGTAAAAATAATGTTTTGAGAAAGAAGCGTATGCTCCGTCTCCTAATATATGAGACACATTTGGTTTGTTTGAAAATCACACTGTTTACACTCCTTTCTTGTAGTAAAACATTGTTTGTTGTGTACTCGTTTGAAAATCGTTCAGGACCATGTCTGAACATTTGTTTGATTTGAAAACTCGTGTGATTGTTTATGTGGTATGTCCGTAATATCATCCTTTTGATCATTAACAAACCTAACTGATATACCCTTCTTGATTAGTTCCCCTTGAACTAATCCGAGTTGTTATTTCACGTTGTATGCGTGTAACATAACAGCCTTGGCGTTGGAGGTTGGTCAGACCTATGGTACCATCTACGTTACCGTCGATTGACTTGCGTCAACTAATGGTAAATGACTCTAAAGCGACTTACTTGATAATTCCTCAGCGAATTCTTGATGTGTTGTTGTGTGGACACATGCTCTAGTGAATTACCCTAGACAGATACCATGCAATTATTTTGTTTGTTTGATGGGGATTCCCATGAAAATGATTGTTCTCAATTGTGCACTACACAATTCCCCGGTTCATGTCCGTTCACCTCTTGGTTGGGCACAAAGCCTCGACCTGTTGTGATCAGCGGACATCTACTCGATGATTTGTGTTTGAACCCTCGAAACTTGTTTGTTTTTGTTGTTGAGATGGAAAAGTTGGAAGGAGCGATGACCGCTCAGTAAAAATGATTGAAAACACTTATTCATATAACATTCGAATAAGAGGTTATCCTTTTATTGAAATTATTTGAAAATAACTCGTATTCGTCGATCATTCGAATAAGAGGGTTCATGTTCTCAGCCCTAAATGAATTGGAAGGAAATAAGTTTAAGGAAAGTAAGGGGACTATGAACTCACCTGGAATTATGGGTTGTCGAGGTACTCACTCAGTATGTTCTCTCGGTTCGGATCCTGTGTTTGAAATTAGTTAATTATACGTTGGAAGATTGTGTGTTCGGTGTTTTGATGTGATTTTGGAAAATGTGTAACTTCGTTTTATCATGAATAGATTTAAAATTTGGTCTGAGGTTCGGTCTAATCAATATGAATGGTGTAAGATAGGACTTTCAACACGTAGCCATTTTGGACTGTTCTTGGTGCGAATGGTTGGTTCGTGCGAATGGCCTTCATTCACATGTGAGTACATATTTGTAATAGGTTGTTATTCGAACATGTAAATTATAGAAAAGTTAATAAGGTTTGGCTTAGGTTCGTCTGGCCCACGAACCTTAGCGGGTTCGGCGAACCTATCACATTGATAGGTTTGGCGAACCTATAACCTTGGAAAGGTTCGGCGAACCTATTAGGTTTGGAAACCTAGGTTCGCCTGGCAAACCTTAGGGTTCGGCTAAGAAATAGGTTCGGCTGACAGTGTCTGTATATATAGAAGGTTTGTCTAATTATTTCAGAACTTTTGGAAAACTTCAGAAAACCTGTAGAGAGTGTGTGTGTATTCTCTGTGTGAGACTTGTATTCATTTCAGTTTGATTAATGAAATGAATGTGATTATTGGAATGCTTGTTCTTCTTAGATTCTTTTAGATCAAACATAGATTTTGCATGTGTTTGATTGTTCATAGAACTTCTTGATTTGATCCAGATCGATTTCACTAAACCAACAGTGGTATCAGAGATTTTGGTGAAGTTCTATACAAGATTTGTCAAAGAAATTCAAGTATTTGAAGATTAGAAGATCAAGAAATGGATCAAAATAGAAATTCTTTGTGATTGATTGTTGCTTTGAGTGTAATTTCATCATCAATTGCTGTCAAATACTACAATAAAGAGATTTGTGGTGTTAATTTGACGATTTGGAAGGATAATCCTCAAATTTTGGAAGGTTTTCCCTCCAAAATTTTGAATTTTGCAGTACAGTTTCGTGAGCTGAACCTGTGGATAGCTGGAACAATAGGTTCGCTGTTCAAGGCATTTTTCTGAGGTTCGTTTGCAGTTTTCAGCAGAGGTTCGTTGGTTTTATGCATAGGTTCGTCTGTAAAGGTTCGTCTGCAAGGTTCGTCTCAAGGTTTGTTGCAAGGTTCGTTGCTTTTCAACTGAGATTTGTTGTTTTCCAGCTGAGGTTTGTTGTTTTTCAGCAGAGGTTCGTTGCTTTTCATCAGAGGTTCGTTTGACTTGAGGTTTGTTTGTCTCAAGGTTCGTGAAAATCAGATCTATTTCAAGTTTCATTGCATAAGGTTCGTGTCTCAGGTTCGTGTGACTTGAGGTTCGAGAATTGAGGTTCGTGACTCAAAGTTCGTTACTTGAGGTTCGTGAATAGAGGTTCATGTCTTCAGGTTCGTCACTGAAGTTTCGTCTAGTTCAAAGATTGGTGAAGGTTCGCCTGATTGATAGGTTCGTGAAGCGAATTTTTCTGAAAAGGTTTGCTGTTAAAAAATTTTTAAAATCATGTCGGAGATGTATGCTGCAGTAGCTAGTCAGAATTCTAAGATTCATAGTATTCTGATTTGTGAAACTGAGGTTAGAAGTGCAAACAAAGTTCCAAAGTTGTTGGATTTATCAGATTATGATAATTGGAAAGGCCGTTTTGAAACACATCTTAATGGAACAGACACTAATCTTTCGGAAAGGATTTTGTCTCCATATGAAAGACCTAGAGTGGTGGGAACTGATTTGTATCAACTCATAGAGAGATTAGATGTTAATGAAAGAAAGAAATATGATTCAGAAAAGAAGGCATATTGGATGTTGAGCCAAGCCATTCCAAATCAAATTTTACATCAGTTTGATGAGCACAAGACTTCTTATAGTCTATGGAATGCTTTGAAACTCAGAGTTGAGGGAAATACAAATCTGAAAAAGATGAAAGCCACTTACATTCGTAAAGAGTTTGAAAACTTCAATTTTATATGCAATGAAAGTCTTGAAGCATTGATCACTAGATACAGACATCTGCTAACAGAAGTTAGCAAGTGTGGCATTGATTATACTGAAGATGAAAAGATTGATTGCCTTGCAGATGCTTTGCCTGACAAGTGGAATTCATTGGTGATAATCTTGAGAGAAAATTTACCAGGAATGACCTTGGTGGAATTCATTCAAAAGTCTGAAGAGCATGAGATGAAGGATAAGAGAAAAGCTAGAAGAGTAAATGTTACACAAGATCCTTCATTATACGGTGGATCTATAGTTACACCACCGGCTTCATCTGCAATGATTCAGACAACATTTGTTTCTAGTACTTCAAAAAGTACTCCTGTTGCTTCTGCATCAGCAAGTTCCAGTTCATCTTGTTCTACAAATGAGAAGAAGTCTGACTTGACACCAACTCCTATTCAGCTAAATACAACAAATCTGGGGAAAGTAACTGTCGTAGCTGTTCGGGATCACATGTCAATTTTGTCTTGTGTAGTCAGCGCGTATTATGAACAAATTGCAAGAAGGATTGGAAACTCAAATCTTACATTTGAAGATTACGAGCAAATCGATGATGATGAAATGGAGCTAATTGACACTCAATGGGCACTGGCAACAGTGATTCGAAGAATCAATCGATATGAAAAGAAGACAGGCAAGAAATTCAATTTCGACCTCAACACCAAGTTTGGATTTAATCCAAAGACTACTCAATGCTACAACTATGGTGAGTTAGGTCACTTTGCGAGAGAATGTAAGAATCCAAAGAAACAAGGGAATTTAAACCCGTTCAAGCCAAAAGAAACCTATTAGAAGAAGAAAGAAAAGTCTGAAGAGTCATCAAAAGCTTTGGTTAGTCAAGCTGATGAAGGCTATGATTGGGGAAAACAGTATGATGAACTGATGGGTGCTTTTATGGCTCCATTGGATGAAGACACTGGTAAAGGAAAAGAGAAAGTGGATGAGGTAAATGAGGATCTGTTAGAGATCATTGATAAACTGAAAGAGACGGATTCTCAGCTAACTGCTGATCTGGTAGAGTGCACAGAGGCAAACAAGAAGCTAATTTCAAGAGAAAAGGCTTTTGACAAAAAGATAATTGATTTAGGTAAAGAAAATGAAGATCTGAAAATCAAAGTTTTACAAAATAACCATGTTGTGTCTGTGCATCTCAAATCAGTGCAGAAGCTGAAGGTTGAATTATCAGCAGCAAAAGCAGAAGCTGAAGTGAACAAGAGCAAGCTTGAAAATTATCAAAATTCTATGTATGTCATTGATTACTTTGCTGCCATGCAAAGAGCATCGCATGATAATACTGGCATACGTTTTCATGTTGTACCACCTCCTTCCAGCTTTGTGCCAACACCACAACTTGATCTGAATTTGGAAGTTCATCCAGTTTCTTTGGATGAACACGAGTCTGAATATGTGGTTGCAAGTGCTGGAGGATCATCATCTGATAACATTGTGTCTCTTGATAGTGATGCTCCTATTATTGAAGACATCACTGAATCAGAATATTCACCTGATATTCTGAGACATAATTGTTATCAAGTTAAAAGTGGTGATAAAAAGATTCTTAAGTCTTAAAAGTCAAAAGCTGAGATGAAACCATTTGAGAAAGTGGTGATCAAACCCAATCTTGTTTCTAAACCATTGATGAAACCCAAAACAACCACTACTTTCAAACGTATGGTGTATGTAAAGTCATCTACTACACTTAAAGGAGAGTCTAGTGGTATTTTTCAAAAGAAAAAAATGTTTTCTGAAAAAGTTGACAAGATTGTTGACAAGGGTAATAAGTTTGGGGTTGGAAATAAAGACAAATCAAAGAATTTTCAAACTCAAAAGAATAATTCCAAGATAAAGTTCACTGGTTTGAGGAACAGATTTTCATCTCCATAGGTTGCTTCTAAACCTTTCAGTTCATCTAAGTATTATGATGAACCAAGACCCAAGAGTCATCCACAAAGAAAATGCTACAGATGTGGCAGATTTGGTCATTTGATTTCTGATTCTGATTTGGAGTTTAACTCTACTGATTGTTGCAGCTTTAGGTCCTTTACATCAAGAGAAACACGAAAGTGTTTTACTTGTTGTGGTAAAGGACATATTTCTGTAAATTGTCCAAACAATAAGATCAGAAAGAGTTCAGATGTTGAGAGTTGGGTAAACAAGTCTAGTGGAAGTCCTAGGAAAGTTAAACCTAGTGAAGAGGAAATGAGAGTTCTCAGAAAGTTTGATCCTGACTGTGTTTGGGTCAAAGAAGAAAAGAAACAGAAGAAAAGAGTTTTTGATGACAAAAAGAATGTGAAAAAGCTTGTCAAAATAGTGACTTCATCTGATGATGATTTCTATGATAAATTTTCTTCAAATTCGTTTTCAAAACAAAATGCTAAGGCAAAATTTTTTTGGAAATTGAGATGTATGTCAGGTGATCAAATTTCTGAGAAAAAGGATGAAAGTATTGAAGATGGGTCTTCAAGCAGTTCATCACCTCAGAATGGCAGAAGTCCATTCAGGGAGACTCGACGCCAAAATGGAGGGAGTCATCCCTTTTGATACTGATAAAATGATTATTTATTGTGCAGGTGGCATTCATGGGCCATATCAATAGTCGCTGGATTGTTGATAGTGGATGTTCACGGCACATGACTGGAGAGTTGGGTTTGTTGAAGGATTTTAAGTCAATGAAAGGAAGTTATATTAACTTTGCAGGTGACAAAGGTGGTCAAATTACCGGGTTTGGTAGTTTAACTAATGGTAAAGTTTGCTTTGATAATGTTAATTACTGCAAAGAGTTAACTAACAACCTATTGAGTGTGTCACAGATTTGTGATAAAGGATATAAAGTGATGTTCGATAAAGATCGGTGTTCTGTGCTTCAACAAGACATTCAGATTCCTGAAGATTGGATTCTGATGACTGCAGACATTAGCAAGGATTTATATGTACTTGACATGGCGAAAGCGAAGATGGTGAATAAGGTAGAGACGTGTCTTGTGTCCAAGGCAACAGAGCAAGATACACGTTCTTGGCACAGACGGATGGGGCATATTCATATTAGGAAGATGAATCATCTTGTACACAATCGTTTGGTTGAGGGTGTATCGGTTAAACACTTTAAATTTCCCAATGTGTGTGTGTCATTCAAGAAGGGTAAACAGAAAAGGAGGTCACGTAAAACAAAAACTGTGTTTTCTATTGATAAACCACTTGAACTTCTTCACATGGATTTGTTTGGTCCAATCAATGTGAAAAGTATAGGTGGTGAATCATATTGTTTTGTGGTGACTGATGATTTTTCTAGATTTTCATGGGTAATGTTTTTAAAGTACAAATCTGAGACTTATGAAAATTTTGTATTGTTGGTTAACAGGTTGGAGACATTATATAAGTTGAGAGTATGGCGTGTTCGTTCAGATAATGGGACTGAGTTCAAGAATCATCAAATGGAAGAATTTTGTGATTCAAAGGGCATTCAGCAGCAATTCAGTGCACCATATGAACCACATATGAATGGTGTATGTAAGAGAAAGAACAGAACGTTGACTGAGTCTGCTAGAACCATGCTCGCTGATTCTAAACTCCCCATTACATTTTGGAGTGAAGCTGTGGCTACAGCTTGTTTTACTCTTAACGGAGTTTTGATTGTTAAAAGACACAATAAGACATGCTATAAATTACTTCAAAATCGAAAACCAAATTTGGAACACTTGGAACCTTTTCGGGCTCCTTGTATCATGCTTAAGAAAGATTCAAAATTCAACTCTAAAGTTGAAGAAGGTTTCCTTCTTGGCTACAGTCTTCCCAACAAACGTGTGTTTAATATACGTACGGGTGTTGTGGAATTATGGTATAATGTGGATGTTTGATACCTGATGAAAAAGGACCAAATTGGCTTTTTGATTATGATAAACTGTTTGAGTCTTTTAATTTGTCTCCAAATGTTTCTGATGATGAAATAACCTTACAAATGTTATATGATTTGCAGAATTCTGAAGATCAAGGTATTTCTCATCAAGCTGAAGATAATAATCCACCTGAGGAAGGCATTTCAGGAGCAATTAATGATGATTGGTCATCTGATGATGATAATGCTATTTTTGAAGATGCTATTTCTCATGATCAAGATGTTGATCAGAATATTACAAATCCTGATCATAATGTTGAGGTCTCGCAAGTGCTTGTAACTAGAGTACATGTAAATCATCCTGTTGATCAGATCATTGGAAATCCAAATGCCGGAGTACAAACACGAAATCAAATTGCAAATGAGGAAAGTTTGTATGTAGAGTTAGAAAGAACTCATGGAACTCAAGAGTTATGGATGCATTCTGCATTTATTTCTCAGATTAAGCCAAAATCTGTTACTGAAGCATTGCGTGAGCCTGCCTGGGTGGAGGCTATGCAAGAGAAGCTGAAACAGTTTCAGAAGTTGGGTGTTTGGCATCTAGTTGATTTGCCAAAGGGAGAGAAGAAAATTCGCACTAGATGTGTGTTAAGATGCAAAAGAGATGATCGAGGCGTAATTGTTCGGAACAAAGCACGTTTAGTGGTTCAAGGTTTCAAACAAGTCGAAGGAATTGATTACGATGAAGTGTTTGCACCTGTGGCGCGGCTAGAAGAAATTCGACTATTTCTGGCTTTTTGCTGCCCATAAGAAATTCAAAGTTTTTCAGTTGGATGTCAAGTCTGCATTTCTGTATGGGTCTTTGAAGGAAACAGTGTACGTTTTTCAGCCACCGGGCTTTGAGGATCCTATCCACCAGGATCAGGTTTAACTTTTAGACAAAGCACTGTATGGTCTACATCAGGCTCCACGCGCTTGGTATGAGACCTTATCGACTCACCTTACTGAACACGGGTTCAGTAGGGGTCAGATTGACAAGACATTGTTT
Source organism: Mikania micrantha (assembly GCA_009363875.1). Lineage (NCBI taxonomy): Eukaryota > Viridiplantae > Streptophyta > Magnoliopsida > Asterales > Asteraceae > Mikania > Mikania micrantha. The sequence continues at coordinate 31,242,282 of CM018681.1, forward strand.
TATCTGGCAAAGGGCAAGGATATTATTCTTGTTCAGATCTATGTAGATGACATCATCTTTGGATCTACCGATGAACAACTGTATTTGGAGTTTAAAGAGGTTATGATTGAGAAATTCGAAATGAGTGCCATGTCAGACATCAAATTTTTCTTGGGTTTACTAATTGATCAAACTAATGATGGAATCTTCATTCATCAAACGAAATACATTCAAGATGTGCTAAAACGGTTTAGCATGCTTGATTCTAAACCCATTTCCACGCCCATCTGATAGCACGCTCAATATCAGGCTTAGGTTCATCTGGCCAACGAACATGTAAATTATAGAAATGTTAATAAGGTTTGGCTTAGGTTCATCTGGCCCACGAACCTTAGCAGGTTCGGCGAACCTTTCACATTAATAGGTTTGGCGATCCTATAACCTTGGAAAGGTTTGGCGAACCTATTAGGCTTGGCAACCTAGGTTCGCCCAGCGAACCTCAAGGTTCGCCTGGCAAACCTTAGGCTTCGGCTAAGGAAATAGGTTCAGCTGACGTGTCTGTATATATAGAAGGATTGTTTATTATTTCAGAACTTTTGGAAAACTTCAGAAAACCTGTAGAGAGAGTGTGTGTGTGTGTGTGTGTATTCTCTGTGTGAGAATTCTCTGTGTGAGACTTGTATTCATTTCAGTTTGATTAATGAAATGAATGTAATTATTGCAATGCTTGTTCTTCTTTGATTCTTATAGATCAAAGATAGATTCCGAATGTGTTTGATTGTTCATAGAACTTCTTGACACGATCCAGATCAATTTCACCAAACCAACATCACACGAATGGAATGATAAGAATGCATACTCTCATTCTTCTGCTCCATTCGTGGAACGTGTCCTCATTCGTATGGTCATCCCATACGAATGAGTCCATGTCATTTGTGTGATTGCTCCTTGGTTCGGCAGCTCCTTCGTGTGACTTTTCTTCGACGAACGTGGCTTCTCATTCGCACAAATGAGCCCTTCGTACGGCTCATTCGCCTGCAGATTCACCAAGAACACCATTTTTGAAATTGGTGGTTGTTTTTATTGTTTTTATGGTTGAAATTGATGGTAAAACGTTTTGGATTGTTTCGGTGCAAAGGATCGGTGCTAATACTTAGTGTGAAGCTCGTATTTAACCAAAATGAGATGAAAAGGGTTGAAATCTTGGGATGAAGGTGTTGGGGTTGAAATACACACAATTTGGACGGTGAAATGGTCCGATTTCGTGTGTACATGGTCGAAACATCGAGTTGCCGAGAGTGGGGTTCGGTTGAGAGAGTTTGGTGAAAAATTGGTTTAAAAATGGAAGTGTGGGTTTTATAGCTGTGATGTCGCTCGAATGAGTCGTTCGTACGAATGGATCCCATTCGGTTTAATGAACTGTGGCTATAAAGCTTCACCGAATTAAACCAATTCATACGAATGAGGGTCTATTCGTAGGAACGGCTGTGTGTTTTAAAATTTTGATTGTTTATTAAATTTTTTTGATGAGATTTTATTAAAATTGTTATTATTTTACATCAACGTTAAAGACTCACGTTGACATCCGTATGAATCATCACCCATGCAAATGTCGCATTGTATTTAACTGCTGACACTGTTTGGTACTGTAAACATATCATTTAGAGTATTCAAATCTAAGAAAATATCCACACGGATCGTCACCCATGTTGATATCTCGTGGGATCGATACTCCAAATGTTATCTATTCAGGTTTTGTTTACTGTTTTCCGTCACAGGTTGTTTTTCTTTCCTTCTGATTCATGTTTGTGTGATTAAGTGGATTCCCCTAACTGTTTTAGGAATAATCCGTGTATTTTGATTTCTGCTTATTATTGTTATCGTCCCACTCGTGACACAATGTCTTACACTGTGGTTGTGTACACCCTTGGATTTTCGACTCATGGCAGCTCGGATGCCGGTCGTCACAGTCTCTCCCTGTTGAAGGAAACGAATGTGGTCAACTCGGTTTTACTGTGGTTGTGTACACCCAAGCCATCATTTTCCTTTCGAATGTTATGGGAAACGAACGGTTATGAATTTGAGTCTGCATGTTTTTTTTCATGCTGTGCTGAGATGTACATTGGAAAAATTGTCGTCACAGTCTTGTATCCGTTTATGTGTACTTTGCTCGAGTCCTATGAGTTGCCGAAGACAGTTTTCGGTTGGTTGTTTGGTTTGAGATGTACCGAATATACACGCGAGGTCTCGCGGTTTCCGATAACGTAATGTGGTCAACTCGGTTTTACATAGGCGATAGGTGCACAAATGATCTTATGATACAATCGGTGCCTCTGTGTCCCTTACTGACCGAGTTGTTGATTGTGGTTTGTGCAGAAGCAGATGCATAACTTTGGTTAGTTGCTCGTGATGCTTCCTAATTGGGATGTGTTTACGAACTTTGTTCGTATAGATTTTGGGGTTTGCTTAGTGAGTAAGTCTAATTTTTTTAGGCTTCTCATTGATGTAGTGTTTCCACTTTGCGTTTCCAAGAACGTCTACTTCCTCACTTTACTCAGTGTCGGCAATGATGTGTATTGAATCATATCCTTTGAATTGTGCGATTTCTTGCATTGTTCCAGTGGTGGATACGCACGATTTCTTTCCCTCCCATTCCTAGGTTCACGATTTGTTGTTGGAGTTGTATGGGTGTCATCTCACCTTATAGCCGTCACTACTCCAGAGATTAGTTTTGTAATTTTCTTGAGTATCGCAAATTATGGATTGTTCCCGGCTAGGTTTTAGGGATTTTGCACCATGAGAGTTCGACTGTTCTCATCTTTTTCCCGGCGGTCAGGTGCAACTAGGTCAGTTGTGGCATTGCACAATCTGGCAACATAGCTCTCTCAGATCTGTCCTGAATTGTTTCTCTTCCAATCCCATCGAGCTCTTAAAGTAACTTCTATTTTGATTCGATCGCAGTGTTCCTTCACCAATGGTAGAGTTGGATGCCGCGTGTAGAGGATGCTTTCTGATGTTGGGTTATAGAAGTCCTTACTCATTTGGAAGGTGAAGAATATCATTTCTTGAAATCTTTGTTTGTTCTCTCATCGTTCGCGATATTAATGTAGTGAACTGAGACGGTCGCAGGCCGTCTCTTTACATACATCCTTAGGATAGACTCCTTCCTAGTTCTTCGCAGTTATCGGTACTGCATAACTGAGTGCATTTCCTTCGAATTTTGATGTTTCCGGAGTTACCCCAGTTGGTGAGTAATTTCCCTCATTGTTTGTAGAAATTTTTTGAGTTACCTTCACAACATGTAAGCCCTCCCTATTGGGTTTCAGCTCTTGTTGTTGCTTATGGTCTTCACAATGAAGGTTGTTCGATTCCTCTCTCACTTAGATTCAATGTAGTCGTGCTGGTCTAGGAGGTGTGAGTAGACTTAACTACTCTGTCATTCTTTGAGTGATGGCTTATAAGAAAAATCTCAAGGGTCGTCTTGGTTTCAATCTGCCGGTGGTGCTTAATATCGCCCCACCGGGGTTTTGCCATGCAGGCGGATAGATGTCTACTCATTTCCCTTGATGCGTTGTGGAATTAGCACTACCTTCTCAAAAGGACAAAAGTCCTTGTGTTTTGGAGTGAGATAATTACTATCTCTTCTCACTAGCGTTAGGTTCGTTTGGTGTGGTTTTCTCTCCTCCTTTTTCGATCCATGCCTAATCGGCAGGTCATAGTGCATTGTGGTAGAGAATTGGTCATGGCTGTATGGAATTGATGCCCTGTTAAGCTTTCAAATCCAAAGGTTGAGGGTAAAGTCTCTTGCTGTGAAGGTGTTCAGGTGTTTGGTGATCTTTCGGGTCCTAGGAAATGACCATTCAAGATTAGACTCAAGTGGTTAAAAGTCTCTCATTTTACCAGTTTGGCAGTCCTAGTATTGAACAATCTCTTTTCTTTTCCGCTACCGATGTTGTCATGGTCAGTGCTCATCGAATTAATCTCCGATGTCCCACACGAATAGGACTTGTATCTTTTAGGGTCAGGGAACTCAATTGAAGGGATATCGGGCTCGCATGAATTTTCTTGATTCTTTAAATAACTCCTGCTCTTTCAAGAGTACTGATCCCTTGTAGTTTTCAGGTGATCAAGATCGAGTTTTGAGTCGCATTGGTTCGACAATACTCAAGACACCTCGAGAAACACTTTTACAGACTCTCTTCTTGTTGGGACGTACTGCCGCTTTCTCCTTCCTCGTGTCCCTCATTACCTAGTGGTGATTGAGGTGGTCATTTCATTCATTCCTCTAGTCCTAACCAAAACTCTAAGATGTGTTTCGCTTGTTGGCCTCTTTAGAGTTTCGTGTTATTGAAAGACTAGGGATGGGCAGACACATGGTAATTGTCACACCCCGAGCCGGCGGGGTAGGATCGGAGTCCCCGTCGGGCGGAAGGTTCCCGGGGCGCGATATCGGGAGTGATAATCAGAAGTGATCAGATTGTTTACATTGCACATGATATAACTGAGAAATGCTAAGATAATAGAATTACAAAGTTAAATTACATCAGTATCGTTTATAATTTAACAATGTAAATCTATTGTAAACATCATAAAATAACTATCTTGTATTTACGCAAGATATACAAAATAAATTGTATAATGATGTCTTCAAAAGTATGCAGGTCCAAAATACTAAGTCTCCTATCTGAAGTCCTAGTCCAAAAGAAATGACTTCTTAATTAACCTGTTCGTCACCTGAGAAGTCATGCAAAAAGATCAAGTCAACACATGGTTGGTGAGTTCATATATATTCAGTAATTGAAAATGATTTGAAAACCTCCTTTGGTAAAGACCCTAACCTCATTAACACCACATGTAATATCCGAATCGGTATGCTTATATATAGGGCATATGTAGGGTCGAACTTACCGCCCGCCCAGCCACCGTCCCACCACATACTAATCCGTATATGACACTGTTGTTAATGATAATTAAGCATTTTTACCCTTAACACAAATCCATGTTGATTTCACAAGTTCATCACCCATTATGATCAACTACAGTAATTGTATAAACAGTTATAAATGCTTAATTAAATAAATAAATAAACATTTAATAAAATCTAAGTCCTCTTGATTGGGGCCTTTGGTCATACTCGAGTAGACTAGTCTGTCAATCTAGGTACTTAGTATTTAGGGAATCTGTAAATATCCTCAAACATATGACCTACAAATCAAACGGTCTAGTTAGGACTTCTTGAAATGTAGGGTTTTTGTTTCGTCTGTTTTGGCATATGTTATCTCTGATATTTCCCAGGTTTTCCCTTGAAAATGATTTATTGATTCGTCTGATTCTGTTACGAGATGTACTTGATTCGTTGATCATAGAATACTAGATTCATTGATCAAATGTACACTTGATTCATAGTTCAACAAACACTTGATTTGGAGAACATTGAATATTGTCTTTGCAAAGATTGTTTTGTTTGATTTGTTGAAGTCCCACACTTGTATCACCAAAACGTTTCATTTGATTCATTGAATTCACCCATTTGATTTGTCAAAATGATTAGTTTGATTCCTTGAACTCCCACACTTGTTTTGTCAAAATGTTTGATGTGATTCTTTTGAAATGTTTTGATCTGTTGAAATCTTTTAGTTTAAATCCGATTATTCACTTAATTTATAAGTAAATCAGTTAGTAAACCTGCATAAAATCTTCCTAGACATGGTCTAGGATAACATTTTTATATATATGTGAACATATAAAATTAAAAGCATTTAAGTAAACAATTTAATAAACAGTTTACGCATGCTTCTCAGCCCCGCGTTTTAAAAAGACAAAATGTTAGAAAGGGGCAATGAACTCACCTGTGCTGCTATGTAAATGTTATAACACAATTGCGCGCTCTTGTTTGTAGCCTAGGTTTCTTCAGTTCCGGAGTTAGTTTATAAGAATTAGAATATAATAAGTACGCGTAATAGTCGTCATGCCTACATTCGGGTCTTGTTGTGCGTGCAACTAAGTGTCTTAGTGCTAAGTGTATCTAAGATTTAATCTATCATGGTTACCCTTTTAGATCCCAATCCCATGTTGAGTTACAATACTTACTTTTAAATTTTAGAAAATTTCGGCAGAGTTTCTTTTGTTTTCTGTTTAAAATCCAGACAATTATATTGTCTATTTTAACAAATCCCAAACAATTTATTACAACTAACTTTTATAGCAAAATCAACTTAAAAGAAGACAATGCCATTTATAATTCACATTTCAAATTAAACAAAACTTTAGAAATTATTACACCAACTTTTAAATAAATTCCTAATGCTTTTATTTTATCAAAATATCATTACTTGAGTTTACGTCATCATTTAATACATGATGGGCTTAATTAAGCCCCATTGGGCCCACTCAGGCCCAATTGAACTTCTTTGATTTCTATTTGATTTCTCAACTTGTATTGTTGATTCTCATGAACTTGTAACTAATTCACCTTAATTGTTAAACTATCTTGTATGGCCAACAATTAGTGTTAGATATGCATGCATTTATGTGAATTTCCCATGCACTTATATTCCCATGCACACACATGCATGCAACTTATATGATTAACTCTTCATGAATTTGTTAGTTTAGTGGTCCATAATTCATTTCCTAGTTTATATCATGAGTTTCATTGATCCTAGGTCCATACTAGCCTCATTAATCGACTCCTAGGTTCGACATATGGTCCAAGGCAGCGAACCTATGCTATGTTGGCCTAGGGTTCGGCTCCAATGGAGTTAGACGAACCCACAGGGTTCGGTTCACCATGGTTCGTCCAGCTCATAAGGTTCGTTCACTTTGGGTTCGTGGGTTACATGGCCAGGGTTCGGCTAGATATAAGGTTCGCCCATGGGTAGTTGCAACTACAGGTTCGTTGCAGCCCTCCTACAGGGTTCGGTGCAGGCTTAAAGGTTCGTGACTCAGACCACAGGCTCGTTGCAGGTGTAGTTTCAAAGGGACAGGGTTCGTTGCCCAGGGTTCGCCTAGGTTGGCCACAGGTTCGCGGTACTTATCTTGCTTAGAGAAAAGGTTCGGCCAATCTAGGAGGCCGCGAAGCTGTATCTCCAACTCCTTTCTCGATCCAATCTGTCACAACACTAATTCTATACATTCCTTGTTGTTTACTAGTGCTCATCTCAAGGTTCATAAGTGTTTAAAAACCAATTATCATGACTACAACTAAAAGGGCTCGTGAATACCCTAAAACCGAATTTAAAGTGTTTATTTACCTTAGATTTCGTGGATGGAAGTTCGAAATACTTGTACTTTTGCAATCCACAAGATGAAAGGATCGTGATGACACCAAATCTGATCGATTCCGACTTAAAAACGTGTGAGATCTTCTAGAGAGAAGTTGGAGAAACGATTTCCAGAGAGAGAAAGTTGGTGGACAAAAATGAGGAGAAGTGTGGGTCTTGGTGGTGGTGGTTGGAGCCTTAATGGCTCACTAAATATTTAAGAAAATACCTGGTCGTTCGGTCTCGTTCGGTTTCACGTAAAATACTGGTTCTCGTAGTTTTCGCGGCGAAACGACACGATTATAAAAATAGAAATAAATTAATTATTCAAAGTTGTGATTCCTAATAAATTAACTAATATCTTCTCATTTATTTAAATTAAAATATAAATTTACTGTTTAAATCGAAATGTACGGTCGTCGCGCGTATTCGTTCGAATCGTCACTCGTACGAACACGACGATAACTATACTTTTAAATCTTGTTTTCTAATTATAGAATATCATTCAAAACGTTAAACTTTCAGATATATTCGTACAGATCGTCACCTATACGAATAACCCGTCCATTTAGCATTTCCGTAACGATATTCATGTGTTTTGTTCTGTAAAGCCTCACATACGTTTATACATAATATAATCCTAACTAAATAATCCGATGATGGTTCTATGTTGCCAGCTTATTATCTGACTTAAGAACCATTGTTATGAACTTTGTTTCTGTTAAATGTTTCTGAATTTGTTCTATGATAACACAAAATGACAATGATAAGTGATATGAATCTGAAACGTACTGAAATGTATATGATTCGTACCTGTTTTACTGTTCATGTACTATAGAGATCACTGTTCCGGTGACGGTTCCGGCACTAATGTTACAGTCTCCCCTTGTTAGAGAAATTTCGTCCCGAAATTTAAGAGTTGTTATCAGGTACAGCTTCCTTTTCAAACAATTGGGGATACTTTACCTTCATGTGATCTTCACGTTCCCAAGTGAACTCGGGCCCGCGTCTTGAATTCCATCGAACCTTTACAATAGGAATACGGCTTCGCCTCAGTTGTTTAACCTTGCGATCCATAATCTCTAAAGGTTCTTCAATGAAATGTAACTGTTCATCGACTTGAATCTCTTCGATTGGAATGACGAGAGACTCGTCAGCAAGGCATTTCTTTAGGTTTGAGACGTGAAACACATCATGCACACCTCTGAGTTCATCTGGTAATCTCAGTCGATAAGCTACAGGACCTATACGTTCGATGATCTCGAACGGTCCCACGTATCTTGGTGCTCATTTGCCTTTCTTTCCAAAGCGTACAACGCCTTTCCATGGGGATACCTTCAACATTACACGATCTCCCACTTGGAATTCCAACGGCTTGCGCCATTTGTCGACGTAGCTCTTTTGTCTGCTCCTTGTTGCTTGTAGTCTTCTTTGAATATGAGCTATCTTGTCAGTGGTTTCTTGGATAAGTTCTGGTCCAGTTATTCGGTTGTCTCCAATTTCAGTCCAAAAGATCGGTGATCGACATTTCCGGCCATAAAGAGCCTCGAATGGTGCACATCCGATACTGCTGTGGTAACTGTTATTGTAGGAGAACTCAATCAGTGGCAAATGGGAGTCCCAGTTCCCACCAAAGTCCAATACACAGGTCCTTAACATGTCCTCTAGAGTTTGAATAGTACGTTCGCTTTGACCATCCTTTTGTGGGTGGTAAGCTGTACTCAGATTTAACTGTGTTCCTAGAGATTTCTGCAGTGATTGCCAGAACCTTGATGTGAATCTGCTGTCTCTATCAGAGATAATAGATAATGGCTCACCGTGGCGTACCACTATCTCATTGATGTATAATTTCGCCAGTTTATCCATCGTGAAGGTCTCACGCATTGGCAAGAAATGAGCAGATTTTGTTAAACGATCAATGATTACCCAAATTGTATCATGACCACTGGAAGTGCGGGGTTGCTTGGTAATGAAATCCATAGCTATTTGTTCCCACTTCCAGAGCGGAATCTCAAGCTGTTCCAGTAAACCAGACGGTCTCTGGTGTTCCGCCTTTACCTTCGCACACGTTAGACATTGACCGACGTATTTGGCTATGTCTTTCTTCATTCCAGGCCACCAATAAAATCCACGCAGGTCTTGGTACATCTTATCAGCACCCGGATGAACAGAGTATTTAGTCTTGTGTGCCTCATCGAAGATAAGTTTCCTCAATTCATCTACCGCCGGAATCCATATACGTTCCCGATAGTAGATCATTCCATCAGGCTTGGTCTCAAAATGTTTTTCTGCTCCACAATCAAGTTCCTTCTTCAAATTACCTCGGTCAAGTGCTTCTTGTTGTGCTTGGATAATCTTGTCACTTAAACTGGTCTGCACGGTTATCCCCATTGCTCTAACACGTAGGGGTTTGACCCGTTCCTTCCGGCTCAAGGCATCAGCTACAACGTTCGCCTTTCCCGGATGGTACTTAATTACACAATCATAATCATTTAGAAGTTCTACCCAACGGCGTTGTCGCATGTTGAGCTCCTTCTGATCAAAGATGTGTTGCAGACTTTTGTGATCAGTAAATATGGTACACTTGGTGCCATATAAGTAATGTCTCCAAATCTTCAAGGCGAAGATTACTGCTCCCAGTTCAAGATCATGAGTAGTGTAATTCTTCTCATGAACTTTTAACTGTCTTGATGCATAGACTATGACTTTGTCCCGTTGCATTAACACGCAATCGAGTCCCTGATGGGAGGCATCACAGTACACAACAGAGTCATCACAGCCCTCTGGGAGAGAGAGGATTGGAGCATCACATAGTTTCTGTTTCAAGGTCTGAAAAGCATCTTCCTGTTTCTGCTCCCAGACAAACGGTTCACTTTTCTGGGTTAACTTAGTAAGTGGTAGAGCTATCTTAGAAAAATTCGAGATGAACCTTCTATAATAACCTGCCAATCCCAGAAAAGACCGTATCTCCGTCGGTGTCTTCGGAGTGTCCCAATTCTTTATCGCCTCGATCTTGGCAGGATCTACATGAATTCCCTCGCTGTTGACTACATGACTCAGAAATTGAACTTCTGTTAGCCAGAATTCACACTTAGAGAATTTAGCATAGAGTTGCTCTTTCTTTAACAGCTCCAAGATCTTTTTAAGGTGTTGCTCATGTTCTGCTTTGGTCTTGGAATAAATCAGTATGTCATCAATAAAGACAATGACAAACTGATCCAAGTACGGCTTGCACACTCGGTTCATGAGGTCCATGAAAACCGCAGATGCATTTGTCAATCCGAAGGGCATCACCAAAAATTCATAGTGCGCGTATCTTGTTCGGAAGGCCGTTTTCGGTATGTCTTCGTCTTGAACTCTCAGCTGGTGATATCCAGACCGCAAGTCAATCTTTGAGAAATATTGAGCTCCTTGCAGTTGGTCAAACAAATCATCAATCCTCGGCAAAGGATACCGATTCTTGATGGTTAATTTGTTCAGCTCTCTGTAATCTATGCACATTCTGAACGATCCGTCTTTCTTTTTCACGAACAAGACCGGGGCTCCCCAAGGTGAGTAGCTCGGTCTGATGAAACCCTTGTCAAGTAACTCCTGTAACTGATTAGACAATTCCTGCATCTCTGAAGGTGCTAACCTGTAAGGAGATTTAGCAACTGGGGTTGCTTCAGGAATTAAGTCAATACGAAACTCTACCGGTCGCACAGGTGGCAAACCTGGTAGGTCTTCAGGAAACACTTCAGGGTATTCTTTTACTACCGGTACATCTTGAATCTTTTTCTTCTCTTTCTCCTTTTTCACCACATGAGCCAAAAACGCCACGCACTGCTTCTGTAGACACTTACGCGCCTTTATGCAAGAGATGATTTTGACACTGCGTTTTGCTTGATCCCCTTTAACTTCCAATACTCGATCACTCGACAATGGAATACGAAGCAGCTTTTCAGAACAGATAACTTCCACTCGATTAAAGGAAAGCCAATACATTCCCACAATGATGTCAAAACTACCCAACTCCATCGGTACCAAATCGATGGTAAATGTATAATCATTAAGTGTCAATGGGCAGTTTCTATAAACTGTACTAACTGTGATCTGTTTCCCGTTAGCTACTTCTATAATGTAAGGGGAGTCTAATTGTTCCTCTATGGAATCTAGTTGGCATGCAAAGTAGAGATAAAACTCTGATCCGCACCAGTATCAAACAAAACAGATGCATAAAATTCATGTAAGAGAAACGTACCAGTGACAACATTTGGGTCCTGGCGTGCAGCTGGTGCTCCGATAGCGAATGCTCGTCCACGTGGTGCTTGGACTGCTGGTTGTGCCTTCTTTGGGCAGTTCTTCGCAAAGTGGCCTTGTTCGCCACAATTATAGCATCCAACATTGTTCTGATTTGCTGGTGGAGGGAGAGCCAAAGCAGCATTGTTGACTGCTTGGTTAGGTGTCCTCCGACAGTACTGGACCCAATGGCCCTTTCTTCCGCATCACGTGCATTGCTTGCAGGGAGTGTCAGTAGGGTGATGATACTGACACTTGGCACACAAAGGAAACGTGCCAGTGTAAGGTTTGCGGTTGGGGTTCTGTGGTGCTGCTGCCACTTGTTGAAGAGGTGTGGCCACTGTGTAGTTGCTGATGGTCTTCTGCTTCTTCTTCTGATGATGGGAGGGTTTCTTTGAAGACTCAGCTTTGTTCTTGCCAGGTTCAGCCTCCTTCTTTAGAACTCCAGAGGCTACCATGAGGTCAGTGAGTTTCCCAGACAGTCTCACTGCAGATTCAACAGTAGTAGGGTTGGCTGAAACAACCATGCCCTGAATGCAGGCGGGAAGTCCACCTACATAACGGTCTATCCTCTTTTCTAAAGTCGGTACCATGTCTGGCACCAATGCAACTAGCTCGTGGTAGCGAGTAGTATAGCCCATGTGATCAGCCCCCTTCATCACATGGTTGGACAATTCAACTTCCAACTTCTGTAGCTCGTTCTTGGGGCAGAATTCTGTTCGCAGCAGTGTCTTGAAATCTTCCCATGTCATGGCCATGGCTTCTTCTATTCCTCGGGCATTGATGTGACCGTTCCACCAAGTCAGAGCTCGTTTGTTGAATGTTCCAGCTGAGTAACGGACCTTGTGGTGTTCGGGGCAGCTGCAAAGATCCAATGTTGCTTCAATCTTCTCAATCCATTGGATTAACCCAACGGAACCTTCAGACCCGCTAAAACTGGGTGGTTTACATCCTACAAAGGACTTGTAGGAGTAATGAGAGGAATCTCCAGTATTTCCACTGGCTTCACCTGATGTGTTGCCAGTGTTGAGGATTTCATTTCGAAGACGTATGAACATCTCCGGTATTGCTTCTTTCATCTGATTTGTCATCTGGCTACTCAGTAACGTCACCAGAGTGATAGTAGCAGGATCCATGGTCGGTGCTGTGCCCGAACCAGATGCTTGAGTAATCAATGGAGGAGGGGGAGGAGGAGGTGGTGGTGGCGAATCATTTGGTGACGGTGTGGAGGAGTGTGGAGCCAAGTCTTGTGGTGGTAGCTGTATCAAAGGAGGCTGTCTTCTCGGCGGCATTCTGATCATAACCAATAAAGTTATCGGTTAGTGCAATGATCGAATACAGAAGACAATATGCAATTAATTCCTAAGTCCTGTTTTCTCTATATGCAGGGTCCCTAGGTTATAGTCTAGGCCAAACCGTTTAAATAAGTGACCTATATTTCTCTATAACCATAGCTCTGATACCAATCTGTCACACCCCGAGCCGGCGGGGTAGGATCGGAGTCCCCGTCTGGCGGAAGGTTCCCAGGGCGCGATATCGGGAGTGACAATCAGAAGTGATCAGATTGTTTACATTGCACATGATATAACTGAGAAATGCTAAGATAATAGAATTACAAAGTTAAATTACATCAGTATCGTTTATAATTTAACAATGTAAATCTATTGTAAACATCATAAAATAACTATCTTGTATTTACGCAAGATATACAAAATAAATTGTATAATGATGTCTTCAAAAGTATGCAGGCCCAAAATACTAAGTCTCCTATCTGAAGTCCTAGTCCAAAAGAAATGACTTCTTAATTAACCTGTTCGTCACCTGAGAAGTCATGCAAAAAGATCAAGTCAACACATGGTTGGTGAGTTCATATAGTTTTTAGTAATTGAAAATGATTTGAAAACCTCCTTTGGTAAAGACCCTAACCTCATTAACACCACATGTAATATCCGAATCGGTATGCTTATATATAGGGCATATGTAGGGTCGAACTTACCGCCTGCCCAGCCACCGTCCCACCACATACTAATCCGTATATGACACTGTTGTTAATGATAATTAAGCATTTTTACCCTTAACACAATTCCATAAGTTCCTCTGTTTGTTGTCCCTGTCATTACAATCATTTGAAATCCATGTTGATTTCACAAGTTCATCACCCATTATGATCAACTACAGTAATTGTATAAACAGTTATAAATGCTTAATTAAATAAATAAATAAACATTTAATAAAATCTAATTCCTCTTGATTGGGGCCTTTGGTCATACTCGAGTAGACTAGTCTGTCAATCTAGGTACTTAGTATTTACGGAATCTGTAAATATCCTCAAACATATGACCTACAAATCAAACGGTCTAGCTAGGACTTCTTGAAATGTAGGGTTTTTGTTTCGTCTGTTTTGGCATATGTTATCTCTGATATTTCCCAGGTTTTCCCTTGAAAATGATTTATTGATTCGTCTGATTCTGTTACGAGATGTACTTGATTCGTTGATCATAGAATACTAGATTCATTGATCAAATGTACACTTGATTCATAGTTCAACAAACACTTGATTTGGAGAACATTGAATATTGTCTTTGCAAAGATTGTTTTGTTTGATTTGTTGAAGTCCCACACTTGTTTCACCAAAATGTTTCATTTGATTCATTGAATTCACCCATTTGATTTGTCAAAATGATTAGTTTGATTCCTTGAACTCCCACACTTGTTTTGTCAAAATGTTTGATGTGATTCTTTTGAAATGTTTTGATCTATTGAAATCTTTTAGTTTAAATCCGATTATTCACTTAATTTATAAGTAAATCAGTTAGTAAACCTGCATAAAATCTTCCTAGACATGGTCTAGGATAACATTTTTATATATATGTGAACATATAAAATTAAAAGCATTTAAGTAAACAATTTAATAAACAGTTAACGCATGCTTCTCAGCCCCGCGTTTTAAAAAGACAAAATGTTAGAAAAGGGGCAATGAACTCACCTGTGCTGCTATGTAAATGTTATAACACAATTGCGCGCTCTTGTTTGTAGCCTAGGTTTCTTCAGTTCCGGAGTTAGTTTATAAGAATTCGAATATAATAAGTACGCGTAATAGTCGTCATGCCTACATTCGGGTCTTGTTGTGCGTGCAACTAAGTGTCTTAGTGCTAAGTGTATCTAAGATTTAATCTATCCTGGTTACCCTTTTAGATCCCAATCCCATGTTGAGTTACAATACTTACTTTTAAATTTTAGAAAATTTCGGCAGAGTTTCTTTTGTTTTCTGTTTAAAATCCAGACAATTATATTGTCTATTTTAACAAATCCCAAACAATTTATTACAACTAACTTTTATAGCAAAATCAACTTAAAGGAAGACAATGCCATTTATAATTCACATTTCAAATTAAACAAAACTTTAGAAATTATTACACCAACTTTTAAATAAATTCCTAATGCTTTTATTTTATCAAAATATCATTACTTGAGTTTACGTCATCATTTAATACATGATGGGCTTAATTAAGCCCCATTGGGCCCACTCAGGCCCAATTGAACTTCTTTGATTTCTATTTGATTTCTCAACTTGTATTGTTGATTCTCATGAACTTGTAACTAATTCACCTTAATTGTTAAACTATCTTGTATGGCCAACATTTAGTGTTAGATATGCATGCATTTATGTGAATTTCCCATGCACTTATATTCCCATGCACACACATGCATGCAACTTATATGATTAACTCTTCATGAATTTGTTAGTTTAGTGGTCCACAATTCATTTCCTAGTTTATATCATGAGTTTCATTGATCCTAGGTCCATACTAGCCTCATTAATCGACTCCTAGGTTCGACATATGGTCCAAGGCAGCGAACCTATGCTATGTTGGCCTAGGGTTCGGCTCCAATGGAGTTAGACGAACCCAGAGGGTTCGGTTCATCATGGTTCGTCCAGCTCATAAGGTTCGTTCACTTTGGGTTCGTGGGTTACATGGCCAGGGTTCGGCTAGATATAAGGTTCGCCCATGGGTAGTTGCAACTACAGGTTCGTTGCAGCCCTCCTACAGGGTTTGGTGCAGGCTTAAAGGTTCGTGACTCAGACCACAGGCTCGTTGCAGGTGTAGTTTCAGAGGGACAGGGTTCGTTGCCCAGGGTTCGCCTAGGTTGGCCACAGGTTCGCGGTACTTATCATGCTTAGAGAAAAGGTTCGGCCAATCTAGGAGGCCACGAACCTGTATCTCCAACTTCTTTCTCGATCCAATCTGTCACAACACTAATTCTATACATTCCTTGTTGTTTACTAGTGCTCATCTCAAGGTTCATAAGTGTTTAAAAACCAATTATCATGACTACAACTAAAAGGGCTCGTGAATACCCTAAAACCGAATTTAAAGTGTTTATTTACCTTAGATTTCGTGGATGGAAGTTCGAAATACTTGTACTTTTGCAATCCACAAGATGAAAGGATCGTGATGACACCAAATATGATCGATTCCGACTTAAAAACGTGTGAGATCTTCTAGAGAGAAGTTGGAGAAACGATTTCTAGAGAGAGAAAGTTGGTGGACGAAAATGAGGAGAAGTGTGGGTCTTGGTGGTGGTGGTTGGAGCCTTAATGGCTCATTAAATGTTTAAGAAAATACCTGGTCGTTCGGTCTCGTTCGGTTTCGCGTAAAATACTGGTTCTCGTAGTTTTTGCGGTGAAACGACACGATTATAAAATTAGAAATAAATTAATTATTCAAAGTTGTGATTCCTAATAAATTAACTAATATCTTCTCATTTATTTAAATTAAAATATAAATTTACTGTTTAAATCGAAATGTACGGTCGTCGCGCGTATTCGTTCGAATCGTCACTCGTACGAACACAACGATAACTATACTTTTAAATCTTGTTTTCTAATTATAGAATATCATTCAGAACGTTAAACTTTCAGATATATTCGTACAGATCGTCACCTATACGAATAACCCGTCCATTTAGCATTTCCGTAACAATATTCATGTGTTTTGTTCTGTAAAGCCTCACATACGTTTATACATAATATAATCCTAACTAAATAATCCTATGATGGTTCTATGTTGCCAGCTTATTATCTGACTCAAGAACCATTGTTATGAACTGTGTTTCTGTTAAATGTTTCTGAATTTGTTCTATGATAACACAAAATGACAATGATAAATGATATGAATCTGAAACGTACTGAAATGTATATGATTCGTACCTGTTTTACTGTTCATTTACTATAGAGATCACTGTTCCGGTGACGGTTCCGGCACTAATGTTACAGTAATGCATACATTTGAATTATACACACTACGTCTATGGAGGGTATAGGAGAATGTACCAGCGTTCGTGCCTCATTGACGGTGTCTCATGTGAGTGGGAGTGGTCAGCGCCTTGCTATAGTCGTCTGTGGTGATTCACACTCTTCTGGGGCACTTCTTAGCTTCGTGATGTGGTTCACCACATGTGTGGCAGTGGTTGACGTAGCTTGGTGGAAGGTAGGTTGTTGCAACATTGCATGGACGTTGAGTAGTTGGAGTCCGGCAGCTCTTGCTTTCGTGGCCCATCGTCCCGCATGTTGTTCGTTTTTACACAGTTGACTTGCGATATGATGTTGTTTGCAGTTGACACACCTTGGAGATGTGCCAGCGTACCACTTCCAGTCTGGGCCCACTGGCGAATTGCAATGTTGGGACCAATGACTCAGCTTTCCACATTTGAAGCACAATTTGTATCTTCTGTCGCCAGGGTAATGATACTGACATTTGGTGCAAAGGGGAAATGGCCCAGTGTGTGATCTGCGAGGTTCATCTTGGTGGATGGGACCTGCTTGGCCAGTGCAGTCGTTTCTTCGTCTCTTGGGGAGAAGGTAGCCAGATTCGTCTGTCGATTCCCTTTGGCTTGCTCCGGCTTTGGTCTTCAACACCATGGGGGCGTTCTCTGGTTGCAGGGTGTCGCGGTTGAGTTGACCCACAATATCTGGGACAGCAGCGATGAGTTACTCTGCGATGAGTGTGGCTAGAGTTGCGGTCTCTGCATGGACGCATGGCTATTCCTTTGGAGGCATTCTGATTATCCCCCGAAGTGGAAACGATTAGTACCTGTGATCAAAGACAAGTAACATATGCAATTGTTCCTATCCTAATTTCTGTACATGAGGTCCTATGTTATAGTCTAGGCCAAACCGTTTAAGTAAATAACCTAATTCTCTATAACCATGGTTCTGATACCATTCTGTCACACCCCGGGTCGGCGGGACGGATCGGAGACCCGTCAGGCGGAATAGTCCCGAAGTGTGATTGAAATCGGAGTGATCAGATTGTTACATTGCACATGATAATATGAGAAATGCTAAAATACAATAAATGAGTAAAATTAAATTACAATTGTTTTATAATTTAATTCTATTACAACTTGACTTGGACATCTGGATTGTGGACGAGATGTCCCACCAAAGCTTGCTTGCATAAGTGCAAGTCTTGAATTTTGTATCCGACATGGTCGGAAAAATTCCATGCAGGAGTTGTAGGTTCCTCCAAGGGATCCTATCTTTCTCTCTCTAAAAGTCATCCTGCTTTCACCTGTTTTTCATCTGAGGACATGTAAAATATTGTCAACACTAGGTTGGTGAGTTCATAGTAGTTTTGAAAATATTAGGTTTTGTAAAAGGTTTAGTGACAATCTTTCCATTCACTATGGTTTGAAAGTGGTATGTGAATGGTGTTGAAAACACAAATGAATCACTCAAGTGCGTTAGCCTGAATCATTATTACTGACATCATGCAGGAGTTGTAGGTTCCTCCAAGGAATCATAACTTTCTCTCTCTAAAAGTCATCCTGCTTTCACCTGTTTTTCATCTAAGGACATGTAAAATATTGTCAACACTAGGTTGGTGAGTTCAAAGTAGTTTTGAAAATATTAGGTTTTGTAAAAGGTTTAGTGAAAATCTTTCCATTCACTATGGTTTTGAAAGTGTTATGTGAATGGTGTTGAAAACACGAATGAATCACACAAGTGCGTTAGCCTGAATCATTATTACTGACACCATCCCAAATCATTGAAGGTAGTTTATGTATAGGGCATACGTAGAGCCAAAGATCGGCCCCCAGCCCACCATCCCTTCGGTGATCCATGAGGATATCCTTAATGAAAAATCAGACCTCGTCACTTCTGTACCTCATCTCGACGCGACACTGCGGATGTAAAAATAATGTCTTGAGAAAGAAGCGTATTCTCTGTCTCCTAATATAGGAGACATATTTGGTTTGTTTCAAACTCAGACAGTTTACTCTCCTTTCTTGTAGTAAAACATTGTTTGTTGTGTACTCGTTTGAAAATCGCTCAAGACCAGGTCTTGAACATTTCTTTGATTTGAAAACTCGCGTGATTCTTTATGTGGATTGTCCGTAATATTACCCATGTGATCATTTACCAAACCTAACTAATATACCCTTGTTGATTAGTTCCCCTTGAACTAATCCGAGTCGTTGTTTCACATTGTATACGCGTAACGTACCAGCCTCGGCGCTGGAGGTTGGTTAGACCTATGGTACCATCCACGTTACCTTCGGTTGACCCGCGTCAACTAATGGTAAATGACTCTTAAGGGACTTGCTTGAGAATTCCTCAGCGAATTCTTGATGTGTTGTTGTGTGGACGCATGCTCTAGTGAATTACCCTAGACAGATACCATACAATTATGTTGTTTGTTTGATAGGGGATTCCCATGAAAATGATTGTTCTCGATTGTGCACTACACAATTCCCCGGTTCATGTCCGTTCACCTCTTGGTTGGGCACAAAGCCTCAAACTGTTGTGGTCAGAGAAAATCTACTCGATGATTTGTGTTTGAACCCTCGAAACTTGTTTGTTTTTGTTGTTGAGTTGGAAAAGTTGGAAGGAGCGATGAGCGCTCAGTAAAAATAATTGAAAACATACTTATTCGTATAACGTTCGAATAAGAGGTTGAGAGTCGATCATTTTATTGAAATTATTTGAAAATAACTCTTATTCCTCAATCATTTAAATAAGATGGTTCATGTTCTCAGCCCCAAATGATTTCGAAGGCAATAAGTTTAAGGAAAAGAAGGGGACTATGAACTCATCTGGAATTATGGGTCGTAGAGGTACTCACTCGGTATGTTCTCTCAGTTTGAATCCTGTGTTAGAAATTAGTTAATTAGATGTTGGACGGTTGTGTGTTCGGTGTTTTGATGTAATTTTGGAAAATGTGTTGTTATTTTGTTTTATCTTGATCAGATTTAAAATTTGGTATGAGGTTCGGTCTTATCAATACGAATGGTGTAAGATAGGACTTTCAACACTTAGCCATTTTGGGTGAAAAGTGGGTGAAAAACGGAAGTGTTGCTTTTATAGCTGTGCTGTCGCACGAATGAGTCGTTCGTACGAATGGATCCCATTCGGGTGAATGAACTGTAGCTATAAAACTTCACCGAATTAAACCGATTTGTACGAATGAGGGTGCATTTGTACGAACGGTTGGGTGTTTTAAGATTTTGATTGTTTATTAAATTTTTTTGGTGAGATTTTATTAAAATTGTTATAATTTTATATCAACGTTAACGACTCACGCTGACCTCCGTATGAATCGTCACCCATGCAAACGTCGTGTTGTATTTAACTGCTGATATTGTTTGGCACTGCAAAGATATCATTTAGGGTATTCAAATCTAACAACATATCCACATGGGATCGTCACCCATGTTGATATCTCGTTGGATCGATACTCCAAACGTTATCTTTTCAAGGTTTGTTCATTGTTTTCCCTCACATGTTGTTTTTCTTTTCTTCGGATTCATGTTTGTGTGATTAAGTGGATGTTCCTAACTATTTTTGGAATAATCTGTTTATTTTGATTTTGGTTTATTATCGTTATCGTCCCACTCGTGACAAAATGTCTTACACTGTCGTTGTGTCACACTAACTTTCTCTCTCAAGAACACCATCACCAAACTACCTCATTTGTCAACTAAATCTCTTGAATTTGGTATCAAATCAAAGGTATTGATGAGCACAATCCAAAAGTACAGAGGATTGGGCTTCAAATCAGCTAAAACGAAGGTAATTCAAGCGAAAACCTTCGGTTTTTCTGGGTTTGGTGCGTGAATCGACCGGCTGAGTTCCAGCTCAATTTTGTTCATCAAAATGGCATAAGATCTGTATGAAATCAAGTTCACCTTGCTTGGAATTTGTTGGAATAAAGATCTGTAGTTTATGGTGGTAATATCGACATAAGATCCAACAATATCGACGGTTGAAGGTGGGGCAGAATAGTATCGATGGTCGGTTGATAGTGATGAAGGTTTCATCAATATTAACCATCATTACAAGCTTAGTATCAATGGATTCCCACCAAAAATGAAAAGTTCAATGAATGACAATGATCTAGGTCTAAGGGGTTGTCGGCATAACAAAGTTGATGCAGGTGGCCGTCGACACTGATAATGTCGACAGTCTTGCATCTGAAATTCCTAAGGCTAGGTTGTTTCCATATCATCGATACTAACCTAATATATTGTCGATATTTTTGCTCCAGGATGTCCAAGTAAGGTGAACTCAACAACAAGCAACATCATCCACAAATAGGGTCACAAGATTGATTGGGATTTAATAGTATCGACGGGGGCTTGCTATGGTTAAGGGGTTTGAAAGACCATCGATACTATCTATTGATGCCATAGACATTAACCAAAAAAAGTTCAAAACGATTATAAACTATAAAACAGGTGTTCAAAGACCATAATTGGATTTAAAAAATGAGAAAGGAATGATCATTAAGCCACATTTTGTTTAAGTATCATTGGGATATACTTATGAAATATTAACGTATTTTATTACAAAGTTGGTGAAATTTTCCCTAACTATTTTGATAAACCAATTACTAAACATGTTTTTAGAATATGTAAAATGATTGAGTTTTTAAAATGAAATCAATAGAATATTTACATTTAAATAATAATGACAAGTATAGTTTAAAAATAAAGATGAAATTCATGCTTTAACTTTAAACCTAAGTGTATACTTGAAAAATATTATGAATTTCAAACCCATAGAACATGTTAAACGTTAAGTCAAGTTTAAATCATATAAACACAAGGTAGTATAACATATTAAACCTAACCTAGAAAGGTTAAGTATTGGTATATTATACTAACACAAGAATTCAAAGTCAAACAAAGAACAAAGATCCATAAAAACTTGATCATTTTTAAGGTTAATCTACAACATAAAAACTTATATTTATAAGTTACAAACCACTTTGAATCGAACACGGGGTTGTGAGGGCAACATCAACACAATAAGTGAGCGAGTGCAGTTCTTGAGTCATAGTCAACCACTTCAATTAAAATGTGAGTTCATATGCCCCTTTTTCTAATCTTTTGATTTTAAATGTGAGGCTGAGAAACATGCTAAACTCTTTTATTCATTTAAAATCTTTAGTACATTATTTCAATTTTCATGCCTTCTAGATAATAAGAGTTTTATCTTTATCATCATCTCATTATCATTATGTGTGATTGTGTGTGAAATGACATGTATGACACAACAGGCATGATATTATCAAATCCATTGAATGGCACAATGCATTAAGCTAGATTTCATATCAGTGGGTTATAATCACTGAGATGACAATAAGATATCACTGAGATAGTTACTAGAGATAACAAGATTGATATTCATGAAAATATAATTTCATGATGACATCATTTACCACATCTACTAACACAGTGTAACAAAACAAGCTCTTATAAGACGTGTTAAAGTCATTGAGAACACATAACACTGAGATAACAATTGAGACAATTACTTGTGATATCAAGGATGACATCATGATAATATAGATTCATTATTTCATTCCCCATAGATGCTAACATTGTTTAATAAGTCAAGATCTTATAAAACCATATTAAGGACTAAAGATCATACATTGTGTTCATTTCAATGAGAACACATCCTTGTGATAGGATGACAGAAATCCAACAACAGTGAACATGAGACACTATGTAGAGTTTTTTTTATAACTTTAAATGTGTATGCCAATTATAATAATCTTATGTGAGTAGGGTTAGATCTCAATTCTAATGGCAATAGTATTAGTAACCCAATGGGATCACACCGGGCACTAAATGTGCTATCATTCTAATGAATAACAGCGAAAATGGTTTGGGAATATATGCATGTCTTATATATTTTATGTAGATAATATCTTTCCTTTCAGACTGGTCAGAAATGACAGTCATAGAGACTCTTAGGTCTCACCCTTATTGGTATCATGAAGAGGGTATCTTACAATCTAGGCTAGTCAGAAATGACAGTCATCAAGATTCTTAAGTCTCACCCATATAGATATCATGGAGAGGGTATCTTACATTCCAAAATCATCAATAGTAATAGGCACATAGACAATTAAGACTCGCTCGTATAGATATCATGGAGAGGATATCTTACCTTATGGATTGGTCACACTGACAGTCACAGGGACTACTAAGTCTCGCTCTAGGTATTGATGAGGATATCTTACACATCCGGGCTGATCAATAATGATCAGCTAACAGAGGCTATCAAGTATGTATCTCATAGGTGTCGTTGGAGGATATCTATAGGATGGGTTACTCCGTAAGGAATAGCTATCAGAGACAATTATGTCTCAATTCTAAAATTTTGGGGAAAATCAAACTAGGGATTAATGTGTGTGAGTTGAAATGGGCATCCATAATTAAAATAACGGTGGTACGGAGTTCAGTTAAGCATGTGGTGGGTTGGAGGCTTCATTCGTGATACATATGCCCTATATATAAGCATGCTTAGCTGGACGATATACTATCTGTAGGTGTAACTATGGAGAGGAAATTGGTGCGAAATTGCAAAACGAATAAAGTCAGACTTGTGTGTGACATCATAAATTGGGAATATCAAATTTCAATCATTTTCATTTACTAAAACTAATGAAGTCACCAACCTAGTGTTGACTGTTTTGTTTTAAATGCATGTTTTCTACGGTGACGAATAGGTTTAGTCACCAAGCATCAGGACATAAGCTAGTGGGACCATATAGAGGACCTAGCTTACTTTTCGGATGCATTCATTTTTGTTGACATTATGAATCTCTTTTGTATATCTTGTGCAGATACAAGATAGAAACCTTATGATTCTTTTGAGTAGATTTACTTAGTTAAATTATGAACATGTATTGTGTAATTTAACTTTGTAATTCTATGTATTAAATTTCATGTTAGAATTTCTCATTATATATCATGTGTCATGTAAACAATTTGATCATTTTGATTATCACTTGATATCGCGCCCCGAGAACCTTCCGCCTGACGGGAAAGTCGATTCAGCTCGCCGGCTCGGGGTGTGAAAAAATTCTTATAGGTTACCTTACTGGAAGGTCGTTCAACATCACCGCTTGCTTTTAGTGTAGCAATATCTTATCATATTGACTCTAGTACCGTAGGTTGCATCTCGTCCAATTATGTAGGGATAGTAGCTTGAAGTGCTTTGGCCACTTCTTCTTTCACCATATCTCTCATTTAAGCAAGTTCATTAACATGACCACCCTCCTTGGTATTATGCTCATCAGACATTTACGACTAAAATAGTTTAAGTGGTTTATTGATATTAGTATCTAAGTCATAATATATAATTAAACCACAAATTGTGATCCTAAAGATCACTTTCCACACAACACTCCTACCACTTTACCTACTAGTCTATACCAAAAAGTCTAAATGAATTCGTTAATTTCATACCCATGTCAGCTAAATATGATTATACTGGCTAGGTACTATGATATCCTCTTCACATGTTTATTTCATTAACGAAAACGTTTAAAACTTTGGTTAAGAGTTTCGGTTCACTTATCACATATTTATCACATGCATTCACCTATCGAATGTACCAAATATTTATTTCATCAATTATAATTACATATCAATTAAAATTGCATGCACATATATATCAATTGCATTTACTTATCAAATGTAATCACACATACTAAACACAGGTCTTCGGCTACGTGATCGGATATTGGATCGAATCTTTCTTCCCATATCTTGATCACAACAGTTTGAGATCAAATGAGTCATCACACACTTGATTCGCTCAAACATAAGGCTCTAATACCAACCTGTGACACCCCAATTCTCAAAACGTAACATTTAACAAGATTGCGGAATTTTACAAAAGAGGTCCCAAGAATTTTCAGTTACATTAGTTACATAACCCAACTAGATCTTAATTTAACATTACAAATTTCTAAAACATAGTTGTTTGTTAACATTAACCGCCATTAAAACATTTACATTGATTTACAAAAGTTGATTTTATCAAAACATTAGCATGCTACTATGAGCTTGGTTCAATCCTTAGTATCCTGATCATCCCATTGGTACCCAATCCTACTTATGACCTGTAAACAGAACAAAATAATCAAGTGTTAGTCCAAAAGGACTAGTCGGCGCAGTCTACTACATCCGGGGTATTATACACCCCTGCCCCAGCGTAACCAGAAGGTTTTGGCGTGTAAAATACTCCAACTGGCGTAAATACTCCCAGACCTGGAAATTTCACCCTTTTAAATGCCAAACGATCTCCGACTATTTCAGATCACTTTTGCTCAATCCTTTACCTCTAAATCCATTCCATGACACTATTTTAATATATGTTTAAGTCCCAAACCTATCTTGGTGACTTATAACATGTAAATATGTAATTACATATTATTTAATGGGTCGTTAGACCCAATTGATTTTCTACCTTTATCCATTTTCTTCCACATGAATCTGGATCATTCTGAAATGCCACTCATAGTGGTCATACAGAAACTTCCACACGAATGTGGGTCATCTCCTTTGCCATACGATTATGGACTTACATATTCTTCCACACTAATGTGGATTATCACACCATTGCTACCAAGTTATGGTCTTACTTCATATTCCACACGAATGTGGATCACCTACCCCAATAGTTTGTTAATTATCATCTAAAAACATTTACACAAATTTTAGTTATGCATACATAACAAGCACTATTTCAATACAAGTAACTATATCTAGTAATGCAATTAAGTTAGCCATTTAACAAAATAATGAATATGTCTTATGGTTGCATAATCATATATAGGTTTACTCACCTTGATCCTTAAGGTCACTTGATTAAATCTTCTCCTTACCAGGTCTTTGGTTTGTACTTCCACCTTCTAGATCATATAATCACACATAAACATTCAATCTAGGAACAATACACAAGAAACAAAATTACACCACTTAGACCCATTATCACCATATTTGACTTTACTATAGTCAAACTCTCCTAATTCACTAATTCACATTCCAATTTCATACAATCTATGAAATTAGTCTACATTGCACTATTAAATCACTTAATTAAGTTTGTGAACCACTTCCCCCAGGTTCACCAACACCTTTATTCATTCACGAATTTTTTAAGTTGTTTGAGGCATTTCCTCAAACACCTTATGTGCAGATTTTATAATACCTCAAACATCAATTTTTTAAAATGTCAACATTTCCATTCAAATCACTTCACGCATATGAAATCTCGAACTCCCTATTAATGATTTCTCATCAAAATCATTGCACATACAATACCAAATACAACCAATCACCAACTCATAACTCTAGTTCATTCAGCTCACCAATTTCACCCCAAAACCATAATTTCCCCAAAACTAAAATTCTAGATTTTCAAGAGTTGACATATAACATGACTAGGTTAGTTGATTATCACCTCACTCCACACAACACATGTGCTAAACTATATCAAATATCCAAGCATTTGGATTTAATCATTATCTAACCCCACCCACATGCAAACCCATGAAAATTCAACCACACATAAGAAATAACATACCTAGAGCTGTGAAATTTGGTTCAAAAATCCGAATTCTTCTCCTTTTCTCCCCCTTGTCATCGCCTTCTTCTAATCCCTGACCAACTTTCTAATTTTGACCATGTTTGACCATACATAAACCCCTTTTTAAGTTATCTGTCACACCCTGATCCGGCGGGCTGGATCGACTTTCCTGTCGGGCGAAGGTTCTCGGGGCGCGATATCGTTGTGATAATCAAAATGATCAGATTGTTTACAATGCACATGATATATAATGATAAATGCTAAATGAAATTGATATATAATTACAAAGTTAAATTACATTGTCATGTTCATAATTTAACGAAGTAAATCTACCCAAAAGAATCATAAAGTTTCTATCTTGTATCTATACAAGATTTACAAAAGTGATTCACCAAATATGTCATCAAAAGTTATGCACACAAAATGTTGCTAGGTCCACAATAAAAGTCCACTAGCTAATGCATCCTGAGTCTGGTGACTAAACTGTTCGTCACCTGAGAAAACATGCATTTAAAACGAGTCAACAATAGGTTGGTGAGTTCATAAGTTTAGTAATTGAAAAAAATTGATTTATTGTCATTCACAATTACAATGTCATCCGCTAGTCTTATTGTTAAATGTCTCATCCGTATCACACAATGTTCTCTCCATAGTTATACTTACAAACACTATCTCATCCAAATCAAGCATGTTTATATATAGGGCATACGTAGGGAACAAGCCCCAGCCGACATCCCACCACATACCTGACTAAACTCAACACCACTTGCAATATAACTATGGATACCCATTTCTATCTCACATGTGTTCACCCTATTTGATATTCACCCATAAATTGTGTTCATCACCTGTAGTGTTATATGTATAGAATAAAAGAATATGAGGGAAGTAAGTTATCAAAAACCTAAGTAATGATAAACTCTCAGCGTTTTAAGGAAAATAGATTTATCAAATCTTATCCTTATTATTATTCACTCAATTGTAGGGTTAACTGTAATTCACTTCTAATAATAGGAGTGACAGTTACTTATTGATAGTGTTCTCAATCTTGAATGTATAGATCCTAAATGGGATCCATTGTGGTCCTTACGAAATCAGGCCACAATGCATCCAATTTACCTCTATCACATTTGTAAACTCAGTGACTTCAACGAAACTATTACCAGAAATACGACATGAGCGAAAATCAATTCCACAGTCTACCAGTTAATAGAATCGAAGGATTTAATTACAATTAGTTTCTGTAGATTATTATCACCATGTGTCGTTTACCAAACCTGACTGATGCCGCCCTGTTACCGGTCATACGATACCGGCCAATGATATAAATACGATCAACATACTGGCCTCACTCGCCGGCGGTTTGTAAAACCTATGGTACCACTACGCTATCGTCAGTTTAGTCGCACTAAATCAATGGTAAACGATTCTCTTGTAAGGGACTTACGACTGGACATGATCTCATGAACACATGATTCTTGTGATATAATACAAACAGTCTTAATAGTAATTATTGATTGTGTTCTCTAATGTTATTGTCTCAATGATACAAGTTCTCAGTGTTATATGATCTCATAGTGTTAACAATATGTTATAAGAACTTGTCTTATTACACGATGTTAACAAATGTGGTGAATGATATCATCATCATGAAATTATGTAATCATGATTATCATTCTTGTTGTCACCTGTAAATGTCTCATGTTATCTCATTGTAAATAACAAAGTGTTATAAGATCAAATCTTAATTCACTTGGGTTATTTATAAGTTTGGATGCATTCATGAAATTATCTTATTGTGAAGCATCCTTGATTATCATTGTTGTTAATGCACACACAAGCACACACATTGATTTTCATATAAGTGTGATAATAAAGATAACTCAATATTATCTAAATCATAGAATAAATGAAATATTGTACTAAAACTTTTAAGTAACTAAAGGTTTTAGCATGTTTCTCAGCCCCACAATTTAAAATCAAAAAGATTAGAAAAAGGGGCGTATGAACTCACCTGGTAATTGAAGTGGTTGACTAAGTAATAACAGAATGTACGCGCTCATTGTTAGTCTTGAGGTTGTTTTCACGATCCTGTATTGATTTCAAGTGCATGTAACTTATAATATAAGTTATGGGTGTGTGTGTGTGTTAGCCCTAAAGTTGGCTAATACTTGTAATTCTTTGTTATCACTTGGTCCTCATTCACTTGTACCCAATGTATTAATACTTACCCATTCTTGAACTCACTTGATGATATTCCATACTAAGTATTAACCCTTTTTGAAGCTAGGTTTAGTATATTATATCTTCCCGATTTATAATTTAACTTGATTTAACACCATGACCTGTTATGAAAATTTGGTGATCAATTTAATTTCCAAATATGAAAACATAGACTTTTGAGTTAACTTGGAACATCATTAGGGTTAGTTTAACTTATTAGAATATTCCATCAACTTTGTAGTAAAGTTTGTGTCATTTTAATTTGGTGCATGGTGTGAAAAAGATTTGGTTTTAAGGTTATGGTGCCCAAGTTGTACAAGTGAACATCATATGCAAATGGGAACTCCAAGCTTCAGCCGAATAAATATCCAGATGTGAATGGGTATCCTTATACGCATGAGGACCTTCCATACGAATGGAACTCATGCGATAGGAGAGAACCCATGTGAATGAGACCCCACGAATGGGTCATTCGGCCGACAACTCCTTCGTCCGTTGAACACATGCGAACTAAGTCATCCTTTCGGTTCTGCTGTCATTCGGTTGGTTTCATTCGGTTGGTTCGTTCGGCTGGTCGGGATACAGCTAGAAGCATAGCAGATCTCAAGATTTAGTCGAGATCTATGCTGGTCTATATGGGTATATGAATGGAACTTGTGTAGAAATTGTATGGTTCGAAATGGAAGTGTTTCAACCGACTATAGCTTAGTTTTGGTTGAATGGGTAGAAAACCCTAGAATTCCGAACCTTAGAGCTCGTTTTCCCTTCGATTTAGTGGATGTTGAGGCAGAGCCTTTGTACTTTCATGTATAGGAGGTTAAGAGCTTCGATTTGATAGCTTGTTTGCAAGATTTGGCCAAGAATTGAAGGAGATATGGTGATTTTTGTGTTGATTTTCTAAAGAGAGAGAGAAAACGAGTTTGAGGGTTAGAGAGAGAGTGAAGGTGTAATAAATGAGGAAGAAGGGTGTCATTTAGGGTTTATATACCACGTATTAGTTCGGGTTTGTTTCGGTTGCTCGGTTCTTGATTTCATCATGGTTACGAAGCATTAAACGCGTATTTACGTAATTTAAATAAATGGTTTTCTAATTCTTTCTAAGGTGGTAATTCCTAGTAAATCTTTTTAAATTTCATATTTGATTATTATTTTGAAATCTCTTATTCGTTTCGTTTCGTCAGATCGTTCCGCCATCGCGCGTGTTCGTTCGAATCGTCACTCGAACGAAAATGACAACGGCTTTACTTTCTGACTTTTGTTTTCTACTTTTCAGTTATCATTCAAAACGTTAAACTCATACGTATGTTTGAGTGAATCGACACCCATGCAAACACACTGTTAGTTTATTATCTGTAAACGATACTGAACTTCCGTTTTGAATTGTATTTCCTCACAGTCGGACTCAACTAACACACCTATTTGTACATATTCACACTTTTTTCACCCTATTTACTCACTGAATTATCGGCCATCTGACTTCTGTTATTTGTGAAGATCATATCGCAACCAATATGTTTTTGTCCTTTGTTTTTTCCTGTTGTTATTTCTCGTGTGTTGTTGTATATCTATATTCCAATTTTCATTGTAATACATACAATTGTTAATTGCTTTCATAGTCCTGTTGTCACACAACTGTTTACACATTGTATTTACACATAGTAAATAGTGAAAGTACACGTACCATACGGACTTGCCAGACGATCTGGTACTGGTTGACACGTTATCTTTCAACTATTGGCAGCTTTAGCCCCTTATCTTTCTAATTACCCTTTTAACATTTATTAATATTTACAAATGAGTAAATATTTAACCAACCAGTCAACACATAACGACAAAATTGAAGTTAAAATTAAATCACATATCGATTATTTTAATAATAAGTTAAATCGGATCATTACACAATGCAAAGCTCTCATTTCATCATAACAATCCCCACGAAGAGGAATTTGTGGTGCTGTTGTTGGCACCGGTTGCGGTGTCGCCGCTATGGGCCTTTACCTTTTTGGCCTAAAAAATGTCACTCCTGCTGACATCGTACCTGTAATGCCAGCTATGAAGCGCAATCTAAAACAAAATAAGTAGCTAGGTGTTAGGTAAGATGCTGAAATTGAAGCCCTAAAAAACTGTTTGACATTGTAATCGATGCTGATGTGGTATACATAGAGTAATCTTGGTGTCGTTGCTGTCGGCAATGGAGGCGATGGTTAGTGACGAGTCCAATATTGTAAATTACCGATCCATAGCATACAGATATCACTAGCGCTATATGGTTTATGAGTCGCAATGCCGCACGGTAGATGGTGGTGATGCCGTGTATAGAGGTACAACAGAAGGCACAACCATAGCCGGTGGTGATTATTGGTTGGAGGTGTACATTTTTTTGAGGTGGTTGTTAATGGAACTATTACTACGGTGTTTGTTGTTGATTCACCATCATCCACTGTTGTTGGTACCGAAAATCCATCACTGCTGGTGTTGCTGACGAAATCCTAGAGAAGGATAAATGGATAATGGATTTGACTAGATGGAGGGGATTTAAAGAGAAGGGTAACAAAGAAGGGGACTAGAATGACTATTTTGCCCTCACATGAAGCGCACGTGACTTGATTTGATGCTAAAACTAATGGAGTTAGATAGAAAGGACAAAGCGGACAATAATTTTAAACATGAAGGATGAAGTTTCATCATTTTTAAGGAAAAATACATGTACTGAAAAATGCACTAAATATAAAGGACGAAACATGTAATTTATTCTTTTTAGTTATTTCTATGTTATACATGTGTGTGTGTTGTATATAATATTTATAACGTCATCTGTTTCTTAAATTCGCTCCAACCGCTAACCAGTAAACAGACCGATTTGACGTCTTGTTCGGTTTTAATGAATACTCGATGTAGCCTCTTAGCATAATAATTAGAGCATATCAAACAACTCTAAACTTTGATACTCCAACCTCATCTTTATAATCAAGGTTAGTCGTCCTTCCACCTCAAACCTCCCAAGTCTCTCTTGATCCTTTTACTCTGTCTCTTGCTCTAGCTCTTGCTTTCGCGAATAAAAGTCCAGTAATCTGTGAAATCCTTCAACCACAACCTTGCGCCACCCGAACACAACAGAAACCATATATACCTTGGGCCATCTCCGTACAAATGGCTTCACAACAAACAACCACAACCACAAAGTAACAAGGCGAAATGTGGCCTCCTTGACCATTCGATGCCACATTAGTGTTCGTGGACATAAAAATGTCTCGTTACGAATGGCCAAATAATTCTAGTTTTCTATTTAGCCATATATTAACTTAAAAAGGTACTATATTATTTAATAATATTATGTAATGTAACAAGAGATTAAATTACACATTTTAACTATTTTATTAAAATTAACTTAAATATATAAAAAATAAATAAAAATTCGGTAGGTAGCTAACTCTATTTGTAGACCGAATGCCCTTTAGTTTTTTTCATATACTCTGATGTTATTAGATCTTGTTAATTTGCCCCAAAAAAGTCATGCAGCATTTCTTCTGAGGTAAGTTTTCATTCCATACGCTTTTTATTGCCTTTTAGTGCTGAAAATTTGTTGTCCTTGGTTGTTAATTTCAGTATATGACTTTTGAAATAATTTTTATATCAATAATGATAATAATATCGAACAGATATCACTTTTTAATAGTTTCTCATTTTTAATTTCTAATCTTTTTCTCCCATTAAATAATAATATTACTAATAATTTACCTATTATCTCTCTAATTAGATAATGATAATATTATATTTTTAAAAACTAAAAAATAATTTATTATTTTTTTATTAACATGTATTTTATAGATCTTTCAGTTATATATAATACTTCTTTTTTTAACTATAATCCTTAACATTTTTCACTTATATTAATTGTAATACAAGAATTTCTATCTTAGTATAAACATACAGACGTATAAATTGAAATTAAATATAACCCATACTTTTCTGAACCAATCTAATAACTCAATGGTAAATAGATAAATAAATGCAACAATGGTATTTTTTTTTTTTTTTACTTTATTTATCTCAGAAAGTTTATCCTCTTACTTTAAAAATTCAATAACATTTTATAAAAATGTGATTTTGTTTTATAAACTACATCATTAAATTCGGCATATGTTTTTTTAATTTGGTTATAGTTCCGTCAAGTTTTTTATATATTTTTTTCTATGTTCATAATTAATCAATGTAACATAACTTATAAAATAAACAATCATAATTCCAATATATAAAACATTATATATATCAATATAACAAAGTGTAAGATAACAATAAGTCTGTGATTGCAACAATTTGAATACATATTTACATTAATGTTATAAACCAGTAACAATTTTTATATATTGTAAATGAATTTTATTTTATAAATTAAATTATATTGATATTATAAATGTCTGTAAAAATTAAAAAGATTCAAAATTATAACTGAATTAAAGATAAAATGTGATGAGCATAATAATATAATTTCTATAAAAAAAATCACATTTTATAAATTTTTTTGAAAGTTTTAAGAACAAGAGGTAAACTTTTTGGGTCAAGTTAATTAAGTGTATTATATGTTTTTTATTTTAAATAAAAAAAGAACATTTACACATGAAATCATCTTACGAAATTTTAATATTCATTCATTATTAAGATATAGTTATACACTTCGTTAAAAAGTATGAATTAATAAATTCATTCCCTATTGATACGGTTGATCCACTAACCCATCACCCATAACGAGTCACTAGTTTCATGTCTCCACTCCTGCATTTTAGGCTCACATTTCCTTTAATATCTATTTTTAATATTTTGTTTAATTAGGAGAGTGGGGTAGTTAACCCATGTTCTAGTAGCATGCATGCACGTTTAATTTCTTTGTTTGTGTGCCTATTTAAAAGCTTTGCATGATTCAATTTTCAGCATAAAAAATTATCAACAAAGTTATGGTATTTAGCTTTTAATTATTGTTTAATTGGAGACCTGCTGCCTTTCTCGAATTAGGCACGCATCATTTGGTGCTTTCATTCTCGTTCTTCATGCCGCCCCGCAAGGAAAACCCAACTCTAGAGGACCTGTTCAACTCCATGAATGAGAAGCTCGAGCATCTCATCACTGCCATGACTTCATCTTCTGCCCAAACTAATTCCAATTTCACCAACCTCATCAAAACAACTGAAAACATAGCCAAGTCCAGTTCCACCCTTTCTGATCAGATGACCCATCAACAGGAGATCACCGCAAACCTCGTAAACCATCTCGCCAAAAACACCGCCGACCCTCACCAGCCTCCACTGCCGCCTCTTCCACCACCTCAACACCTCCCACCAGCGGATCATAACCGTCCGAAACCACCCAAAATCTCCCTTCCACTTTGTAACATCTGTGCCGGAACCGTCAACGGAACAGTAATTGGCACAGTGAAGTGCACAGTAACTCAGGTACACGCTACGCGAGGCTATGACAATACTACATACACCGGAGGATTAACACTAAACTAATACGCAATTGTCTGGAATCTGATTTAAAACCTTAGAGTTTAATAATCAGAAACACATCAGACAACAATGAACAAGTAAACATATGTGGGATTTGATGCCAGGTTGTATAAACGTATGCGAGGATAAACAGAACAAAACCATAACAGTTGTTGTTACAGAATATTAAACAGACGAATTATTCGTATAGGTGACGATCTGTACGAATAAATCTGAAGGTTTAATGATCTGAAATGATGACTGTAAAGTAGAAACAAGATCAGAAAGTGAAACGTACGATCGTGTTCGTACAGTCAGCGCTCTGTACGAAGACGTGCGTAAGTGACGTTTTCTGACGAAACGAAAACGAAGAACGAATCGAACGAAAATAAAGTTAAGGAAATAAAATATTTCCTGTTTTACAATTTTGAAACTCATCATAAATAAACCAAAACAAAACTATTTTAATTTCCAACGCGTAAAACAAAATACGCGAAAAATCAAGGAAACGCGTTAAAAATAATAAATTTCGTAAAATATTTAAGAATAATAATATTTAACATATTTCTATTAATAATTACCCATCAAACGTTTAAAACGAATTCTTTTATTTAATTTCGTAATTATACGCGAGTTACGTTCCGGAAACGTAACGAAACCGTGAACCGAGCAACGAAAACGAACCCGAACAACCCGTGGAGTATAAAAACCTTGAAATGAAAGTTTTCCTTCATTTCTCATCTTCCCCACCTCTCTCCTACCCCATTTTCCGGCCACCACCCATTTAGGGTTTTTCACCACTTCTCTCCTCCATATCTTGGTCGTTTCTCAACGAAAATGGGTGTTCTTGGTGTCCACGTGTAGCTCTTGATCTCCTCTACATGAAAGTACAACGGATCTAAGGAGTTAACCACTCAAAATCGAGGTATAGAGCTGAGAAGTTTGTGAGAATTAGGGTTTTTGTAACCTTAGTCGAACCCTTTCAAGAAACCGACTCAACTTCGTTTCCCCTTCACCCACACTTTCGAAAAAGGCTCTGGCACACCTCGAAACACCATGGGGCTGGATGGAACTGGGTTCGAACCTCCATGGTTGGCCTAGGTTCTCCGGCTGCCGAATGAACCCATGGCCGAATGGGCTTCAACTGGTCGAATGGCCAGCGACTGAGCCAACCTCCTTCGGCCACCTTCCTTCGCCAGCCTCTCACTCGCCGGTCCTCCCTCATTCGACTGCCCCACATTCGCTGGTTAACTTCATTCGTCAATCTCCCTTCGCCCAGCTTGTCATTCGGCCAAGACATTCGACAAAGGGTCATGCTTTCATTCGGTATAGGTGCACACCACCCTCATTCGGCCAACCACTGAACCATTCGGCCACTAACCCTCAGCCACTAGACAGCCATCCTCCGGCCATCCCCATCCTTCCAGATTCAGTTGGTGGGCTTAGGGGGAAGGGGGGGCTGCTGGGCCCAGTTTAATGAAGTGGCCCACCACTTTTGGGTTGTTCTCGGTTCAACTAAACAGACTCAAAAGACTCCTTTGTGATGGTCCATTTCGGTTTCAAGCCCAACTCACACAACCCCTCGTCTTGGCTCATCATTCTACCCATAACAATTGACCAGACCCAACATCATTATTTGAGGCTAGTCTATGCATCCAGCCACTGTGAAATGCTTCGGCCCAGTAACATGTGACCAGGCCCAATCGAAATGCAACCTTTTCCTTCGGCCCAATATCCTTGTCCAGGCCCATTAACAACAAACATGCCACAGTGGGTTCTAATTGACTTGATAACCTGGAACATATTCAATTAAATTCTTTGGCCAAGAGACTTAACCAAAGATCCCTATTTGGCCAACTCATTTCATTAAGGCCCAACAGTAGGCCCGAATGAACACCAGTGGGCCCACCTCAACCATTCAGGCCCAACACTCTTAAACTTGATCCATTTACTATTGGAAGGCCCAACATGAAGTAAATGGCCCAAGGCCCACTACTTATGGCTCAAGGCCTACTACTTTTGGCCCAAGGCCACCATTTTGGCCAAAAGCCCAATTTCAAGGCCCACATTGAATTCAGCTATTCTAACCCAGGCCCAACTTGGCCCATGAGTTCTTTTGGCAAAGGCCCGAGACAAATTCCATTGGGCCCATCAAAATCCACCCGAGGCCCACAACAAGGCCCATTTGAGGTCCTTGTCTTCACTTTTGGGGCCATGTTGTCATTAACTTGGTCACCAACATGCTTCTGACCCATTCTTGATTCCAACAGCTCTATATGACTCTAGGCCTAGCAAATATTGCCTAGGCCCACCTTGGGCCCAATTAAACCCTTATTGGCCCAAGGCAAGGCCCAAAAGGCCCTTGAACTCTAGATTTGTAACTTTTGGCAAGGCCTTCATGATTCAACACTTAATATCATTGGCCCAACTTAAATTGTTGGCCCACATGACTAAAGAACTATTATAACTCTTAATTCAACACTAAAAAGTATGATAAACAAGGGATTTCTATCAAAACGGCAACTTTTGCAACAAAGTCTTGTGATTTATAACAAGACTTCATGAAACTACAAAAGGACTTTAAACACAAGCTAAATGAGACAAGAATAAGCCAAAGAAAGTCTATGGATTACAAGAACCAATAACAAATAAAGATGGGCCAATAAAGACCGAAGACTTTAAGTGTTAGCCAAAACTTATGGCTAACACATGCAAACACACATAATCCCTATAATTCATACTAATGAGTTATAAACATCGTGAAATCAATACAGGATCGTGAAAATACACTCAAGCACAATCAAGAGCGCGTACATTTTGTTAGGCTAAGTCAAACCTCAACAACTACAAGGTGAGTTCATTGTCCCTTTTCAAACATATTTGTTTTACCTCGGGACTGAGAAGCATGTTAAACATTTTAAATAAACAATGAAATGTTTTAAATGAATGCTTTCACACTTATTCATGGTGCTTATACTGTATGCTTGACATTTATGTCTCCTTGTGTATACTTAACTCTATGGTTGATATCTATGCTACGAAACTTTAGGCTTAACATTACACTGGATAAGTGTACTGTAAACTATGTTCTTAAACTATAGACTAAAGTCTAATGGACTATGCCAGAGACTACGTGCTCGAACTATACGTTTGATGATTATGCTATACACTTTATTCTCGAACTCTAGACTAAATGCATATGCTAGAGGCTAGATTCTTAATCTATACTCTTGATGTTATGCTAAACACGTGAGACTTAGACAACATACTCAATGCTAAGGCTTTGTAACATT
Source organism: Mikania micrantha (assembly GCA_009363875.1). Lineage (NCBI taxonomy): Eukaryota > Viridiplantae > Streptophyta > Magnoliopsida > Asterales > Asteraceae > Mikania > Mikania micrantha. The sequence continues at coordinate 31,279,696 of CM018681.1, forward strand.
CATGCTAAATGCTAACACTTGTTACACTCGTTTCGAAAACTAATACTATAGACACTTATTCTAAACCCTAACATTGTATATCAATATTTTAAGGGTTAATGTCTTACACTTTTAATCTAAGAGCCAACTCAGTTTGTCATTTATACTTAATTGTTTAAACTTAAATTGGGAAACTTAACTCACAAGGACTCATATGCTTAGAATACTTTAAACACTTAAATGCTTGAAACACTAAAAGGCTCAAACAGTTGAAGACTCGATACTCATAAATACTTACTATACTAGGAATGTTTGAAACACATGTTTTAAACTTAGCAAAATGCTATCTAATTATGCCAAGTGCTAAAGGCATAAGACTCAACTAAAACTAAATGCTATAGATTATGTCAAGTGCTAAAGGCATAATACTCTATGGAAACTAAATGCTAGAGATTATGCCAAGTGCTGAAGGCATAAGACACAATCTAAACTCAATACTATTTGATTATGCCAAGTGCTAAGGGCATAAGCTACTTGTTAATACTAAAGCTATGTGTTAATACCAAGTGCTAAGGGTATATGCTATTTGATGATACTAATGTGAATGCTTGATATACTTGGAAAGGCTCAGACAACAGACTGATTGACCGACGCGTCTTGACATTGGTCAAGCCCTACTAGTCATCAGTAAAACTATGTGGATGTGTTAAACTTGTATGCTAAAACTATGGGACATTGTAGGACAGACTGTTGACCGCCGCGTGTTGACTTAAGTGTCAACCCCTACTAGTCATCAGTGTTCCTCTTTGTCAGACATTGCAGGACAGACTGTTGACCGCCGCGTGTTGACTTAAGTGTCAACCCCTTCTAGTCATCAGTGCTCCTCATTGTCGTACATCGTAAGACAGACTGTTGACCGCCGCGTGTTGACCTAGGTGTCAACCCCTTCTAGTCATCAGTGCTCTTCGGTGCTAAGATCATGTAAGATAGACTGATTGACCGCCGCGCCTTGACAGTGGTCAAGCCCTTCTAGTCATTCAGTGATCTTCTTGATTTAATCATTAGGACCGTTATGGATGGATGCTAAATATCCTAGGGTATTAAGCTGTCCATAAAGGTGCCTCTCAAACTTGATGCTCATATACTACTTTGTGCAGGTGGAATGTTAGGTAAGACGCCTAATTATCATTAACAGCAATGTCCTATGCGACTTAGTATGTGGTGGGATAGCGTCTGGGCTTGACCCTTTCAGGATTCCCTATATATAAGCATACCGAGTTGGATGATACAGGTGGTGTTAACGAGATTAGGGTTGTTACCTAGGGGATGCTAAAATGCTTTTGGGGGATTTCCATAAACTACTAAACGCAAATGCTGGTTAAACTCGTGTTGAAACTAATACATACTGATAACATAGACATGGAAACTTGAATCAATAAACAAAAGCTATTTTTCACATACTAAAACTACATGAACTCACCAACCATTGTGTTGACTTTGTTTTCTTACATGCTTTCTCAGGTGACGCACAGGTATAAGCTAAGACTCAGGATTTTGCATGCTAGGTAGCCCAACTAGAGGACCCAGCAGACTTTTGAAGGGCACATCTTTTGTAGCTAATACGAATCCATTTTGATATCTTGTACAGATACAAGATAGAAACATTTGATTCTTTTGAATAGGTTTACTTGGTTAAATTATCAAACATCAACCTTGTAATTTAACTTTGTAATCCTATCTTAATGCTTTATTGTGCTTTAGATATTCTTAACATTGATGCTATGTAAACAATCTGATCAACCCGATTATCACTCACGATATCGCACTCCGGGAACCTTCCGCCCGACGGGACAACCGATCCTATCCCGCCGGCTCGGGGTGTGACAGATTGGTATCAGAGCTCAAGGTTATAGAGAATAATAGGTCATTACATAAATGGTTTGACCTAGACTATAACTTAGGGACCCTCATGTAGAGAACTTAAGACTTAAGCTTGCATTATGTTTTCTGCATTCGATCACTGCACTAACCAAATTCCTTTGGTTATGATCAGAATGCCGCCAAGAAAACAGCCTAATATTCAGACTTCTGCACCACACTCTTCTACACCCTCACCTGCAGATTCACCACCGCCACCTCCTCCGCCACCTCCACATTCACCACCACCAGGCCCAAATACGGCTTTGGTGCTGGACCCTACTACTGTTGCCTTGGCAACATTACTGAGCAGTCAATTAACTAATCAGATGAAGGATATCATCCCAGAGATGATCAACAAGCTTCAAGGCTACGGAAACAACCCCGGTCATACGGCAGGAGAAACTAGTGGAAACACCTGCAATAAATCAGATTGTTCGTACAAATCATTCGTAGGATGCAAACCACCAAGCTTTAGCGGTGATGAAGGAGCCGTTGGATTAATCCAATGGTTAGAGAAGATGGAGAACACACTGGACATCAGCAGTTGTCCAGAACATCATAAGGTTCGATATGCTGCAGGATCTTTCAGTAAGCGTGCTTTGACCTGGTGGAACTCTCAAATACACGCTCGAGGCAGAGATGAAGCATCAGCCATGCCTTGGGAAGAATTCAAAACTCTTCTGAGGAATGAATTCTGTCCTAAACACGAACTTCAAAATCTAGAGGTAGAATTGTCAAATCATGTGATGAAGGGAGCTGATCACATGACATTCACCACTCGCTATCATGAGTTGGTAGCCTTGGTGCCTGAGATGGTGCCCACTTTAGAAAAGAGAATTGATCGATACGTAGGGGGATTGCCATCCTGTATACAGAGTATCGTAATTGCTGCAAACCCCGCAACTTTAGAGTCCGCCATTTCTCTGTCTGCTAAACTCACTGACGTGATGGTTAAATCTGGAGAATTGAAGGACGATTCGGGCAAGACTAAAGGGGAACAATCAAAGAAGAAACAAAAGGTCACTCGAGACTACGTGACACCCATGACTCTTCATCAAGTTGTTACAGTACCTACTAAGGCTACACGCAAACCCTACTCAGGCGTACATCCCCAATGTGCACAATGTCATTATCATCATGCTACCACAATGCAGTGTAAGCAGTGTACAAATTGTGGCCGAAAAGGTCATTTGGTTCAACACTGCCTAACCACTACGGCACCAGCGGTAAGCAACGCCGCCATGGCAATGCCACCCCCACAAGACCCTGGAAAATACAACAATAACAATCGAGGATGCTATAACTGTGGGGAGTTAGGTCATTTCTTCAAAGACTGTCCACAAAGGGTGCTACCTAGAGGGCAAGCACCGAGATAACGTGCATTTCGAATTGGAACTACTGCTGCACACCAAGACACTGACATCAACACTGGTATATTCCTATTTAAAATTCCTTGCAGGTGTATAATTTATACTAGCATGGATTTTCATTGACCTCATTAGAGTCAGTTCATAACTTACTATCAATTGGGGAAACATTCGCACGCTATATACACTAAATGACATGAACTTAGTGTTCACTTACCTTAGTGAACAAACACATAACATGAGATTCAAAGTGATGGGCACGAATGGTGTCAGTACCATCATTGGAAATGATTCTTTGTCTTTGATAGGGACAGAGTCATCTAATCCAATAAAACCTTATCATGTTATTACAATGAACGATTGAGATACATTCATAAGTCTCAGTATTGGATTCGTCAATGTTGTCTTATTTGACGATATATGGATTCAATTTAACAAGGGGAGAAACGAGAGGCTTCTCCTGACAGAAATAACACATGAGCGTAAGAATCTTAGTGAACAATGTAGATCGTGAAACTAGGTAACACCAGGGGAATATCACTATGGGAGTGTATACAAACAGCTATGGAATATAATGCCAAGCTACCTTACACTTCCATTAGACTTGATGTTCTTAGAATGATAGGAACAATGAGATCAAGTCTGCTCATTTCATCATTACACACAAAATCCTAGGCCTAAGGAGGACTAGGTCACACACCGACAAGATTCTTTCAAGAGCACAAACATTTCGGATCGTACAGTCGAGAGACTGAAAACGCATCCGTAACTTATTGAACAGACTCGGGAAGACTCTAAACGTAACTCTGCATAAACATGAGAACATGAGACACACGTAACATCAAAGTATCTCCACCTATGCGAAGAAAAAGTAGTACCGACAATGATACTTAAATTTCGGGACGAAATTTCTTTAACAAGGGGAGACTGTAACATCTGTGCCGGAACCGTCACCGGAACAGTAATTGGCACAGTGAAGTGCACAGTAACTCAGGTACACGCTACGCGAGGCTATGACAATACTACATACACCGGAGGATTAACACTAAACTAATACGCAATTGTCTGGAATCTGATTTAAAACCTTAGAGTTTAATAATCAGAAACACATCAGACAACAATGAACAAGTAAACATATGTGGGATTTGATGCCAGGTTGTATAAACGTATGCGAGGATAAACAGAACAAAACCATAACAGTTGTTGTTACAGAATATTAAACAGACGAATTATTCGTATAGGTGACGATCTGTACGAATAAATCTGAAGGTTTAATGATCTGAAATGATGACTGTAAAGTAGAAACAAGATCAGAAAGTGAAACGTACGATCGTGTTCGTACAGTCAGCGCTCTGTACGAAGACGCGCGTAAGTGACGTTTTCTGACGAAACGAAAACGAAGAACGAATCGAACGAAAATAAAGTTAAGGAAATAAAATATTTCCTGTTTTACAATTTTGAAACTCATCATAAATAAACCAAAACAAAACTATTTTAATTTCCAGCGCGTAAAACAAAATACGCGAAAAATCAAGGAAACGCGTTAAAAATAATAAATTTCGTAAAATATTTAAGAATAATAATATTTAACATATTTCTTTTAATAATTACCCATCAAACGTTTAAAACGAATTCTTTTATTTAATTTCGTAATTATACGCGAGTTACGTTCCGGAAACGTAACGAAACCGTGAACCGAGCAACGAAAACGAACCCGAACAACCCGTGGAGTATAAAAACCTTGAAATGAAAGTTTTCCTTCATTTCTCATCTTCCCCACCTCTCTCCTACCCCATTTTCCGGCCACCACCCATTTAGGGTTTTTCACCACTTCTCTCCTCCATATCTTGGTCGTTTCTCAACGAAAATGGGTGTTCTTGGTGTCCACGTGTAGCTCTTGATCTCCTCTACATGAAAGTACAACGGATCTAAGGAGTTAACCACTCAAAATCGAGGTATAGAGCTGAGAAGTTTGTGAGAATTAGGGTTTTTGTAACCTTAGTCGAACCCTTTCAAGAAACCGACTCAACTTCGTTTCCCCTTCACCCACACTTTCGAAAAAGGCTCTGGCACACCTCGAAACACCATGGGGCTGGATGGAACTGGGTTCGAACCTCCATGGTTGGCCTAGGTTCTCCGGCTGCCGAATGAACCCATGGCCGAATGGGCTTCAACTGGTCGAATGGCCAGCGACTGAGCCAACCTCCTTCGGCCACCTTCCTTCGCCAGCCTCTCACTCGCCGGTCCTCCCTCATTCGACTGCCCCACATTCGCTGGTTAACTTCATTCGTCAATCTCCCTTCGCCCAGCTTGTCATTCGGCCAAGACATTCGACAAAGGGTCATGCTTTCATTCGGTATAGGTGCACACCACCCTCATTCGGCCAACCACTGAACCATTCGGCCACTAACCCTCAGCCACTAGACAGCCATCCTCCGGCCATCCCCATCCTTCCAGATTCAGTTGGTGGGCTTAGGGGGAAGGGGGGGCTGCTGGGCCCAGTTTAATGAAGTGGCCCACCACTTTTGGGTTGTTCTCGGTTCAACTAAACAGACTCAAAAGACTCCTTTGTGATGGTCCATTTCGGTTTCAAGCCCAACTCACACAACCCCTCGTCTTGGCTCATCATTCTACCCATAACAATTGACCAGACCCAACATCATTATTTGAGGCTAGTCTATGCATCCAGCCACTGTGAAATGCTTCGGCCCAGTAACATGTGACCAGGCCCAATCGAAATGCAACCTTTTCCTTCGGCCCAATATCCTTGTCCAGGCCCATTAACAACAAACATGCCACAGTGGGTTCTAATTGACTTGATAACCTGGAACATATTCAATTAAATTCTTTGGCCAAGAGACTTAACCAAAGATCCCTATTTGGCCAACTCATTTCATTAAGGCCCAACAGTAGGCCCGAATGAACACCAGTGGGCCCACCTCAACCATTCAGGCCCAACACTCCTAAACTTGATCCATTTACTATTGGAAGGCCCAACATGAAGTAAATGGCCCAAGGCCCACTACTTATGGCTCAAGGCCTACTACTTTTGGCCCAAGGCCACCATTTTGGCCAAAAGCCCAATTTCAAGGCCCACATTGAATTCAGCTATTCTAACCCAGGCCCAACTTGGCCCATGAGTTCTTTTGGCAAAGGCCCGAGACAAATTCCATTGGGCCCATCAAAATCCACCCGAGGCCCACAACAAGGCCCATTTGAGGTCCTTGTCTTCACTTTTGGGGCCATGTTGTCATTAACTTGGTCACCAACATGCTTCTGACCCATTCTTGATTCCAACAGCTCTATATGACTCTAGGCCTAGCAAATATTGCCTAGGCCCACCTTGGGCCCAATTAAACCCTTATTGGCCCAAGGCAAGGCCCAAAAGGCCCTTGAACTCTAGATTTGTAACTTTTGGCAAGGCCTTCATGATTCAACACTTAATATCATTGGCCCAACTTAAATTGTTGGCCCACATGACTAAAGAACTATTATAACTCTTAATTCAACACTAAAAAGTATGATAAACAAGGGATTTCTATCAAAACGGCAACTTTTGCAACAAAGTCTTGTGATTTATAACAAGACTTCATGAAACTACAAAAGGACTTTAAACACAAGCTAAATGAGACAAGAATAAGCCAAAGAAAGTCTATGGATTACAAGAACCAATAACAAATAAAGATGGGCCAATAAAGACCGAAGACTTTAAGTGTTAGCCAAAACTTATGGCTAACACATGCAAACACACATAATCCCTATAATTCATACTAATGAGTTATAAACATCGTGAAATCAATACAGGATCGTGAAAATACACTCAAGCACAATCAAGAGCGCGTACATTTTGTTAGGCTAAGTCAAACCTCAACAACTACAAGGTGAGTTCATTGTCCCTTTTCAAACATATTTGTTTTACCTCGGGACTGAGAAGCATGTTAAACATTTTAAATAAACAATGAAATGTTTTAAATGAATGCTTTCACACTTATTCATGGTGCTTATACTGTATGCTTGACATTTATGTCTCCTTGTGTATACTTAACTCTATGGTTGATATCTATGCTACGAAACTTTAGGCTTAACATTACACTGGATAAGTGTACTGTAAACTATGTTCTTAAACTATAGACTAAAGTCTAATGGACTATGCCAGAGACTACGTGCTCGAACTATACGTTTGATGATTATGCTATACACTTTATTCTCGAACTCTAGACTAAATGCATATGCTAGAGGCTAGATTCTTAATCTATACTCTTGATGTTATGCTAAACACGTGAGACTTAGACAACATACTCAATGCTAAGGCTTTGTAACATTCATGCTAAATGCTAACACTTGTTACACTCGTTTCGAAAACTAATACTATAGACACTTATTCTAAACCCTAACATTGTATATCAATATTTTAAGGGTTAATGTCTTACACTTTTAATCTAAGAGCCAACTCAGTTTGTCATTTATACTTAATTGTTTAAACTTAAATTGGGAAACTTAACTCACAAGGACTCATATGCTTAGAATACTTTAAACACTTAAATGCTTGAAACACTAAAAGGCTCAAACAGTTGAAGACTCGATACTCATAAATACTTACTATACTAGGAATGTTTGAAACACATGTTTTAAACTTAGCAAAATGCTATCTAATTATGCCAAGTGCTAAAGGCATAATACTCAACTAAAACTAAATGCTATAGATTATGTCAAGTGCTAAAGGCATAATACTCTATGGAAACTAAATGCTAGAGATTATGCCAAGTGCTGAAGGCATAAGACACAATCTAAACTCAATACTATTTGATTATGCCAAGTGCTAAGGGCATAAGCTACTTGTTAATACTAAAGCTATGTGTTAATACCAAGTGCTAAGGGTATATGCTATTTGATGATACTAATGTGAATGCTTGATATACTTGGAAAGGCTCAGACAACAGACTGATTGACCGACGCGTCTTGACATTGGTCAAGCCCTACTAGTCATCAGTAAAACTATGTGGATGTGTTAAACTTGTATGCTAAAACTATGGGACATTGTAGGACAGACTGTTGACCGCCGCGTGTTGACTTAAGTGTCAACCCCTACTAGTCATCAGTGTTCCTCTTTGTCAGACATTGCAGGACAGACTGTTGACCGCCGCGTGTTGACTTAAGTGTCAACCCCTTCTAGTCATCAGTGCTCCTCATTGTCGTACATCGTAAGACAGACTGTTGACCGCCGCGTGTTGACCTAGGTGTCAACCCCTTCTAGTCATCAGTGCTCTTCGGTGCTAAGATCATGTAAGATAGACTGATTGACCGCCGCGCCTTGACAGTGGTCAAGCCCTTCTAGTCATTCAGTGATCTTCTTGATTTAATCATTAGGACCGTTATGGATGGATGCTAAATATCCTAGGGTATTAAGCTGTCCATAAAGGTGCCTCTCAAACTTGATGCTCATATACTACTTTGTGCAGGTGGAATGTTAGGTAAGACGCCTAATTATCATTAACAGCAATGTCCTATGCGACTTAGTATGTGGTGGGATAGCGTCTGGGCTTGACCCTTTCAGGATTCCCTATATATAAGCATACCGAGTTGGATGATACAGGTGGTGTTAACGAGATTAGGGTTGTTACCTAGGGGATGCTAAAATGCTTTTGGGGGATTTCCATAAACTACTAAACGCAAATGCTGGTTAAACTCGTGTTGAAACTAATACATACTGATAACATAGACATGGAAACTTGAATCAATAAACAAAAGCTATTTTTCACATACTAAAACTACATGAACTCACCAACCATTGTGTTGACTTTGTTTTCTTACATGCTTTCTCAGGTGACGCACAGGTATAAGCTAAGACTCAGGATTTTGCATGCTAGGTAGCCCAACTAGAGGACCCAGCAGACTTTTGAAGGGCACATCTTTTGTAGCTAATACGAATCCATTTTGATATCTTGTACAGATACAAGATAGAAACATTTGATTCTTTTGAATAGGTTTACTTGGTTAAATTATCAAACATCAACCTTGTAATTTAACTTTGTAATCCTATCTTAATGCTTTATTGTGCTTTAGATATTCTTAACATTGATGCTATGTAAACAATCTGATCAACCCGATTATCACTCACGATATCGCACTCCGGGAACCTTCCGCCCGACGGGACAACCGATCCTATCCCGCCGGCTCGGGGTGTGACAGATTTGAATTCCACTCCAGCACGGCTGGCTAATCCCACATGGGTTGAGTAAGGGGAACGAAACTTCCTTATAAGAGGGAGTGGAGACCTTCTCTATTGGACGCGTTTTGGGCTTAGTTGGCTGTGGAGCACATGAAAACTCCACAGTTAAGCGTGCTCAGGTGGCAGCAATCCAGGGATGGGTGACCTCCCTGGGAAGTTTTCACCCGGGTAACCAAAAGCAAATCCGTGAGCCCGGTGGGGCAGAGCGGACAATATCTAATACGGCCGGCTGTTAAAGATGGTATCAGAGACAGGGGCCGAATCCATGTGATCAGCGGGGACGCTGATTCCCCAGTGGGGGAGGAATTCCACTCCAGCACGGCTGGCTAATCCCACATGGGTTGAGTAAGGGGAACGAAACTTCCTTATAAGAGGGAGTGGAGACCTTCTCTATTGGACGCGTTTTGGGCTTAGTTGGCTGTGGAGCACATGAAAACTCCACAGTTAAGCGTGCTCAGGTGGCAGCAATCCAGGGATGGGTGACCTCCCTGGGAAGTTTTCACCCGGGTAACCAAAAGCAAATCCGTGAGCCCGGTGGGGCAGAGCGGACAATATCTAATACGGCCGGCTGTTAAACACTTTTTGACGGCTCAAACCCTCTCGATTGGATATTTCAAGCCGAAAATTACTTTACCTACTATCAAATTCCCGTACCCCAACGCCTAACCTTAGCCGTCTTCTACTTCACTGGTGAAGCATTCTCATGGTACAAGCATTTGTCAAACAACAATTTGTTAGGTACTTGGCCAGCTTTCAAACGCGCATTGGAGCTTCGTTTTGGGCCCTCCACATATGAAAACCATGAAGCTACCCTTTTTAAGCTTGTTCAAACGTCCACTGTCAAAGCATACAAAACTGAGTTTGAGAAGATTAGCAATCGTGTAAATGGTTTGTCTCAAGAAGCTTTAAAAAATTGCTTTCTATCTGGTCTTCAACACAACATTCAAAATGAGATGGCCGTCCTTAATCCTACCACCCTTCCACAAGCTTACGGGCTCGCTTCTTTGATTGAAGAAAAACTCAATGCTGAGATCGTTGCTCCTTCCTTGGTTCCATATTCTTCCCCGCCTGCACCACCGGCTCCTCCGCACTTGAAACGCCTGACTCAAGCTCAGTGGCGAAGCTTGACGGGGATCTCAGGGGGGGCGAAATAAAAAAAAAAATTTCCAGGGGGGGGCGAATTAGAGATTTTTAAAAAATTTTACACTACGTGTCAGGAAATATACACTACTACGCGAAAAAACAGGGGGGCGGTCGCCCCCCCCCCCCCCCCCCCCCCCGATCTGAACAATCCTTCGCCCCTGCTCAAGCTGAGATGCAAGCAAAAAAAGCTGCTGGGATTTGCTTCCATTGTGACGATAAATTTCAGCCTGGACACCGTTGTAAAACACCTCAATTGCTTTTATTTGAGCCGCCAACTGACCCGCCATGGCTCGGTGTGCATTCCACTGCTATGGGTCGTGAGGCCACGACCCATTTTAAAGGGTCGGGTATTGATACGGTTGATCCACTAACCCATCACCCATAACGAATCACTAGTTTCATGTCTCCACTCCTGCATTTTTGGCTCACATTTCCTTTAATATCTATTTTTAATATTTTGTTTAATTAGGAGAGTGGGGTAGTTAACCCATGTTCTAGTAGCATGCATGCACGTTTAATTTCTTTGTTTGTGTGCCTATTTAAAGGCTTTGCATGATTCAATGTTCAGCATGAAAAATTATCAACAAAGTTATGGTATTTAGCTTTTAATTATTGTTTAATTGGAGACCTGCTGCCTTTCTCGAATTGATGTGGGGTTTATAAGTCAATGGTATCAGAGCCAACTCGGAGTGGTGGCCCACGGAGTGGTGGCCTGGAGGGAGCCAGCCGTGACCAACGTGGCCGTGACCAACGAGGACGTTGGCCCTTAAGGAGGGTCGATTGTTACGGATCGAAATCATTGCAAGGTATGAGACTTGTCCCACATCGATTGTATGGGCAATTGATGTGGGGTTTATAAGTCAAATGGGCTCTCTCACCTATCAGACTAGTCTTTTGGGTTGAGTTCTCCTGTTTGACTTGTAACAATGGTATCAGAGCCAACTCGGAGTGGTGGCCTGGAGGGAGCCAGCCGTGACCAACGTGGCCGTGACCAACGAGGACGTTGGCCCTAAAGGAGGGTCGATTGTTATGGATCGAAACCATTGCAAGGTATGGGACTTGTCCCACATCGGTTGTATGGGCAATTGATGTGGGGTTTATAAGTCAAATGGGTTCTCTCACCCATCAGACTAGTCTTTTGGGTTGAGCTCTCCTGTTTGACTTGTAACACCTATACACACTAACTAAAAAACTTTATTACATTACAGGAAAACTTTATTACATTACAGGAATTTGAGGCCCCCAACCTCAAATTCCAGGCAACCTCGTTGAACTCTTCATAACCCTTCAATTTCTATCAAGTAAAGTAAAGTATACTCACTACAAATTAAATCATATACATACATACATACATATACATATATATATATATATATATATAGGGACGTGTTATATTGAGAACTAAAATTTTGGTTGGAATTAAAGAACTGCATAATACACTTGTACATTATGCTTTAAGTTTTATACATGAGTTGGTTTTTTAACTGCTCCACTTTTTTCTCTTGCTATTTAAAAATTTTTATGCATAATGTACAAGTGTATTATGTAGTTCTTTAGTTCCTACCAAAATTTTGGTTCTTAATAGAATAGTCCCTATATATATATATATATATATATATACATATGTCACATACACCACCTTCATCTTCCCTTCTCTCTCTAATTCTTGTTTTTTCTCTCTAAACAGATGGATTTTTGTCTTAGAACAGCTTTCACAGTGCAGTGTGTTCTTGGAATTGTTCTTTCTTTATCAGGTTTGTTTAGTTTTACGGTATCCATAGTAATCATATACACCTCGTATTACATATATATGATTATAATCAACCACATATAACTAATGAAGTAAATAAGGTGCTCATCAAGACCTATGATTAGCATTAGCCTAGCTGATTATCAATTAAGGGCCGAACAAGGCTCCTGTCACCAAAATTTATTGAATTTTTGCTGTAAAATGTGAAGTTTTTTATTTTTTTTTATATTATATTTTTTTTAGTTGTAGTTGAAGAAAACTTGAGATTAGTACTGTCTCTCTTATTATATATTTTAATTATTGTAATATTTATTAATCTTGGGTTTAGTTAAAAATACACCATTGTGTTGTTAAAATTAGAGTTAATATTTATATGTCACCTTCATTAACTATACATAATACTCTAGTAAAATTAATCATATCAACTATATATCATATTTAAGTTAAATCAATCATATTATATATGTAGTTATACTTATAAAAAAGTACGTACCAATAATCTAACATTATTAAAATATTCTCTATAATAACATGATCAAATGTTTCAGTAATTATATGGGTAATTAATGTTTTTTTTTATTAAATTGTGTTTGTGTGTTCATATATAGGGTTTGGTTTTATTGTTGAATCACTGGGTATAAACTACGGTCAAGTCGGCAACGATTTGCCACCACCGAACAAGGTTCTCCAGCTTCTGAAGTCGCTAAAAGTCACTAAAACTCGAATCTACGATACAAATCCCAATATCTTAAACGCATTTGCAGGTTCTGGCGTTGAAATAATCGTGACAGTGGAGAACGATATGCTAGCAACGTTAATCGACCCACAACAAGCGTTACAATGGGTGACTACACGTATAAAACCCTATTTACCCGCCACTAAAATCACCGGAATTGCGGTCGGAAATGAGGTGTTCACCGGAGATGATATGTCCCTGCTGGATAACTTGGTTCCAGCCATGGTTAGCATTCAACAAGCCCTGACTCAACTAGGGTTACAACAATATGTTCAAATGTCCACACCATCATCATTAGCGGTTCTAGCCAATTCATACCCTCCATCTGAAGGGTTCTTTGTGCCCGAGCTCACAACAATAATGACTCAACTCTTACAGTTTCTTTCGACTACCAAAGCGCCATTTTGGATCAATGCATACCCTTATTTTGCATACAAAGATAGCCCGGAAAAAATCTCATTAGATTACGCACTTTTCAACCCGAATTCGGGGATGATAGACCTGCATACCAATTTGCACTATGACAACATGTTATACGCACAAGTAGACGCGGTTATATACGCCATGGCCCGATTAGGGTTTAGAGGGATTGAGGTTAAGGTCTCGGAGACAGGTTGGCCATCAAAAGGTGACCCGAATGAAGTTGGTGCAACACCACAAAATGCAGCTATTTACAATAGAAATTTGTTGAAAAGACAGATGAGTGGAGAAGGGACACCCTTCAGGCCCGAAATGAGACTCGAGGTTTACGTGTTTGCCTTGTTTAATGAGGATATGAAGCCTGGCCCGACATCAGAGAGGAACTACGGGTTTTATAAACCCGATGGAACGATGGTTTATAATGTCGGGTTGACGTCTTTATCAACGACTACAACGCCTTCGTCTTCGATCTTCCTTACTTCCATGGGTACCAAGGTAAGTAGTTAGATACAATATTCTTAATATGATAAAAAAAAACAAAAAAAAAACTTTATATCATTGTTGTTGGATGGTAGGAACTTATAAATTATCGATCATGTATCTAGCTAAATGAGTAACTTTTATATTGTTTTAATGAGAATACGAAAAAACAAAGGCAGGTAAGCAATAAACGAAGCGGTTTTCTTTATTGCCAGAGGGGAAAATAAAAAAAAAAAAAAAAGGAAAAACACTATAGCGACAACACTTAACCACGGTAGATATTCTATATTTTATATTTTCTTTATGTATTTAGTTTTATTTATGAATCAAATACAATCGATAAAAAAATAATTTTTATCTATAACAATAACATTTAATTGCTATACGTTTTCACACAAACGTGAACTTTTTCCTTTTTCCCGTCCTCTCTATTGCAATGATGCGTTGTCGCTATAGATGGATCTAGTATAAAGGTTATGAGTTCGAGTGTCCATATTTGGAACAATATGTTTCAGATGAGCCACATGTTTTATCACAGTATTAGGTCTTCGAAAAGTGAATTTCCTTTGATAGATGAGCCGAGTCACCAGCGAATTTTGTGTTTCGAATGCGTGAGACCATGGGTGGCCATTCCTCCTCAGGTTTACCCGAGTTGTCAAACTTATTATATATTCGTTGACTTTAAAAAAAAAAGTTATTTACTAACACAGTTGAAAGAATACGGTTACATACTTTTTCGAAAGATATTTTGTAGCAATTAATAGCTTTATCAAATTGGTCATTTGCATCCATTTTTTTCATGATTTGTATTTAAAACTTGCAAAAAATAAAACTATTTTGAAGCAATAGCTTGATAAAATTGTTCATTCGGATCAAATTTTGCAGGATTTAAGATATATAGTCTTTATTTTATTTGTAGAAAGTGTAACGACCCAAAGTTCATGTTTTACTTCATTGTTGCTATTAATTTAACATCATCACAAAGTTTCTTAGTTACTAAATAAGAGATTAAATTCAATATTATATATATTTTTATTACAATACTTCTCTTTTTTTAGGGATGTCAAACTTTACCTTTGTGCTTTTGTTGGTGCTCCATAAAATATGGCACGCATGTGAGCCTATATGTGTACCTACTATACACTTACACATCATAGTTTTATCATAAACTTTCTTGATACATTGATTTACATTAATAAATTATAATAAATAATGATCAAGATACATTTCCTTTGTTATTTAATGATCACATATATTTTGTCAATATACAGATGGAAAGAACGGGTCATTCCCAACTCCTGCTTTGCTGGATTTCTGCTTGCTTGGTAGCAATGGTCATATAGACTCTCACATATATGGCGTGCTCGAAAGCTACGTGTATACACTAAACGCTCTTTGGTATATATTGTGAGCTTCTATATCACTAACGATACTGTTGATATTTACTACAAGCGTTGGCTCTGTGATGCAGAACGGTCTCAATTAATTTTGTTACGGGCTAGTTATTCTTTTTGTGATGGTTAGATGTTGTCATAGAAAAACTAATTAATTAGTAGTTAGAGAATTGCTACCAAATTCGTTATTAAGGAAGGAACATTAGTATCATTATGTATTTTAGCATGTAATATTATTGTTAATCTACTGAATGGAAAATATTAGACACGATATTGAAGAAAACTAGGATATACGACCCCACGTTGCGCCGGGTTCAATGAACGGGCATGAACCATTTAGTTTCGTTTATACTGATGCACGTAAACTACACCTTACCATCAAAAACTGCTTAAAAGATCAGAATTGTAATAATAGATAAAATGTTATAATACCCATTGTTGTGAGCACTAATCTGTCATTTAGGCGAATGTGAACGTATTGCCCTGGTGGAAGACTGATTCATTTGAAATGGTGAGGTCAAATGGCCGTCCAAAAAAATGTCACACACTTTTTTTTAAAATCCTTTTTAGGAACACGAATTTGGTGCTAAACTTAAAGAATTAATTCTTATATGATAAGCTTATTTGATAGCAATACCAACATGTAGCAACAAAGTAAAACTTTCTCCAAGTTTCAGTGCATATCAACATGATATTTTACTCCATTCACATTTATTTATGAATGAAGTAACCCCAAATTAAGTCTACAACAGTAGCAATAACTCAAATTACGACAAAACTTACAACATAACACATCGAATTTAGGTTAAGAAAAGTTATTATACCTCAATAGGTTAAGAACATGAGCTACCGTTTTTAATTTGTCCATCAACTATTACATAACTTCTTATGGTCTTGAACAGCTCAAATAGAGCTTCAACTTCACTAACACTACCTGGAGATACAAAAAACGATTATAGATGCTAGCATAATCAAAAATGTACTAATAAAATGATAAAATTACAAGGAAATGATAATCTAAGTGAAAGAACCACTATATTATTGAGTTTCTGAGTGTGCCCTGCGACAGTCGGCTCCCGTCCTTCTTAGAGGAGCTTATTGAATCTAAATATATCGTATATGAGATAATCAAAAGTCAAAACCTTGATATGTTTCTCCAGTATCAAACATAAACATACCGAATATGCGATAATCAAGGCTGAGAGAGAACCACGCCAGAGATCTGAACCAAAAATTGCGACTTATGGGAGAAACCCTAGTGTCGCCGCCGACCTCGCGTGTTGAGCTGCCATCGCCGCTACTATTACCATACCTCTCTCACCATCTTGTTCCTCATCAGGACCTATGCGAGAAACCCTAGTTTCGCCGCCAACCTCGTGGGTTGAGCCACCATCGCCACTGCTATAGCCATACCTTCCTCACCGTCTTGTCCTCGTCTGGAGCTACGTCGGGAAATGTAGTCGACACGTAGGTGTGGTGACCGGATATTTAGCCGACCGACATCATCCACGGCCTACTTTCTGTCTCTCGTTTTCTCCCTCCCTCTCTCTCTGGAACTTTCAAAACTTGAAATGAACACACATACCACAGACACATAGATGCAGTGAACCAGATCCACCCACACATGCATACAAGTGTTGTACCATATGCATTAAAACCCCTGACTAAAAATAATAGTGTATTCCTCACACAAACTTTTTTTGCTTTTTAATATATATATTAATGTGGAAAAATGAATATTATTTGCATATACGGTGATATATATTCAATTCAAATACTATCAAATAAGTTATAATTATTGACTTAATCTTCTTTTTATTTATTAATTTTATAATCACTTGAAATGCCAGTTTACTTTGTTATTAACAGAAAAAGTTTGAGAAATGATAATTTTAACTGGATAAGAATTGATTAAAAAACCTTAAGTATGTAAAAAAAACATTTTCTCTACTAGTATTATTTAAAAATTTATTACGAACCTATACTAAAAAATTTTACCTCTAACGGAGCTTACTCGGGAGGCCTTCGAATAGTGCGGAATCATATTTGAGGGCTCCCCAATCGATGTAACCCTCACCTGTGAATAATCATGTGATCGGAAACGACTTGGGAGCACGAAACGATCAATCACGGGGCGAAAACTCGAAGTTGGATGATTTCTGAGGCAGGGTCGGTGCACAAAATTGAAGGAGGATCCTGTAGGGTAGGGAATGATTGCAAAGGATGCTGAAATATTATGTTTCTCTTGTTTATATAGTTTGAGACTATTCGTACGAATGAGACATGCTAATGGCTCATTCGTGTGAATGACTCATATTTGTGAATGGGGTCATTTGTACGAATGAATCAAGCTAATGATTCATTCGTGCGAATGATTCTTCTTAAGCGTTCATTCGTATGAATGGTTCATTCCTATGACCCATTCGTACGAATGGTTATACATTCAATTCTAACTCAAACTTAAACATTATATTATAACCAAACAATAGATAAAACCTGTATTTCATTGATATAAATAAACATTACATACTCCATGAGACTATTACATTGCACTAGGGACACACTATGCATCAGCATACTCCCACTTGGATCTAGTTCTTTACTTGTCTGTAGCAGTCTCCAAAAACTTCTTTTATTACGCCTTCCAGTCAGAGCCGACATGAATTTCAAAAGCAAAGCATAGTTGGATGACTCTCATATACTGTATGGCTTGTCCAAGTCTACTAAGTCAAAGAAGATCTGACATTGGTATAGTTTCTTCACATCTTCATCCGATAGGTTAGTTAACCACATTGGATCAGAAACGTGAATAGATACCCACTTCTTGTCTTTGCATAAAACTATCACAGCCTCAACAGTCCTGCCATCATAGTACCACCATCTGAATTGGCTTAAAATGCTCTGAATCATTTTCTCGTAAAAGAATCTTCTTCATTAAATTTGGCGGCAACAACTTCAGAATGACTCGATGTTTTCGAGTGTGGGCGTCTATTTCTAGCATATATTAACGTTCTGATTGCTGCAGCTACAAGTTTACCCACCTATTTCTATACTCAAACTGTATCTGTCAAGAAAACCAAGATGATATTCCTAATGATTCAATGTACAAAATCTTCAGACGTGCCAATTGATTAACCTCAAATCCAGTTGAAATCGTGCGGGAATATGAGGTATTGTATTCCCCTCTACCTCTTCACTGCATAGAATCTCAGATCATCAAAGTACGCCCAACTCAGAATGCAACCTCCAGATTTGTATCCTTTGGTTTCATAGACTTTAGTGTATGGAGTTGGCGAAGGCGGAATGTTCTTTGTATTCAATACAGCCCAGTAGGCTGCCCATTCCTCTTTCTCTTCTGAATATCTTCAGCTGAAGTTTCCTTGTTACTAGTATTGCTCGTCAACTTTACGTTTCACTTCTTCCCCAGAATGTTGACAAAATAGATCGGTGACAGTAGGCAAGTCTTCTTTAGCAGAAGTGTATGTTGTAGGCTCTGTCTCATCCAAATCTTTGAAAAGAACTTCATCAACATCATCAAAGTTCTCAGGCTTGGGGAGATCAAAAGAAGGAATATCTTCTTCATCCACGATGATTTTGTATGGATTCAACCTGAAGAGCTCAGCTATTTACTCCTTTGTAAGACAATGAATGATTTCTCCTTCCTCCTTGTCATAACTCACCGAATGTTGTATAATGCCTTGAGGGTCTAAGATCATGTTCAACGTGTCATCCAAACGACGTCTCAAGGGCACAACTTCAATTTTCTCTTTGGCTTTACCTTTATGTGATGGTTCTTCAGATGACTTTAGAGCTTTATCTTGTTTGGACTTTCTACGTATCTCGCTTTAATAAGATTTTCTGTGGGACATGATTCATCTGCACCGACATCCCCTTCTCCATCATCGTCATCATCATCTTACTTGTTAGAACCATCATAATCCACCTTCTTCTCTTTGACATCTTCATCTTCTTCATCATTGGAGTTTGGCTCTTGTTGAGATCCCTCAAGTCTTGGTTTCAAATCCTTCAGACCTTCCAGAGCATATGTTAAATGTTGATTCTCAATCTCCAAGCTAAGAATACGGTCTTCATGACCTTTGACTATTGTGGAGAGTTGCTGCTGGTCTTCAGCTGACTTGAGTTGACGTGCCTCAAGTTCAACATTTCTGGCACACAGATCAGCTCGTTTATCTACTGATGCAACAATAACACTCCTTGATAAGTAACTTGATGTGTGAGCTATGCAATGGCTTGTTCTTTCTTGTGGCACTTCTCCATCATCCTAACGACCAAACTGTTCAAATTTCTTAACTGCTCAGCAAATGACACAGTTGGTATGAAGTTGTCAGCACATGCGATGGATGGAGTAGCAGTAGTTGAAGTGAAGATCGTTGTTGTGATAGAGAGGTCTGGGGCACAAATGAAGTACTAGGACGTGTAGGAACCGTCCCAGACCCTGAAAGTGAAGAAATCGGAGTTGGTACAGCTGATGTAACAGTAGTTTCTAAGCTAAAACCGATTCTGTCCACCTCTGCAGATTGGACTTAGGCCTTTTGGCCATCTTTTTCTTCCTTGATTCTATAGAAGGAGTCGGGATAGGAGCCTCAATGGTTGCGGAGATAAGAGCGCTTGAGAACTCGGGAATAAAATCGGCATCAACAATGTCTTCGACTTGCGAGGCTCGTGAGGCATCCTATGGTCCTTTTCTTTGTCACTACCGTCCTAGTTCCAACAAAAGTAGCCACGAACTTGCCATCAGTAATAAATGCACGGAGGAGGTGACCAAATAAACTTCTTGTATGAGGGTTGACGTCCTTGCTGCTATAAGAAAGTACACGGTTGAGTGTCGTCTCAATCATATGCTCTGACCGAATGATGTCCGCATTGACCTTGGGAAGATCTGGTAACTACATATCAAAGATCATCTGCAGAAACCGAGGCTACATCAAGTAACTCTTCTCCCTCTTTACAGTAACATTCTCCTTTATGTGAGTGAATATCATCTCAGAAGTGTTGAAGAGAATGTGTAAGATCTAAAGTTTAATGCTTTCCAAATTTCTCGAAGCTCATGGTCTCATTCCCAAAAGTCCAAGATAAGCATCAGAAAGATAAGTCTATCCTTTTGAAGTCATTAGTCTTCCGGAAGATATGTTAGATTCTCGGAAAACTGAATACTTCGGAAAGGATAGCTCACATGACAAACACAAAGCTTCTGAAGGATGCTTAAAGCTTCTGATACAAAGAACTTCTGAGAAGATTCTTCCGCTGATGACTATCTCAATCAAGAAAGGTTCAGAGATGCTTTCCCTCTTCAAGAGGAAATAAAAAGACACTTTCATCAAAGAACTTTCATCAGAACAGCTAAAGACATTCTACATTAATGCCTTTTGTAGTGTAGGTAATTAATGTAAAAGTCAAAGAAGTTATTTATGTTAATTGAAATTAATGTAACTTGGCTTGTCAAGTTCAAACAGTATACTAGTTATAGCATTCATTTTTTTTTCTAGTTAGTTGTCCAGCTTTGTATTCATACGAGAATGCAGTTGTAACTTTTAGTATAAATCTATTCACTTGTATACTAGAGGGAGCAAGCTTGCAAGTGCCGTTTGCTTACCAACTTGTAATTTTTGCAATTGAGTGAAATATACTTTGAGCTTGAAAGAATTTATGTTGTTATTAATTACTTATTATTCTTTTAGAAGAGAAGAAGATTGATAGAGATTTCGCATCTATCAATATTGAACAAGATAGATATTGTAAGTGTTGTGTTTAAGTCACAACCCGGTCCTACAAGTGGAATGAGAGCAATTGGCCAATGAAGATATTTGCTGTGAGCAACTTCCATGAAGATTTCAGCATCTTTAGAAGAAGAGGAGCTAGATGGGTGAAAGAAGGTCCCAAAGAATTGATCCAGACTAGTACAGGAGCATCATCATACTTACCCCATAACTAGTATGGGATCATCATTCATTTGTCTTAACATGTTATGCTAGCATCGTATCAACATTACATCATAATATTTTAGCATCATGAACATGTCATACTATCATCCTAGCGTCATAAAATCATAACATCGTACATTTTGGCATCATAGACACGTCATGCTATCATCGTACATCTTGGCATCATAGGCACATCATCAATAAACACTCTCACCGATCGGACCAACATCGGTCGAGATACCCTGTTCATCAAATCAATAAATGTTGCAAGAGCATTCATCAATCCAAACGACATAACAAGAAACTCGTAGTGTCCCTGAAGTGTTCGGAAACCAGTCTTTGGAATATCCTGCTCTCGAGCTTTCAACTGATGGTAACTGGATCGGGGATTTATCTTGGAGAACCATCTTGCACACTGCCATTAGCAGATTGTATATATTGAGCAGCCATTTGAGGAGAGGGTTCTATAATATGAGTTGAATCCTGATGTGGATTGTGGTTATTAAATTTAGAAGAGGAGTTAGAAGAAATGAAGGAGAAGAAGGCAAAGTCACGTAAGGAGTGTTATGACTTGCAGGTGCATTCATGCATTCCTTTGCAAAGTGCCCAATGTTGGGACACTTGTAGCGTTGAAGCTTTGCTTTATTCAAGCCAATCTTTGTTTTCCCATGGATTTTAGGGAATTTTCTGCATGTTCTCTTATAGAACTTATTAATCTTGATTCTTAGTAGAGCAAGCTGGTTTAGGATATCCATTTCCTCTTGATCATCACTAGAGATATGGTGCAGATCATCCATGATGAAAAAAAGATTATTAGGTTTCAAGAGAGGGTCATCATTTCAGTAAAAGTGTTGAGATGCTAGTTGTAATTTCTATATGTTTATCATGTAGGTCCCAAATCTGTCAAGAACCGAGCTTTAAGTCTCCATTCTAAATCAAATGACTCTATAATGTGCGGAATCTAGAATAGAAGAAAGATCAAAACTTTAGTATATTCAGTGAAGTTCACTAAACAGTGTCTCAATACGTCTAGAGAGCACTCCTCGGGAATCCAACCCTAGAACAGTACAAAATACGTCTATTTATACTACTCTAAGGGTACTCAACCCTCTATACAAAAAAATGGTAGAGTACTCGAAATACTACTGTACATGAAATACAATGTACATGAAAATAAACAAAACCAGGTCTTCGACTCTTCTCTGGTTGACTTTGTCAGTCTTCATCGTGAGTCAGGCTCTACAAACTTCCCCTAGACTGATGAAGTCAACCGATAGGGAGTGAGACAGAGTGAGGACCTGCTCCTGCATATAGTTTTTGCTCCATAGCAAAAGCGACTACACGAGTAAAGGGCTTCGCCTCTTCGTCCCAGTCTCCGTAGACTTTGATAGGAGACTCGTGTAGTTTCTGCATATCTTCCTTGCAAAACTTCAAAAGATCCATCGGATCAAGTATCATATTAATGTCTTTAATGTCGTCTTTGTTCCGGAGAATGACCGCAACAAGTGTCTTCTCGTCAAAATACCAAGACAGGAAGTTGGCTAAGGAGTTGTTGGGAACTCGTGAAGAGACGGGAATGGATTTCTTAGTGTATGGCGGCGGATACTTGTAATAAATCCATGGTTCCTTCTTGACATGATCCAAGATACAAGTGGACACAAAACACATGCCTTCAGTTGTCTTCATCACTAGAAAGTCTCTGTTGCATTGATCCTTCAAGAATTTGGCGAACAGATCGGCCTGTGTGTCTTTAGAGGGATTAAGAACATCGCATTGTTAATGCTCCTTATGTCAAACTTTGGCAATGAGCAGAAATCTCTTGGCCTCTTGGAATATTCCAGATTCCTATTCATTCTTTACAACAGATATAGATCTTTGTCTTTGTCGTACATCCAGCAGCAAACGTTGGATTTGTCATTGCGAACTGCAAACAGGTCTTTGTCGCATGTCGTTAATGAATGCTCTAGATGTTCTTCCTGCATTTTCCCTAGCCATGAGGCTCGAATATCTGGAGGAGCAGGTGTCCAGTCTTTCTTCCAATCAAACCAACTTTCAATAACTTTGGCTAGAGGGGCAGTCTTCTGTCCTTCGGGGTTGACATACTTGTGAGCATACAAGAAGTCTACATATGGATCCTTGGAGATGTCTCCGAGAATAACATTTTCTGGTTCTTCTTCTACATATGCTACTGTAGAAGATTCAACTTTCTCCTTTCTCTCCTGGTCACAAACCGCATCAAAAACCGAGTCCATAGACACATCGGCAAACAAATCTCCGAGGCCCGCTCCACCGAGCTTTTCACCGAATCCGTCGAACAGAAATTTCTCGGGAAGATCCTCGAATAAGTAATTATAATAGTCCAGAGGCTTCTCCAAAGACTGTGGATTCTCAAAAGCATCGGTATTCTTGGCAGCGTCCTGGACATGCTCATCATCCTTCGGACATGAAGAACTGGCACCCTGGCCCATGTCACCTCCCGTATTTTCATCCTCTTTATCCTTCCCTTTGTCATCCTTGGCATTGTCGCCATCTTTGTCACCCCCTTGGTCATCCGTCACATTATCGCCATCCTTGTCATCATCATCATCATCTTTCTTCTCAGTCTCTTCTTCTTTTACTTCTTTATCTTCATAATCTTCATCCTCATCAAACTTAGACCCGGTCAATTTCTCAATTACCTTTGTCAAATGTTTATTCTGATCCTCCAGACGGTCAACATCGCGTATCTGTCTTCTAAACATCTCACATACTCTGACCAATTGTGACAACTAGTACCCGACCGCCCGGCAAGTCCGTACGGTATGTGTACTTGCATACAGTAACTATGTGTACATACGTATTTGTAAACAGTTTTTGTATTAACAGGATTCTAAATACAAGAACAGTTGTACGTATTTTCGTGTTAACTTAAATACAGTAAGTACAATGTGCATTTGAATCATTAGTTGTGTTTATTAAGTGAAAACTTAATTATAGTTAACACAACAAAACATGAGAAACAACGGTGTTCAAACAATTATCAGAAACAAGTCGGTTGCGATCTGAGTTCCATAGATGACAGGAATCAGATGGCCGACAATTCAATGTGAATACAAGATGAAAACAGTATGTTTAGTTGAGTCCGACAGTGAGGAAACACAATTAAAACATAAACTGCAGTGTCGTTTCAGAATAACGAACTGACAGTGTGTTTGCGTGGGTGACGATTCACACAAACATATCTGTGAGTTTAACGTTCTGAAATGATGACTGGAAAGTAGAAAACAAAAGTCGGAAAGCAAAACCATCGTCGTGTTCGTTCGAATGACGATTCGAACGAATACGCGCGATGGTGACGCGATTCGACGAAACGAAAATGAATTACGACGCGAAACGATTTTAAATTTAATTAAATAAAATAATTAACATTTTTACAATTTTGAAACTCATCAAATTAATTAACATAACATTTTTAATTATTTATTTCAAATTACGCGTAATTTTCCGGATACGCGACAAAAATGCGAACCGAGCAACCGAAACGGACCCGGACACCACACGTGATATAAAAGACCAAATGATTATGTTTTTTCTCATTTATCACTCACACATCTCCTTCTCTCTCTACATTTCCGGCCAACACAATACCACCACCATAAACCACCTTTAAACCACCATAACTTGCTCATTTCAAGCCCGATTCGAGTGATTTTCGAACCCACGCGTAGCTCTTGAAGCCCTCTACATAGAAGTACAACAGATCTGAAGAGATACCCACTGAAAAACGAGGTATGACGCTTCAAAAGACACGGGAATTAGGGTTTTCTTCCTTGTTTTGTGCTTTTGTTCGACTCAAACTTTCTAAACCGGCTGCACACCTGTTATTTCCCATCACCAACCCTCAACAAACCTGATCTACTCAACCCTACCATGTGTGTATCTGTGCAACAGATTTGAATAGGTGATGTTGTGTTACACAGCTACAAGCTCGTCTAAGAAGCTGCTGGCCGAAGCTTCATACTCGATGGCCGAACCTTGCTTGGTCATAGTAACTCACGAACCATTTTCAAACGAACTCAGCCATTGCCGAGCCTTCTAGCCGAACTATTTTCGAACGCCGAACCTTCATGCAGCTTGAGTGAACCACCTGACCGGGCGAACCCAACTCCGGCGAACCCTCATGCCGAACCAGTTCCTGTTCACGAACCTTCGGACTACATACATCCATGCCGAACCTTTGCTTTATCACGAACCCATGTATCCATGAGACACGAACCCATGAAGAACCATTGGCTGGAAAACGAACCTAGTTACTTGAGCATCCTACTGCCGAACCCATGACAACAATACATCTTGGCCGAACCTTGTTTCCATGCCTGCGAACTATTGAGAAATAATTTGAACAGGTGGCTGCTATGGTGATATGTCCGCTGCCATCCTTTTTCTAGCCTATGATCTTGGCCCAATTTCATTAATAGTCCAATAGAAATACTAGGCCCAATCTTTTGTCTTGGCCCAGCAACCGCCCAACAATTTATTTGTGGCCTATAGTCTTTGTTTGAGGCCCAACCATGCGTGGTCCAACTCCAACATTTCGTTTAGTGACAAACTAACCACAAAATTCATTTCACTAAGGCTTAACTGCTTCAGCCCATAGTTACAGCCCAACCTTAGTTCTTGGGTCCAACGCATTGTATTAGGCCCAACAGATTATAGTGTTCGGCCCACATGAAAAATCTTCAGCCCAATAGCCTATTTCAGCCAAAGATGCTTAGCCGCCTGTTATTTGAATTATTGTCACAACAGGCCCAACATCACATAAAATGGTTTCAATGAATCGGCCGAATATCATTTTTATAAATTGCCATGTGAATTGTGCGACTATGTGGCCCAACAGGCCCAAAAGAATTCAGCTATTTGATGTGCACAGGCCCACTGCTTTCACAGCCCATTCTAATTGGGCCCTATTACAGCCGGCCCAATAACAATCCAATCACCTTCGGCCCATTTTCTTTGTTTCGGCCCACTGTTACCTAGTCGACCCATCAAGTAGGCCCAATAGCCATGGGATTCGTTCAATTAATTTAGTGGACCGTGGATGCCCATTAAGCTCACACATCATTCGGCCCATGTAATCTTTCGGCCCAAAATGAATCCCACATTGGGTCACACGATTAATGAGAAAGCCTGACATATTAAACAGGGTTAAATTATGATCACATTACCGAGATTTCTCAACTAAATTATTGCAAGGATAACAAGGTTTGAAATTAAGTTCATAAATACTAAAACAATTTAGTTGGATACACTCACAAGTGAATTCAAGTAGTATGAAGTCAAAATGGTTTAACAAACAATATATAAGGGCCGAATCATTACCGAGACTTACGAGTGTTAGCCAAGTTAGGGCTAACACAAACACCTTCACACGCACAAACTCTTACAACGTACACTTATAAGTTATAATCATATGAAATCAATACAGGAACGTGAAAACACAACAAGTGCAACAAGAGCGCGTGTCTTCATTTCTTTTAAGCTAAGTCAACCCTACCACTACAAGGTGAGTTCATATGCCCCTTTTACTTTTAATCTTAACTGATTTTAACTCTCGGGGCTGAGAAACATGTTTACTTTTATTTATTTAAAAGTTTTGCTTAACATGTTATTTATACTTTGATTTAGATAATATTAAATTGTTTATTATCGTTTATCATTGTATGCATGCTTGTATGATTATGAGATAACAGGGAAACTCAGATGATTATGATAATGAAATTTCTTAATCATCAACACATTAGAATAACTTAGTTATAAGATAATAACTTATAACACTTAGTTATTTCCACATAATCAAATACTTAAACAAATTACACTTAATAGCATAACAAGAACAATCCCTCATTGAGACTTTGGGATCACACGGATTACAGTAAATGATGATCATGATAACGTAACTTCATGGGATTCTTATCATTTACAGTAAATGATGATCATGATAACGTAACTTCATGGGATTCTTATCATTTACACATAATTAACATAATGTAATAAGACAAGTTCTTATTCGACTTTGTTAAACACACGAGAACATTCCCACACGGATACTTTGGGAACACATGGATTCAGTAAATGACGATTCTTATCATTTACAGTGAATGACGGTCATGATAACGTAACTTCATGGGATTCTTGTCATTTACACCCGATTATCATAACGTAATAAGACAAGTTCTTATTCGACTTTGTTAATCACATGATACAATCCCACACGGAAACTTTGGGATCACACGGCGGGATAGGAGAGAATGGAATGCATTTTAATCTGATTACGTGAGGATTTAAAATGGATTCCATTCGGATTCTATACGCTGCATTTGGAGACACATGATGAACAGTTAACTAACACTTTTAATATTTAGAAGTGAAACAACAGTTAACCCCACAACTATAGAATAATTTAAGGAATGGATTTAATAAATCTAATATCCTTAACACATATATTGGTTATCAAAACTTAGGTTTGATAATTACCACGTTATCATATTATTATTCTATACATGAGAACACAGGTGATCAAGGAAGAAATAACATGTGAATTGAGAATGGAAATCAATAGTTGTATTACAAGTAGTGTGGAGTTCTAGTGGTGTTGTGGTGGGATGTTGGCTAGGGCTTAGTCCCCTTACATATGCCCTATATATAAGCAACACTACTAGGATGATATAGTACTTGTGACTATAACTATTGAGGAGCCATTGGATGAACAAGTGAATCAGACAATCATACGAGTAACATATTATCATTGTGAATGTGCATGTGAATGAATCAAGGTTTTACATTAACTTACTTATGAACTCACCAACCTAGTGTTGACTTTGTTTAAAATACATGTTTCTCAGGTGACGAACAGGTGTAGACATATACATGCAAGGATTAAGCTAGTGGACTTTTAGAAGACCTAGCTTTATTTTGTGTTGCATGCTTTTGGTGCCTAAACAACGAATCATCTTTTGTATATCTTGTACATATACAAGATATAGTACACTGATTCTTTTGGTAGATTTACTTGATTAAATTATGAACGATACGGTGTAATTTAATCTTGTAATTCTATATCATGGATGTGTTAGCGTTTCTCATTTATTTATCATGTGCTATATAACAATCTGATCATTTGATTATCACTCAAAGATATCGCGCCCCGGGAACCTTCCGCCCGACGGGAAAACCCGATCCGTTCCCGCCGGCCCGGGGTGTGACACCAATGCACCATGCAACTCATGAATCTTGTCATCTTTGGTAATGGAGTCCTGTTCCAGCAAGAAAACTCGCTCCTGTAGCCATACAATATCCATGGAAGTACCCTTAGGTGCATAAGGCGAAGGCGAAGGCATACGCATGTGAGCCTTGCCTTTGTCCATTTGACTATTTCTTGTGATGGTGGTGGCTCTGTGTTGTGGATGTGAGTATGAGAGTGAGATGGTGATGATGTGGTTTGGGTGGTCTGTGAGGTGGTGAAAGGTGGTGGTGGTGGCATGGGAATTTGGGTGGTGGTCATGGGTTTAGTGGGTTGAGTGGGTAGTTTTTGTTTTGGTGGTTGTGGTGGTTTTGGCTGTGTGGGTGGCTTAGGCTGAGTTGGTGGCTTAGGCTGAATGGGTGGTTTGCGATGTGGTTGTGGTATAGGCTGAGTATGAGATGGAGTGGGTTGTGTAGGAGGTAGAGGTGGTGGAGGCTGAGTATGAGGTGGAATGGGCTGAGTAGGGGGTGGAGGTGATGGTGGCTGAGTAGGAGTCGAAGAAGACGATCCCGCTGTCTTCTTCTGCAATCTGGGATCCTTTGTCTGCTTTGACATCATCTTGAGTCTTTTCTTCTTCGGCGAAGACTCAGGAGTCGGCATGTAGTCCGTGTCCTGAATGTCTTCTCGTTCTGCTCTGGTGAGTGGTGGGATGACCGGCTCCTTCTCTCGAATAAAAATCTCTTCACCAGTTGATGATGAAGACTCAGGAACAAGTTCCTCGGCAGTCGTCCCGGTCTGAGTACTTGTGCCAGTAGGAGGAATGTCATGCTTTTCGGCGATAATAGCAACAGGTGTTCCTTGCTCCTCCATGACTGCATCATCTCCAGCAAATCTTCCGAGCTTGATCAGATGGCGTTCCCCTACATACTGCTTCTTTCCTCGCTTGTTCATCATCATATATGAAAAAATGTCTTCTTTCATCCTCTTGATCCCGAGAGTACCGATTGTGGGAACAAGGTTTGGATGTCTCTTGTTGATGGCAATCCGGATGAAGCGGGGGAAGGCCAGAAATCTTTCCTTCCTTTTTCCCTTGATATTGGCATGCATATATCAAAAGATCATCCTGGAGTAGTTGAAATCAATGCCCAAAACTAAGGACACCATACATGAGCTGAGAGTTTGATTCAGCACATCATATCCACCTTTCCTCCCAGACAAACACTGGGTCATTATGTGTGCAAGATATTTCAAGTAGGGATGTAGCATCTTCTTCTCCGTATGAGGGTAGACTCCCTCATGACCCATCTGATAGACCGTCTTGTGAACCAAGTCTTGATCAAGCTCAATAGAATTGGTTTCCTTATCGCTGAACTGAATGCACTCCCTCAGAATGTGCTCAGTAATGATGATTGGCTGTCCTTGAACTTTGCCGATCAAAGACTGGGCCATTAGCATCCGTGCGCTCTGGTAATCGAGTTCCAGAAGTCCTGGATGAACTCAAATATGATCTTTGGATGCTCCATGATCGTGTGGTTCACTGGAGACAAAATCAGTCCTTCCACTAAGCTCTTGAACATCGAGTGCTTCTCAGGTGGATCTCTGACATACGCGGACATGTTATGGTCCGAGACAAAACTCAAATCAGCCATCTGAAATAAAACAAGCTTAAGTTAGTCAAAACTAGAGTAAAAAGTCAAAGGTGAAAAGTTAAAGTCCAAGTTCAGATTAAAAGAGTTAGACAAAATCACAAAGTTAGAGAAATTCAAGGCATTTCGGGAGTTCACGAATTTTAAAGTGTTCTCGAAATTTATGAAGTAATCGAAAATAGAACTGTATTCGAAAAAAGTGGTTGTATTCAAAACATGAGGTGTATTCGAAAATACAAGTTGTAATCTAAAAAGTTTTGTATTCGAAAAACTCATACTTGAAATTTGTATTCGAAATTCAAAATTTTGAGAACACTAAAAACATCTTAACTCCCTCAATTTTGCTCCTTAAAACACCCAATTATACTCGAAATCCTTGGAATTAGGAGGCGAGTAACATATAAGAAGATCAGTTTCTAATTTTGAGGTTTTCGAGGTGATTTGTCCACGATTCCCTCTGTTAACGGAATAGAGTACTCAAAAAGAGTTTTTGGCCCATAACTTTTTATTCAACAGTTAAAACTTGTTCAAAATCTATACGTATGGTCGCCTATGTGTGATCTACAATATAGTCGGGTAGATTTTGAAAATAGTGCACGAAAATCGAGATCGCCTAAGGAGAAAGAAATTCGTATAGGAAATCAAATGGTACTCGATTTTATCCATACTTGGTCTATTTATAGGAGAGCTTTCGAGCACACGATTTTCGTGTACTCGAAATCGAGTGCAATTTCGAATACGCAATATTTCGAGTAAATTATTTTTTCAGAATTTTCTAACTTTTTGAATAAAATAAAATAAAATAAAATACAATACAATAAAATAAAACAAAACAAGATAAACTCAGAGACTTTGGACGAGTTCAAAGGTGAGTAGGGTCAATTTCGTGGGATCAAATCTGTATCAAAAATTTGACCACCTTAGAATAATTTCTTATGAAACCCAACCTTAAAATAATTATACCCCACCAATAATTTCCGCTCCTTAATCCGTAATTCAAAAATAAGACTTATGATCAAAACATTTTCTAAAGATTTTCTGAAACAACTTTTGGCAAGTTTATGAATATTCAGACAGTAAAACCATATTAACATGCAACCTATCAATTTTGTGAAATCTTTTGTTTCAAACTTTGATTGTGTTTCAACGAGCTTAAAACGTTTTAACAGATTTTAAGATGAGAAAAAAAAAGAATAGATCGATTAGATTAGAATCAAGAACAAGAAGGGGTTCTGTCATCTTTGTGCTCATTGGCATCTTTTACTTTACTGATCTGCAGGCACATTGGCCTTAACGTCACACATCCAGGTCTTTGCTTACGCAAAATAGAGGATGCTTGAGTAAGTATTTCCCGCTCTTTGTTTGCACAAAACATGGAAAATACCCGAGTTTTTCTAAACAATTTCAAGTTTATCGAAACACAATCTTGTTTTGACTTAAAGATTTATGCAAAAGGTCAAATAGTTGTTACATCTTTTCGGTTATCTGATTTTCCTTACTGCTCACTTATTTATATTTAATATTTTTGAATGATCATGTCCATTTATTTCATTTGAAAAACTTGTTTTAACTTCTTAGTAATTATAGTTATCCAAAGTTGTTATTCTTTAGAAATTACTTTTAGGTAATGAATTTCTGAGTGTCAGAAATAATTTCACTTCCGAAATTGAACCGCTTCACTTAACCATCCAAATCAAAATCTTTTTGTTTTCTTAAACTTTGAAAATGTAAAATCTTTTTGTTGTTTTCTTAAAATTCACTCCCCCTTAAACTTGTAGATCATCTTAGACTGACTCAAACACCGAAAATCTTTTTGTTGTTATTGTAAATTTTGATTCAAAGACCAAAAATCTTTTTGTTGTTTTTGTAAATTTTCTCCCCCTAAATTTGTGATATAAAAATTAAAGTAAAACAAAACACAAATTTTACAGTATTTACAAAACTTGTTTTAATCAAAACATATTAGTTTGAGAGATGCAAGGAGATGGTGAAATCGAGCTGTGTCGAACGGTTTTGTGAAAAGATCCGCCAGATTATCATCTATGTGGACCTTTTCAAGATGAATCAGTTTCCGTTTGAAATAGTCGCGGATAAAGTGAATCCGGATGTCAATGTGTTTAGTTTTGGAGTGTTGTACCGGATTCTTGACGATTTGAAGGGCAGCTTCATTGTCATAATAAATAGGAGAGTCTAGAAAATTCAAACCGTAATCGAGGAGCTGCCGTTGCATCTATATAACCTGAGAACAGCAACTGAAAGCAGCAACATACTCAGCTTTCGCAGTGGATGTAGACACGGTTGTCTGTTTCTTGCATTGCCAAGAGACAAGGCGATATCCTAAGTATTGGCATTCTCCAGCGGTTGATTTTTAGTCTAAGTTACCACCACCAAAATCAATGTTAGAGTAAGAATGTAAATGAAACTCAAAGTTCTTAGGATACCACAAGCCGAGGTGAGGTTTCCTGACAAGGTAGCGAAAGATCCTCTTGACAGCGATCAAGTGAGAGGCCTTTGGATTTTCTTGATATCTGGCACACTTACATACGGAGAACATGATGTATGGTCGGCTAGCTGTTAGGTATATAAATGATCCAATTATCGAGCGGTAGAGATGCTGATCAACATCTTCACCATCAGAGTCCGAATTTAAGACCAGACGAGTAGCCATAGGAGTGGATGTAGGCTTGGATTCCAACATCTTGAACTTTGTCAGAATATCGGTAACATATTTGCCTTGATGAATCAGCACGCCTTCAGGATCTTGCTTTACCTGAAGACCCAAGAAGAAGGTCACTTCTCCCATCGCACTCATCTCAAACTTTTTCTTCATCACAGCTTCGAATTCTTCGCAAAGCACTGAGCTCGTGGAACCAAAAATAATGTCGTCCACGTAGATTTGGATGAGAATCAAATCATCCTTATCCTTGCGAACGAACAATGTTTGTTTAATGGCTCCATGGGTATATCCATGAGCAAGCAGATCATCTGTAAGAGTAGCATACCACGCTCGAGGTGCTTGATGAAGACCATAGAGGGCTTTGTCTAACTTGTAGACATGGTAGGGATACTGTGAATCCTCGAACCCTGGGGGCTGGCACACATAGATTTCTTCTTTGACCTTTCCATACAAGAAGGCAGTCTTCACATCCATTTGATACACAGTGAAGTTCATGTAGGAAGCGTAGGCCAAGAAGATCCGTATAGCTTCAAGTCTTGCGACCGGTGCAAAGACTTCTTCGTAATCGATCCCCTCTTGTTGGTAGAATCCCTGAACTACCAATCGTGCCTTATTCCTGATGATTACCCCCGAATCATCCCTTTTGTTTCTGAAGACCCATCTGGTTCCAATTGGCAGTTTCCCCTTAGGCAATGGAACAAGATTCCACACCTTGAGCTTCTGAAACTGCATCAGCTCTTCATGCATCGCGTCGACCCATCTTGACTCCTTAAGATCCATCTTGACATTTTTGGGCTCGACCTGCGAAATAAAACAGGAATGCAAACAAGAATTAATCGGACCTGATTGGCTTCGTGAGATAGTGCTTTTAGGAAAGGTGTTCTGAGCTGGAATGGACCGGCTTCGTGTGATAACTCCTTCTAAAATAGGTCCAATAATGTTTTCCACATGATGACTCTTGTTGATGCTTAGGGTTGGCACTTCCTCGACAGCCAGATTATCGAGTAAATTGCTGACGTGGCTCATCTGATCTTCACTGGAGGAGGAAAGGTTGTCAACATGAGTAGTTTCACTAGCTTCGGCCCCATGATCCACACAATATTCCTTAGGGATGTGGCCTGAGAGCAGTGGATTATCAAAGGTTTGGTGGGAAGAAGAGGAAGCTTGATCTGTCTCTGGGATTGGTTGAACTGACTGAGAAGTATCCGGATCTGATGGGATGACTTCATTGATCGAGAATGGCTGAACTGGAGGAGCCCGATCATACATGCCTGGAGGGTCAACTGTCTGAAGCTTGGGATCACTTGGAACGTAGTTAACCCGGTAGTCTACGTCATCACCCCTGTAGAAATTTTCAGTTTGCTTAGATGATCCTGCACTCTCTGATGAAGTGTTGAAGGGATCGAAAGTAGAATCATACTGAAATAACCAGTTTGGACCAGAACCGGCATCGGTGTTATTCATCTCTTGCCAATCGATATAGTATGACTCCACAATCATCCGAGTCTTCTTGTTGTATACCCGGTAGGCAGATTTCTCTGATGAATAGCCCACAAAGTAACACTCATCAGCCTTGTCATCAAACTTATGATTTGGCTCAATATGTAGGAGAGTGCACGGACACCCGAACGACTTGAAATGACCAACTTTAGGCTTCTGGTTGAAGAAAATCTCATAAGGGGTATTCTGATGGCGTTTGTTCAACAGTGCTCGATTTTGAACATAACAAGTTGTGTTAACAGCTTCAGCCCAGAAGAATATTGGCAGTTTAGACACTGACAACATAGTCCGTGCAGCTACAATAAGTGTTCTGTTCCTTCTTTCAGCAACTCCATCTTGCTGAGGTGTACGAGCTGCACTATACTGCCTAGCAATTCCCTTCTCATCGCAGAAATCAATAAGTGTCTGACTTCTAAACTCAGTGCCATTGTTAATTTTGATCACCTTAACCTTTAGATTTTTCTGATTTTTTATCAGGGTGATAAACTTCTTCAGAATCTCTGGTGTGTCTCATCTTTCTTGGCCAGAAAGAACACCCAAGTAAATCTAGAATAATCATCTGTCACAACCAGACAATATGACCTCTTCCCGATGCTCATAACGTTGACTGGTCCAAAGAGATCCATGTGAAGAAGTTGCAGAATTGATGAAATAGAGTTGAACAATTTAGGCTTATGGGGTCTCTTGTGGTGCTTCCCCTTGGCACATGCGTTGCACTTCTCAATTGTGGAGAAGTCTTTAGAAGGTAAGGCAATGAAGTGATCTCCCTTAGCGATTCGGTTGAGGTTCTTCAGGTTGACGTGACCCAGTCGGCGATGCCATAGCAAACAGTCATGCTTCGATGCCTTTCAAAACATACAAGTGTTCTCAATGAATGAATCTGAATTTATATTGATGATGTAGGCATTGTTGATTCTTGGAGTCCTCATCAAGATCCACTTCTCAGGCACAACAAATCCGGGCTTAAGAATGAGACACTCCTTGTTTGTAAAGCGTGTTGAGAAGCTCTTGTCACATATCTAAGAAACACTCAATAAGCTGTGATTGAGCTCTTCAACGTAGTACACATCCTCAAAACTGAGAGTTCCATTAGTGACTGTGCCCTTCATGATTATCTTCCCTCCCTTGTCTCCGGCAAATGGCACATAGAAAAATCCCCAGTCATATGTCGGAAGCAGCCACTATCCACATACCAAACATTTTAAAGCTTATTGGGTCGTCCCTGCATCACACACACAATCAATGAGAAATGGGTACCCAAACCATAACAGATTTAGGTACAGTTGGAACAACGGGTCCTTTCTTGATAACCATTTTGGGTTGACTAATTTGGTCCTGACAATTTTGGGCCTTGCACCACTGCCAAGATCCACTGGTTTTAAAGGTGGTTTCATTGGAGGTTTATTCTTCCACTGTGATTTGCTCTTCGTCTTAAAAGTGTAACATCAGTGCCGGAACCGCCACTGGGGCAGTGATCTCTACAGCATATGAACAGTAAACAGGTACGAATCATATACATTTCAGTATGTTTCATTATTCATATCATTTATCATTGTCATTCTGTGTAATCATAGAACAAATTCAGAAACATTTAGCAAGAAACACCGTTCAGAACAATGGTTCTTGTGTCAGATAAATGTCTGGCAATACAGAACTATTATGTGATTATTTGATTAGGAGTTATACATATAGCATTACAGAACAAAACACACGAATATCGTTATGTGAATGCTAAATTGACGGGTTATTCGTATAGGTGACGATCTGTACGAATACATCTGAAAGTTTAACGTTCTGAATGATATTTTATAATTAGAAAACAAGATTGAAAAGTATAGTTATCGTCGTGTTCGTACGGGTGACGATTCGAATGAATACGCGACAACCGTACATTTCGATTTAAACAGTAGATTAATATTCTAAATTTTAAATAATAAAAAGATATTAGTTAATTTATTAGGAATCACAACCTAGGATAATTAAAAGATTTCTAATTTTATAATTGTGTCGTTTAGTAGCGAAAACTACGCGAACCGGCATTTTACGCGAAAACGAACGAGACTAAACTACCCGGTATGTGTTAGACATTTATGGGGCATTTAATTTTCCCATCCACCACCACCAACCTCTCCTACCATCACCATTTTCGTTTTCTTCTCTCTCTCTAAAAAGAAATTCTTCCAGCTTCTCTCTACAAGTTCGTGACCATTTCTCGTCGGATTCAAGCCATTTTGGTTTCATCACAACCCTCTCATCGTGTAGATTTCAGAAGTACAACTTATTCAAGCTTTCATCCACGGAAATTGAGGTAATGTTTAAGTTTAAACTCGGTTTTATAGGGTTTTCACGAGTTCATGAGGTTTTGTTATTATAATTGACATAAAACACTTAAAACACATAGATAATGGTGTCTGGCTTGTTTAGGAACTGTTAGGAATGAATTTTGTAACAGGTTTAACCCCCTAGGATGAAGAGGATGATGCATAACCGCGACAGGTTCGTGGGTTCACTGAACGAACCCATGGGTAGACGGCCGAACCCTTTTTGCTCCTCACTGCCGAACCTTGATCTGTAACGAACCTGTAAAGCCTCTGACCCACGAACCCTGCGTGGTCTGCAACGAACCCGCAGCTTGTCTCTGCCGAACCCTGCAAGTTTGGAGCCGCGAACCCTGCATTATCAGACCACCGAACCCTAAAGCAAATGCAGCGAACCTTAGGTATCCCGAACCTTTAATCATTACACGAACCAAAGGGCCTAGTTTCACCGAACCTTTGTGCATGCAACACCATAGAAACTGAAGGAACCTTGAGGGTTCGTGGGTGGCAAATTGAGAGCCGAACCCTAAGGGTTCGTTGGTGATGAATGTTAGCCGAACCCAAGGTCAGCACCTCCAAAGGTTCGCTGCCTTGGGATGATGCCGAATATCAAACAACTTTAAATCTGAGATGTCTAAGATGCATGGGGGTTAGATACGTATGTATGTGTTAAGCAAGGTATGTGAGGTCATGGGAACCCACATAACCTATGCATAGGATAAATAATTTGGAATTTTGCATGGGTGCATGGGATTAATACAAAGTGTTAATTATAATTAATGAAGCCAAATGGTGGGGATAGAAGTTCTATAACTAAAGATCATTGATACACATTAACAACATTAAATGGGTTGTTAACATGAACGAGTTGATATCTATGTCACATGGTTCAAATATTTTTGGTTATGATCAAAGAAGAATCAAAAGGTTGTCAATGGGCTTAAGTGGGCCCAATAGGGCTTAATTAGGCCCATCATACCTTAAGTGGTTGCTTAAACTCAAATAATGATGTATCAATTAAGGGAAAAGACATGGTGAGTTTATTAGAGTTTGTTTAATAACTTCTAAAGTTTTAATTAGTTTGAAATGTGAATTATAATGGCATCGTTTTCTTTTAGTTAAATTTTGTTATAAAAGATTAATTGTAATGCTTTGGTTTAAATATTTATTTGAATTGATTGAATTGGGACTTTGTTATAAAATAGACAATGAAAATTTGTCTGGATTTCAAACATAAAATAAAGGAAACTCTGCCGAAATTTTCTAAAATATAAAAGTAAGCTATTATAACTAATCATGGGATTTGGGATCATAAGAAGGGTAATTAAGATAGAGTAGATCTTAGATACACTTAGTACTAAGACACTTAGTTGCACGCACAACAAGACCCAAACCTTAGGCACAACGAATACTATGCGTACTTATCGTATTCAATTTCTATTAAAATAACTCAGGATCTGAAGAAACCTAGCTACAAACAAGAGCGCGCATTTTGTGTAGATCCTTTACATAGCAACACAGGTGAGTTCATTGCCCCTTTTCTAACTTTTTTGTTTTAAAACGCGGGGCTGAGAAGCATGCGTAAACTGTTTCTTAAATTGTTTACTTAAATGCTTTTAATTTTATATGTTTACATATATAAAAATGTTATCCTAGACCATGTTTAGGAAGATTTTATTCAGGTTTACTAACTGATTTACTTATAAATTAAGTGAATAATCATATTAAACTAAAAGATTTCAACAGATCAAAACATTTCAAAAGAATCACATCAAACATTTTGACAAAACAAGTGTGGGAGTTCAAGGAATCAAACTAAACATTTTGACAAATCAAATGGGTGAATTCAATGAATCAAACGAAACATTTTGGCGAAACAAGTGTGGGACTTCAACAAATCAAACAAAACAATCTTTGCAAAGACAATATTCAATGTTCTACAAATCAAGTGTTTGTGGAACTATGAATCAAGTGTACATTTGATCAATGAATCTAGTATTCTATGATCAACGAATCAAGTACATCTTGTAACAGAATCAGACGAATCAATAAATCATTTTCAAGGGAAAACCTGGGAAATATCAGAGATAACATATGCCAAAACAGACGAAACAAAAATCCCACATTTCAAGAAGTCCTAGCTAGACCGTTTGATTTGTAGGTCATATGTTTGAGGATATTTACAGAATCCCTAAATACTAAGTACCTAGATTGACAGAATAGTCTACTCGAGTATGACCAAAGGCCCCAATCATTAGGACTTAGAATTTATTATATGTTTATTTATTTATTTAATTAAACATTTATAACTGTTTATGCAATTACGGTGGTTGATCATATTGAGTGATGAACTTATGAAATCAACATGGATTTCAAATGATTGTAAATACAGGGACAACAAACAGAGGATCTTATGGAATTGTGTTAAGGGTAAAAATGCTTAATTATCATTAACAACAGTGTCATATACGGATTAGTATGTGGTGGGACGGTGGCTGGGCGGGCGGTAAGTTCGACCCTACATATGCCCTATATATAAGCATACCGATTCGGATATTACATGTGGTGTTAATGAGGTTAGGGTCTTTACCAAAGGAGGTTTTCAAATCATTTTTAATTACTAAAACTATATGAACTCACCAACCATGTGTTGACTTGATCTTTTTGCATGACTTCTCAGGTGACGAACAGGTTAATTAAGAAGTCATTTCTTTTGGACTAGGACTTCAGATAGAAGACTTAGTATATTGGACCTGCATACTTTTGAAGACATCATTATACAATTTATTTTGTATATCTTGTGTAAATACATGATAGTTATTTTATGATGTTTACAATAGATTTACATTGTTAAATTATAAACGATACTGATGTAATTTAACTTTGTAATTCTATTATCTTAGCGTTTCTCATTTCTATCATGTGCAATGTAAACAATCTGATCACTTCCGATTATCACTAACGATATCGCGCCCCGGGAACCTTCCGCCCGACGGGGACTCCGATCCTACCCCGCCGGCTCGGGGTGTGACAGATTGGTATCAGAGCCATGGTTATAGAGAAATATAGGTCACTTATTTAATTGGTTTGGCCTAGACTATAACCTAGGGACCCTGCATATAGAGAAAACAGGACTTAGGAATTAATTGCATACTGTCTTCTGTATTCGATCATTGCACTAACCGATAACTTTATTGGTTATGATCAGAATGCCGCCGAGAAGACAGCCTCCTTTGATACAGCTACCACCACAAGACTTGGCTCCACACTCCTCCACACCATCACCAAACGATTCACCACCACCACCTCCTCCACCTCCTCCTCCCCCTCCTCCATTGATTACTCAAGCATCTGGTTCGGGCACAGCACCGACCATGGATCCTGCTACTATCGCTCTGGTGATGTTACTGAGTAGCCAGATGACAAATCAGATGAAAGAAGCAATACCGGAGATGTTCCTTCGTCTTCGTAATGAAATCCTCAACACTGGCAACACATCAGGAGAAGCCAGTGGAAATACTGGAGATTCATCTCATTACTCCTACAAGTCCTTTGTAGGATGTAAACCACCCAGTTTTAGTGGGTCTGAAGGCGCCGTTGGGTTAATGCAATGGATTGAAAAGATTGAGGCAACCTTGGATCTTTGCAGTTGCCCTGAACACCACAAGGTCCGTTACTCAGCTGAAACATTCAACAAAAGGGCTCTGACTTGGTGGAATGGTCAGATCAACGCCCGAGGAAGAGAGGAAGCTATGGCAATGCCATGGGAGGACTTCAAGGCACTGCTGCGAACAGAATTCTGCCCCAAGAATGAGCTGTAGAAGTTGGAGGTTGAACTATCCAACCATGTGATGAAGGGGGCTGATCACATGGGCTATACAACTCGCTACCACGAGCTAGTGTCATTGGTGCCAAACATGGTACCGAATTTAGAAAAGAGGATAGACCGTTATGTAGGTGGACTTCCCGCATGCATTCAGGGCATGGTTGTTTCAGCCAACCCTACTACTGTTGAATCTGCAGTGAGACTGTCTGGGAAACTCACTGACCTCATGGTAGCCTCTGGAGTTCTAAAGAAGGAGGCTGAACCCGGCAAGAACAAAGCTAAGTCTTCAAAGAAACCCTCCCATCATCAGAAGAAGAAGCAGAAGACCATCAAGAACTACACAGTGGCCACACCTCTGCAACAAGTGGCAGCAGCACCACAGAACCCCAACCGCAAACCTTACACTGGCACGTTTCCTTTGTGTGCCAAGTGTCGATATCATCACCCTGCTGACACTCCCTGCAAGCAATGCACGGGATGTGGAAGAAAGGGCCATAGGGTCCAATACTACGGGATGACACCTAACCAAGCAGTCAACAATGCTGCTTTGGCTCTCCCTCCACCAGCTAATCAGAACCATGGTGGATGCTATAACTGTGGCGAACAAGGCCACTTTGCTAAGAACTGCCCGAAGAAGGCACAACCAGCAGTTAAAGCACCACGTGGACGAGCCTTTGCCATCGGAGCACCAGCTGCACGCCAGGACCCAAATGTGGTCACTGGTACGTTTCTCTTACATAACTTTTATGCATCTGTTCTATTTGATACTGGTGCGGATCAGAGTTTTATCTCTACCGACTTTGCATGCCAACTAGATTCCATAGAGGAACAGTTAGACTCCCCTTACAATATAGAAGTAGCTAACGGGAAACAGATTACAGTTAGCACAGTTTATAGAAATTGCCCATTGACACTTAATGGTCATACATTCACCATCGATTTGATACCGATGGAGTTAGGCAGTTTTGATATCATTGTTGGAATGGGGTGGCTTTCCTCAAATCGAGTGGAAGTCATTTGTTCTGAGAAGCTGCTTCGAATTCCATTGCCGAGTGATCGTGTATTGGAAGTTAAAGGGGATCAAGCAAAACGAAGTGTCAAAATCATCTCTTGCATAAAGGCGCGTAAGTGTCTACAGAAGCAGTGCGTGGCGTTCTTGGCTCATGTGGTGAAAAAGGGAAAGGAGAAGAAAAAGATTCAAGATGTACCGGTAGTGAGAGAATATCCTGAAGTGTTTCCTGAAGACCTACCAGGTTTGCCACCTGTGCGACCGGTAGAGTTTCGTATTGACTTAATTCCTTTAGCAACCCCAGTTGCTAAATCTCCTTACAGGTTAGCACCTTCCGAGATGCAGGAATTGTCTAATCAGTTACAGGAGCTACTTGACAAGGGTTTTATCAGGCCGAGCTACTCACCTTGGGGAGCTCCGGTCTTATTCGTAAAGAAGAAAGACGGATCGTTCAGAATGTGCATAGATTACAGGGAGCTGAACAACCTAACCATCAAGAATCGGTATCCTTTGCCGAGGATTGATGATTTATTTGACCAACTGCAAGGAGCTCAATACTTCTCAAAGATTGACTTGCGGTCTGGATATCATCAACTGAGAGTTCAAGATGAATACATATCGAAAACGGCCTTCCGAACAAGATACGGGCACTATGAATTTTTGGTGATGCCCTTCGGATTAACAAATGCACCAGCGGTTTTCATGGACCTCATGAACCGAGTGTGCAAGCCGTACTTGGATCAGTTTGTCATTGTTTTCATTGATGACATACTGATTTATTCCAAGACCAAGACGGAACATGAGCAGCACCTCAGAAAGATCTTGGAGCTGTTGAAGGAAAAGAAACTCTATGCCAAATTCTCCAAATGTGAATTTTGGCTAAGAGAGGTTCAGTTTCTGGGTCACGTAGTCAATAGCGAAGGGATTCATGTAGATCCTGTCAAGATCGAGGCAATAAGGAATTGGGACATTCCGAAGACACCGACGGAGATACGGTCTTTTCTGGGATTGGAAGGTTATTATAGAAGGTTTATCTCAAACTTTTATAAGATAGCTTTGCCACTCACCAAACTAACTCAAAAAATCGAACCGTTTTTCTGGGAGCAGAAACAAGAAGATGCTTTCCAGACATTGAAACAGAAATTGTGTGATGCTCCATTTCTATCTCTCCCAGAAGGCTGTGATGACTTTGTTGTATACTGTGATGCTTCCCATCAGGGACTTGGTTGTGTGTTAATGCAACGGGACAAAGTCGTAGCCTATGCATCAAGACAGCTAAATATTCATGAGAAGAATTACACTACTCATGATCTTGAACTGGGAGCAGTAATCTTCGCCTTGAAGATTTGGAGACATTACTTATATGGCACCAAGTGTACCATATTCACAGATCATAAAAGTCTGCAGCACATTTTTGATCAGAAGGAACTCAGCATGCAACAACGTCGTTGGGTTGAACTTCTGAATGACTATGATTGTGTAATTAAGTACCATCCGGGAAAGGCGAATGTTGTAGCTGATGCCTTGAGCCGGAAGGAACGGGTCAAACCCCTACGTGTTAGAACAATGGGGATAACCGTGCAGACCAGTTTAAGTGACAAGATTATCCAAGCACAACAAGAAGCACTTGACCGAGGTAATTTGAAGAAGGAACTTGATTGCGGAGCAGAGAAACAGTTTGACACGAAGCTTGATGGAATGATCTACTACCGAGAACGTATATGGATCCCGGCGGTAGATGAACTGAGAAGACTTATCTTCGATGAAGCACACAAGACTAAATACTCTGTTCATCCAGGCGCTGAT
Organism: Mikania micrantha; assembly: GCA_009363875.1. Classification (NCBI taxonomy): domain Eukaryota; kingdom Viridiplantae; phylum Streptophyta; class Magnoliopsida; order Asterales; family Asteraceae; genus Mikania; species Mikania micrantha. Next base: position 31,323,057 of record CM018681.1, read on the forward strand.
AAAATGTACCAAGGCTTGCGTGGATTTTATTGGTGGCCAGGGATGAAGAAAGACATAGCTGAGTATGTCGGCCAGTGTCTAACGTGTGCGCAGGTAAAGGCGGAACACCAGAGACCGTCTGGTCTACTGGAACAGCCTGAAATTCCGCTCTGGAAGTGGGAACAAATAGCTATGGATTTCATTACCAAGCTACCCCGCACTTCCAGTGGTCAAGATACAATTTGGGTGATCATTGACCGTTTAACCAAATCTGCTCATTTCTTGCCTATGCGTGAGACTTTCACGATGGATAAACTGGCAAGATTGTACATAAATGAGATAGTGTTACGCCACGGTGTGCCATTGTCTATTATCTCTGATCGAGATAGCAGATTCACATCCAGGTTCTGGCAGTCACTGCAAAAGTCTCTAGGGACACAGTTAAATCTGAGTACAGCTTATCATCCACAAACGGATGGTCAAAGCGAACGTACTATCCAGACCTTAGAGGACATGTTGAGGACCTGTGTATTGGACTTCGGTGGAAACTGGGACTCCCATTTGCCACTGATCGAGTTCTCCTACAATAAAAGTTACCACAGCAGTATCGGATGTGCACCATTCGAGGCTCTTTATGGCCGGAAAAGTCGATCACCAATCTGTTGGACTGAAATCGGAGACAATCGAATAACTGGACCAGAACTTATCCAAGAAACCACTGACAAGATAGCTCAGATTCAAAGAAGACTACAAGCAACAAGGAGTAGACAAAAGAGCTACGCCGACAAACGGCGCAAGCTGTTGGAATTCCAAGTGGGAGATAGTGTAATGTTGAAGGTATCCCCATGGAAAGGCGTTGTGCGCTTTGGAAAGAAAGGCAAATTAGCACCACGATACGTGGGACCGTTCGAGATCATCGAACGTATAGGTCCTGTAGCTTATCGACTGAGATTACCAGATGAACTCGGTGGTGTGCATGACGTGTTTCACGTCTCAAACCTAAAGAAATGCCTTGCTGACGAGTCTCTCGTCATTCCAATCGAAGAGATTCAAGTCGATGAACAGTTACATTTCATTGAAGAACCTTTGGAGATTATGGATCGCAAGGTTAAACAACTGAGGCGAAGCCGTATTCCTATTGTAAAGGTTCGATGGAATTCAAGACGCGGGCCCCAGTTCACTTGGGAACGTGAAGATCACATGAAGTTAAAGTATCCCCAACTGTTTGAAGAGGAAGCTGTACCTGATAACAACTCTTAAATTTCGGGACGAAATTTCTCTAACAAGGGGAGACTGTAACATCAGTGCCGGAACCGCCACCGGGGCAGTGATCTCTAAAGCATATGAACAGTAAACAGGTATGAATCATATACATTTCAGTATGTTTCATTATTCATATCATTTATCATTGTCATTCTGTGTGATCATTGAACAAATTCAGAAACATTTAGCAAGAAACACCGTTCAGAACAATGGTTCTTGCGTCAGATAAATGTCTGGCAATACAGAACTATTATGTGATTATTTGATTAGGAGTTATACGTATAAACGTAAGTGAGGCATTACAGAACAAAACACATGAGTATCGTTATGTGAATGCTAAATTGACGGGTTATTCGTATAGGTGACGATCTGTACGAATATATCTGAAAGTTTAACGTTCTGAATGATATTTTATAATTAGAAAACAAGATTGAAAAGTATAGTTATCGTCGTGTTCGTACGGGTGACGATTCGAAAGAATACGCGCGACAACCGTACATTTCGATTTAAACAGTAGATTAATATTCTAAATTTTAAATAATAAAAAGATATTAGTTAATTTATTAGGAATCACAACCTAGGATAATTAAAAGATTTCTAATTTTATAATCGTGTCGTTTAGTCGCGAAAACTACGCGAACCGGCATTTTACGCGAAACCGAACGAGACTAAACTACCCGGTATGTGTTAGACATTTATGGGGCATTTAATTTTCCCATCAACCACCACCAACCTCTCCTACCATCACCATTTTTGTTTTCTTCTTTCTCTCTCTAAAAAGAAATTATTCCAGCTTCTCTCTACAAGTTCGTGACCATTTCTCGTCGGATTCAAGCCATTTTGGTTTCATCACAACCCTCTCATCGTGTAGATTTCAGAAGTACAACTTATTCAAGCTTTCATCCACGGAAATTGAGGTAATATTTAAGTTTAAACTCGGTTTTATAGGGTTTTCACGAGTTCATGAGGTTTTGTTATTATAATTGACATAAAACACTTAAAACACATAGATAATGGTGTCTGGCTTGTTTAGGAGCTGTTAGGAATGAATTTTGTAACAGGTTTAACCCCCTAGGATGAAGAAAATGATGCATAACCGCGACAGGTTCGTGGGTTCACTGAACGAACCCATGGGTAGACGGCCGAACCCTTTTTGCTCCTCACTAGCCGAACCTTGATCTGTAACGAACCTATAAAGCCTCTGACCCACGAACCCTGCGTGGTCTGCAACGAACCTGCAGCTTGTCTGTGCCGAACCCTGCAAGTTTGGAGCCGCGAACCCTGCATCATCAGACCACCGAACCCTAAAGCAAATGCAGCGAACCTTAGGTATCCCGAATCTTTAATCAGTACACGAACCAAAGGGCCTAGTTTCACCGAACCTTTGTGCATGCAACACCATAGAAACTGAACGAACCTTGAGGGTTCGTGGGTGGCAAATTGAGAGCCGAACCCTAAGGGTTCGTTGGTGATGAATGTTAGCCGAACCCAAGGTCAGCACCTCCAAAGGTTCGCTGCCTTGGGATGATGCCGAATATCAAACAACTTTAAATCTGAGATGTCTAAGATGCATGGGAGTTAGATACGTATCTATGTGTTAAGCAAGGTATGTAAGTGCCTGGGAACCCACATAACCTATGCATAGGATAAATAATTTGGAATTTTGCATGGGTGCATGGGATTAATACAAAATGTTAATTATAATTAATGAAGCCAAATGGTAGGGATAGAAGTTCTATAACTAAAGATCATTGATACACATTAACAACATTAAATGGGTTGTTAACATGAACGAGTTGATATCTATGTCACATGGTTCAAATATTTTTGGTTATGATCAAGGAAGAATCAAAAGGTTGTCAATGGGCTTAAGTGGGCCCAATAGGGCTTAATTAGGCCCATCATACCTTAAGTGGTTGCTTAAACTCAAATAACGATGTATCAACTAAGGGAAAGGACATGGTGAGTTTATAAGAGTTTGTTTAACAACTTCTAAAGTTTTAATTAGTTTGAAATGTGAATTATAATGGCATCGTTTTCTTTTAGTTAAATTTTGTTATAAAAGATTAATTGTAATGCTTTGGTTTAAATATTTATTTGAATTGATTGAATTGGGACTTTGTTATAAAATAGACAATGAAAATTTGTCTGGATTTCAAACATAAAATAAAGGAAACTCTGCCGAAATTTTCTAAAATATAAAAGTAAGCTATTATAACTAATCATGGGATTTGGGATCATAAGAAGGGTAATTAAGATAGAGTAGATCTTAGATACACTTAGTACTAAGACACTTAGTTGCACGCACAACAAGACCCAAACCTTAGGCACAACGACTACTATGCGTACTTATCGTATTCAAATTCTATTAAAATAACTCAGGATCTGAAGAAACCTAGCTACAAACAAGAGCGCGCATTTTGTGTAGATCCTTTACATAGCAACACAGGTGAGTTCATTGCCCCTTTTCTAACATTTTTGTTTTAAAACGCTGGGCTGAGAAGCAAGCGTAAACTGTTTACTAATTGTTTACTTAAATGCTTTTAATTTTATATGTTTACATATATAAAAATGTTATCCTAGACCATGTTTAGGAAGATTTTATGCAGGTTTACTAACTGATTTACTTATAAATTAAGTGAATAATCAGATTAAACTAAAAGATTTCAACAGATCAAAACATTTCAAAAGAATCACATCAAACATTTTGACAATACAAGTGTGGGAGTTCAAGGAATCAAACTAAACATTTTGACAAATCAAATGGGTGAATTCAATGAATCAAACGAAACATTTTGGCGAAACAAGTGTGGGACTCCAGCAAATCAAACAAAACAATCTTTGCAAAGACAATATTCAATGTTCTACAAATCAAGTGTTCGTTGAACTATGAATCAAGTGTACATTTGATCAATGAATCTAGTATTCTATGATCAACGAATCTAGTACATCTTGTAACAGAATCAGACGAATCAATAAATCATTTTTAAGGGAAAACCTGGGAAATATCAGAGATAACATATGCCAAAACAGACGAAACAAAAACCCTACATTTCAAGAAGTCCTAGCTAGACCGTTTGATTTGTAGGTCATATGTTTGAGGATATTTACAGAATCCCTAAATACTAAGTACCTAGATTGACAGAATAGTCTACTCGAGTATGACCAAAGGCCCCAATCATTAGGACTTAGAATTTATTAAATGTTTATTTATTTATTTAATTAAACATTTATAACTGTTTATGCAATTACGGTGCTTGATCATATTGAGTGATGAACTTATGAAATCAACATGGATTTCAAATGATTGTAAATACAGGGACAACAAACATAGGATCTTATGGAATTGTGTTAAGGGTAAAAATGCTTAATTATCATTAACAACAGTGTCATATACGGATTAGTATGTGGTGGGACGGTGGCTGGGCGGGCGGTAAGTTCGACCCTACATATGCCCTATATATAAGCATACCGATTCGGATATTACATGTGGTGTTAATGAGGTTAGGGTCTTTACCAAAGGAGGTTTTCAAATCATTTTTAATTACTAAAACTATATGAACTCACCAACCATGTGTTGACTTGATCTTTTTGCATGACTTCTCAGGTGACGAACATGTTAATTAAGAAGTCATTTCTTTTGGACTAGGACTTCAAATAGAAGACTTTGTATTTTAGACCTGCATACTTTTGAAGACATCATTATACAATTTATTTTGTATATCTTGTGTAAATACAAGATAGTTATTTTATGATGTTTACAATAGATTTACATTGTTAAATTATAAACGATACTGATGTAATTTAACTTTGTAATTCTATTATCTTAGCGTTTCTCATTTCTATCATGTGCAATGTAAACAATCTGATCACTTCTGATTATCACTAACGATATCGCGCCCCGGGAACCTTCCGCCCGACGGGGACTCCGATCCTACCCCGCCGGCTCGGGGTGTGACAGATTGGTATCAGAGCCATGGTTATAGAGAAATATAGGTCACTTATTTAATTGGTTTGGCCTAGACTATAACCTAGGGACCCTGCATATAGAGAAAACAGGACTTAGGAATTAATTGCATACTGTCTTCTGTATTCGATCATTGCACTAACCGATAACTTTATTGGTTATGATCAGAATGCCGCCGAGAAGACAGCCTCCTTTGATACAGCTACCACCACAAGACTTGGCTCCACACTCCTCCACACCGTCACCAAACGATTCACCACCACCACCTCCTCCCCCTCCTCCATTGATTACTCAAGCATCTGGTTCGGGCACATCACCGACCATGGATCCTGCTACTATCGCTCTGGTGACGTTACTGAGTAGCCAGATGACAAATCAGATGAAAGAAGCAATACCGGAGATGTTCCTTCGTCTTCGTAATGAAATCCTCAACACTGGCAACACATCTGGAGAAGCCAGTGGAAATACTGGAGATTCATCTCATTACTCCTACAAGTCCTTTGTAGGATGTAAACCACCCAGTTTTAGTGGGTCTGAAGGCGCCGTTGGGTTAATCCAATGGATTGAGAAGATTGAGGAAACCTTGGATCTTTGCAGTTGCCCTGAACACCACAAGGTCCGTTACTCGGCTGGAACATTCAAAAAAAGGGCTCTGACTTGGTGGAATGGTCAGATAAACGCCCGAGGAAGAGAGGAAGCTATGGCAATGCCATGGGAAGACTTCAAGGCACTGCTGCGAACAGAATTCTGCCCCAAGAATGAGCTGCAGAAGTTGGAGGTTGAACTATCCAACCATGTGATGAAGGGGGCTGATCACATGGGCTATACTACTCGCTACAACGAGCTAGTGTCATTGGTGCCAGACATGGTACCGACTTTAGAAAAGAGGATAGACCGTTATGTAGGTGGACTTCCCGCCTGCATTCAGGGCATGGTTGTTTCAGCCAACCCTACTACTGTTGAATCTGCAGTGAGACTGTCTGGGAAGCTCACTGACCTCATGGTAGCCTCTGGAGTTCTAAAGAAGGAGGCTGAACCCGGCAAGAACATAGCTGAGTCTTCAAAGAAACCCTCCTATCATCAGAAGAAAGAAGCAGAAGACCATCAAGAACTACACAGTGGCCACACCTCTACAACAAGTGGCAGCAGCACCACAGAACCCCAACCGCAAACCTTACAGTGGCACGTTTCCTTTGTGTGCCAAGTGTCAGTATCATCACCCTGCTGACACTCCCTGCAAGCAATGCACAGGATGTGGAAGAACGGGCCATTGGGTCCAGTACTGCCGGATGACACCTAACCAAGCAATCAACAATGCTGCTTTGGCTCTCCCTCCACCAGCTAATCAGAACCATGGTGGATGCTATAACTGTGGCGAACAAGGCCACTTTGCTAAGAACTGCCTGAAGAAGGCACAACCAGCAGTTAAAGCACCACGTGGACGAGCCTTTGCCATCGGAGCACCAGCTGCACGCCAGGACCCAAATGTGGTCACTGGTACGTTTCTCTTACATGACTTTTATGCATCTGTTCTATTTGATACTGGTGCGGATCAGAGTTTTATCTCTACCGACTTTGCATGCCAACTAGATTCCATAGAGGAACAGTTAGACTCCCCTTACAATATAGAAGTAGCTAACGGGAAACAGATTACAGTTAGCACAGTTTATAGAAATTGCCCATTAACACTTAATGGTCATACATTCACCATCGATTTGATACCGATGGAGTTAGGCAGTTTTGATATCATTGTTGGAATGGAGTGGCTTTCCTCAAATCGAGTGGAAGTCATTTGTTCTGAGAAGCTGCTTCGAATTCCATTGCTGAGTGATCGTGTATTGGAAGTTAAAGGGGATCAAGCAAAACGAAGTGTCAAAATCATCTCTTGCATAAAGGCGCGTAAGTGTCTACAGAAGCAGTGCGTGGCGTTCTTGGCTCATGTGGTGAAAAAGGGAAAGGAGAAGAAAAAGATTCAAGATGTACCGGTAGTGAGAGAATATCCTGAAGTGTTTCCTGAAGACCTACCAGGTTTGCCACCTGTGCGACCGGTAGAGTTTCGTATTGACTTAATTCCTTTAGCAACCCCAGTTGCTAAATCTCCTTACAGGTTAGCACCTTCCGAGATGCAGGAATTGTCTAATCAGTTACAGGAGCTACTTGACAAGGGTTTTATCAGGCCGAGCTACTCACCTTGGGGAGCTCCGGTCTTATTCGTAAAGAAGAAAGACGGATTGTTCAGAATGTGCATAGATTACAGGGAGCTGAACAACCTAACCATCAAGAATCGGTATCCTTTGCCGAGGATTGATGATTTATTTGACCAACTGCAAGGAGCTCAATACTTCTCAAAGATTGACTTGCGGTCTGGATATCATTGTCACACCCCGAGCCGGCGGGGTAGGATCGAAGTCCCCGTCGGGCGGAAGGTTCCCGGGGCGCGATATCGGGAATGATAATCAGGAGTGATCAGATTGTTTACATTGCACATAATATAAATGAGAAATGCTAAATAAAATAGAATTACAAAGTTAAATTACATCAGTATAGTTTATAATTTAACAATGTAAATCTATTGTAAACATCATAAAATAACTATCTTGTATTTACACAAGATATACAAAATAAATTGTATAATGATGTCTTCAAAAGTATGCAGGTCCAAAATACTAAGTCTTCTATCTGAAGCCCTAGACCAAAAGAAATGACTTCCTAATTGACCTGTTCGTCACCTGAGAAGCCATGCAAAAATAAAGGTCAACACATGGTTGGTGAGTTCATATAGTTTAGTATTTGAAAATGATTTGAAAATGATTTGAAAACCTCCTTTGGTAAAGACCCTAACCTCATTAACTTCACATGTAATATCCAAATCGGTATGCTTATATATAGGGCATATGTAGGGTCGAACTTACCGCCCGCCCAGCCAACATCCCACCACATACTAATTCACATATGACACTGTTGTTAATGATAATTAAGCATTTTTACCCTTAACACAATCCCATATGTACCTCTGTTTATTGTTCCTGTCATTACAATCATTTGAAATCCCTGTTGATTCCTTAAGTTCATCATACAATATGATCAACCACACAGTTGTATAAACAGTTATAAATGCTTAATTAAACAAGTAAATAAACATTTAATAAAATCTAAGTCCTTATGATTGGGGCCTATGGTCATACTCGAGTAGACTAGTCGGTCAATCTAGGTACTTAGTAGTTAGGGAAACTGTAAATATCATCAAACATACGACCTACAAGTCAAACGGTCTAGCTAGGACTTCTTGAAATGCAGGATTTTATGTTTCGTCAATGTTTTTGGCGTATGCTATCTCTGATATTTCCCAGATTTTCCCTTAAAAAATGTTTGTCTGATTTTTGTCACAAGATGTACTTGATGTGTTGATCATAGAATACAAGATTCATTGATCGGTTGTACACTTGATTAATTGTTCAACAAACACTTGGTTTGTAGAACATTGAATGTTGTCTTTGCAAAGATTGTTTTGTTGATGTCTTGATGTCCCACACTTGTTTTGTCAAAATGTTTGTTTTGTTTCCTTGAATTCACCCACTTGATTTCCCAAAATGTTTGATTTGATTCCTTTGAAATGTTTTGACTTATTGAAAAGTTTAGTTTAACTCGTTTATTCACTTAATATATAAGTGAATAAGCTTAGTCAAACCTGCATAAAATCTTCCTAAACATGGTTCAGGATAACATTTATATATATGAAACATATAAATTTAAAAGCATTTAAAGTAAACAATTTAAGTAAACAGTCTACGCATGCTTCTCAGCCCCGCGTTTTAAAACAAAAATGTTAGAAAAGGGGCAATGAACTCACCTGTGCTGCTATGTAATTTGATCTAACACAAAATGCGCGCTCCTGTATGTAAGCTAAGTTTCTTCGGTTCCTGAATTATTTTATAAGAATTCGAGTGTAATAAGTACGTGTAATAGTCGTTGTGCCTAAGACTTTGAGTATTGTTGTGTGTGCAACTAAGTGTCTTAGTACTAGGTGTATCTAAGATCTAACCTATCTTAGTTACCCTTTTTGATCCCCAATCCCATAGTTTAGTTACTTAGTTGTAATAATTTACCTTTACATTTTTAGAAATTTCGGCAGAGTTTCCTTTGTATTTTGATTAAATCCAGACAACGATATTGTCTAATTTTTTTAACAAAATCCCAATCAATTATATCACAATAAGTATTTAAATCAAAACATTACAATTAACCTTATTCTATTTCAATTATTAAGTCAAAATCTTTTAATAAAATATAATAAGTTATAAATAAATGAGATTTTATCAAAACCTCATTAATTGGGTTTACCAAATCATATAATACATGACGGGCTTAATTAAACCCCATTTGGCTCACTTAGGCCCAATTGAACTTCTTTGATTTCTAATTGATTTTCCAACTTGTTTTGTTGATTCCCATGAACTTATAATTAATTCACCTTAACTGTTAGACTATCTTGTATGGCCAACATTGAGTGGTAGGTATGCATGCATTTATGTGAATTTCCCATGCACTTATATTCCCATGCACACACATGCATGCAACTTAAATGATTAACTCCTCATGAATTGGTTAGCTTAGTGATCCACAATTCATTTCCTAGTTTATAACATGAGTTTCATTGATAATAGATCCATACTAGTCTCGTTAATCGACTTCTAGATTCAACCTATGGTCCAAGGCAGCGAACCTATGCTATGTTGGCCTAGGGTTCGGCTCCAATGGAGTTAGACGAACCCATAGAGTTCGGTTCTCCATGGTTCGTCCAGCTCATAAGGTTCGTTCACTTTGGGTTCGTGGGTTACATGGCCAGGGTTCGGCCAGATATAAGGTTCGTGAACTGCATCCTAGGGTTCGTTGAAGTGCATTAGGGTTCGGTGACCAACTATGGTTCGGCTGACGAGTATAGGGTTCGTGAGTTTGCATGGGCTGCAAGGTTCGGCTGGTCAACACCTGCAACTCATATAGGTTCGTTGCAGATTGTCAGGCTGACAGGGTTCGCCACCACAGGGTTCGCCTAACAAACTCTTGGGTTCGTGAGGTGCCTAAGAGGTTCGGCTCCCGGGTTTCGCGGTTCAACAGGGTTCGGCCGACTGATGATCCACGAACCTGTATTCTTTCTTCCTTGTTAACGGCTCCAATCGGTTACAATCACATTCCTAACAATACCCAAATGTATATACACCCTCCTCTAAGTGTTCTTAAGTGCTTAACATCGATTATAATAAGAAAATCATATAACTTCGTGAAAACCCTATAAAACCGAAAATATAATGGATGTTTACCTTAGATTTCGTGGATGGAAGCTTGAATAAGTTGTACTTCCGTGATCTACGTGTTGAGAAGAACGTCTTGACACCAACCTTGTTTGAATCCGACTTGAATCAAGCCTCCAATCGTAGAGAGAAGTTGAAATTTCTAGAGAGAGAGAGAGCTAGAGAGAGAGTGACGAGAGAGAGGGGAAAATTTGAGTTGTGATGGTTGGTGATGCATTAAATGTCCCCATTCAATGTGTCACCGAGACCCGATGTTCGGTCTCGATCGGTTTCGCGTAAAATGCCCGTTTGTGTAGTTTTCGTGACAAAACGACACGGTTATAAATTAGAAATCATTTAATTATTCAAGGTTGTAATTCCTAATAAATTAACTAATATCTTCTTATTTATTAAAAATTTAACACAAAATTAACTGTTTAAATCGAAATGTACGGTCGTCGCGCGTATGCGTTCGAATCGTCACCCGTACGAACACGGCGATAACTATACTTTTCAACCTTGTTTTCTAATTATAGAATATCATTCAGAACGTTAAACTTTCAGATACATTCGTACAGATCGTCACCTATACGAATAACCCGTAAATTTAGCATTCACATAACGACATTCGTGTGTTTTGTTCTTTAAAGCCTCACATACGTTTATACATAATAATTCCTAAGCAAATAATCACATGATGGTTCTATATTGCCAGATAATTATCCGACTCAAGAACCATTGTTCTGAACTGTGTTTCTGTTAAATGTGTCTGAAACTGTTCTATGACAACTCACCATGATAATGATAAATGACATGAATATGAAAATTACTGAAATGTGTATGATTCATACCTGTTTCACTGTTCATGTACTGTAGAGATCACTGTTCCGGTGACGGTTCCGGCACTGATGTTACAGTCTCCCCTTGTTAGAGAAATTTCGTCCCGAAATTTAAGAGTTGTTATCAGGTACCGCTTCCTCTTCAAACAGTTGGGGATACTTTAACTTCATGTGATCTTCACGTTCCCAAGTAAACTCGGGCCCGCGTCTTGAATTCCATCGAACCTTTACAATAGGAATACGGCTTCGCCTCAGTTGTTTAACCTTGCGATCCATAATCTCTAAAGGTTCTTCAATGAAATGCAACTGTTCATCGACTTGAATCTCCTCGATTGGAATGACGAGAGACTCGTCAGCAAGGCATTTCTTTAAGTTTGAGACGTGAAACACGTCATGCACACCACTGAGTTCATCTGGTAACCTCAGTCGATAGGCTACAGAACCTATACGTTCGATGATCTCGAACGGTCCCACGTATCGTGGTGCTAATTTGCCTTTCTTTCCAAAGCGTACCACGCCTTTCCATGGGGATACCTTTAACATTACACGATCTCCCACTTGGAATTCCAACGGCTTGCGCCGTTTGTCGGCGTAGCTCTTTTGTCTGCTCCTTGTTGCTTGTAGTCTTCTTTGAATCTGAGCTATCTTGTCAGTGGTTTCTTGAATTAATTCTGGCCCCGTTATTCGGTTGTCTCCAATTTCAGTCCAACAGATCGGTGATCGACATTTCCGGCCATAAAGAGCCTCGAATGGTGCACATCCGATACTGCTGTGGTAACTGTTATTATAGGAGAACTCAATCAGTGGCAAATGGGAATCCCAATTCCCACTGAAGTCTAGAACACAGGTTCTCAACATGTCCTCTAGGGTTTGGATAGTACGTTCGCTTTGGCCATCCGTTTGTGGGTGGTAAGCTGTACTCAGATTCAACTGTGTCCCTAGAGATTTCTGTAATGATTGCCAGAATCTTGATGTGAATCTGCTATCTCGATCAGAAATGATAGACAATGGCACACCGTGGCGTACCACTATCTCATTGATGTATAATCTTGCCAGTTTATCCATGGTGAAGTTCTCACGCATGGGCAAGAAATGAGCAGATTTGGTTAAACGATCAATGATCACCCATATTGTATCATGACCGCTGGAAGTGCGGGGTAGCTTGGTAATGAAATCCACAGCTATTTGTTCCCACTTCCAGAGCGGAATCTCAGGCTGTTCCAGTAGACCAGACGGTCTCTGGTGTTCCGCCTTTACTTTCGCACACGTAAGACACTGTCCGACATACTCGGCTATGTCTTTCTTCATTCCCGGCCACCAATAAAATCCACGCAAGTCTTGGTACATCTTATCAGCGCCTGGATGAACAGAGTATTTAGTCTTGTGTGCTTCATTGAAGATAAGTTTTCTCAATTCATCTACCGCAGGGATCCATATACGTTCCTTGTAGTAGATCATACCATCAGGCTTCGTGTCAAACTGTTTCTCTGCTCCGCAATCAAGTTCCCTCTTCAGATTACCTCGGTTAAGTGCTTCTTGCTGTGCTTGAACAATCTTGTCACTTAAACTGGTCTGCACGGTTATCCCCATTGCTCTAACACGTAGGGGTTTGACCCGTTCCTTCCGGCTCAAGGCATCAGCTACAACGTTCGCCTTTCCCGGATGGTATTTGATCACACAATCGTAATCATTTAGAAGCTCAACCCAACGGCGTTGTCGCATGTTGAGCTCCTTCTGATCGAAGATGTGTTGCAGACTCTTGTGATCAGTGAATATGGTACACTTGGTGCCATATAAATAATGTCTCCAAATCTTCAGTGCGAAGATTACAGCTCCCAGTTCAAGATCATGAGTAGTGTAGTTCTTCTCATGAATCTTTAACTGTCTTGATGCATAGGCTATGACTTTGTCCCGTTGCATTAACACACAACCGAGTCCCTGATGGGAAGCATCACAGTACACAACAAAGTCATCACAGCCTTCTGGAAGAGATAGAATTGGAGCATCACATAGTTTCTGTTTCAATGTCTGAAAAGCATCTTCCTGTTTCTGCTCCCAGACAAACGGTTCACTTTTCTGGGTTAGCTTAGTGAGAGGTAAAGCTATCTTAGAAAAGTTTGAGATAAACCTTCTGTAATAACCCGCCAATCCCAGAAAAGACCGTATCTCCGTCGGTGTCTTCGGAGTGTCCCAATTCTTTATCGCTTCAATCTTGGCAGGGTCTACATGAATCCCCTCGCTGTTGACCACATGACCCAGAAATTGAACTTCTCTTAGCCAAAACTCACATTTAGAGAATTTGGCATAGAGTTTCTCTTCTTTCAACAGCTCCAAGATCTTTCTAAGGTGTTGCTCATGTTCTGTTTTGGTCTTGGAATAAATCAGTATGTCATCAATGAAAACAATGACAAACTGATCCAAGTACGGCTTGCACACTCGGTTCATGAGGTCCATGAAAACCGCTGGTGCATTTGCCAATCCGAAGGGCATCACCATAAATTCGTAATGCCCGTATCTGGTTCGGAAGGCCGTCTTCGGTATGTCTTCATCTTGAACTCTCAACTGATGATATCCAGACCGCAAGTCAATCTTAGAGAAGTATTGAGCTCCTTGCAGTTGGTCAAACAAATCATCAATCCTCGGTAATGGATACCGATTCTTGATGGTTAGTTTGTTCAGTTCACGGTAATCTATACACATTCTGAACGATCCGTCTTTCTTCTTCACGAACAAGACCGGAGCTCCCCAAGGTGAGTAGCTCGGCCTGATGAAACCCTTGTCAAGTAGCTCCTGTAACTGATTAGACAATTCCTGCATCTCTGAAGGTGCTAACCTGTAAGGAGATCTAGCAACAGGAGTTGCTCCAGGAATTAAGTCAATACGAAATTCTACCGGTCGCGCAGGTGGCAAACCAGGTAGGTCTTCGGGGAATACTTCAGGATATTCTTTCACTACTGGTACATCTTGAACCTTCTTCTTGTCTTTCTCTTTTTCCAACACATGAGCCAGGAATGCTATGCACCGCTTCTGTAGACACTTACGCGCCTTTATGCAAGAAATGATTTTGACACTTCGCTTTGCTTGATCCCCTTTAACTTCCAATACACGATCACTCGGCAATGGAATTCGAAGCAGCTTCTCAGAACAGATGACTTCCACTCGGTTAGATGAGAGCCAATCCATTCCAACAATGATGTCAAAACTACCCAGCTCCATCGGTATCAAATCGATGGTAAATGTAAAATCATTTAGTGTCAATGGGCAGTTCCTATAAACTGTACTAACTGTGATCTGTTTCCCGTTAGCTACTTCTATAATGTAAGGGGAGTCTAAATGTTCCTCTATGGAATCTAATTGGCACGCAAAGTCGGTAGAGATAAAACTCTGATCCGCACCAGTATCAAATAAGACAGATGCATAAAAGTCATGTAAGAGGAACGTACCAGTGACCACATTTGGGTCCTGGCGTGCAGCTGGTGCTCCGATAGCAAAGGCTCGTCCACGGGGTGCTTGAACTGCTGGTTGAGCCTTCTTTGGGCAGTTCTTCGCAAAGTGGCCTTGTTCGCCACAGTTATAGCATCCTCCATGGTTCTGATTAGCTGGTGGGGGAAGAGCCAAAGCAGCATTGTTGACTGCTTGATTAGGAGTCATCCTACAGTATTGGACCCAATGGCCCTTTCTTCCACATCCCGTGCAATGTTTACACGGAGCGTCAGTAGGGTGATGATACTGACACTTGGCACACAGAGGAAACGTGCCAGTGTAAGGTTTGCGGTTGGGGTTTTGTGGTGCTGCTGTTACTTGTTGGAGAGGTGTGGCCACCGTGTAGTTCTTGATGGTCTTCTGTTTCTTCTTCTGATGGTGGTGGGGTTTCTTGGAAGATTCAGCTTTGTTCTTGCTGGGTTCAGCCTCCTTCTTTAAAGTTCCAGAGGCTACCATAAGATCAGTGAGTTTCCCAGACAGTCTCACTGCAGATTCAACAGTAGTAGGGTTGGCTGAAACAACCATGCCCTGAATGCAGGCGGGAAGTCCACCTACATAACGATCTATCCTTTTCTCCAAAGTTGGTACCATGTCAGGTACCAAAGCAACCAACTCGTGGTAACGAGTTGTATACCCCATGTGATCAGCTCCCTTCATCACATGGTTGGATAGTTCAACCTCCAATTTCTGCAGTTCGTTCTTGGGACAGAACTCTGTTCGCAGCAGTGTCTTGAAATCTTCCCATGGCATGGCCATGGCTTCTTCTCTTCCCCGGGCATTGATCTGACCGTTCCCCCAGGTCAGAGCCCGTTTGTTGAATGTTCCCGCTGAGTAACGGACCTTGTGGTGTTCGGGGCAGCTGCAAAGATCCAATGTTGCCTCGATCTTCTCAATCCATTGGATTAGTCCAACGGCGCCTTCAGACCCACTGAAACTGGGTGGCTTACATCCTACGAAGGACTTGTAGGAGTAGTGAGATGAATCTCCAGTGTTTCCACTGGCTTCCCCTGATGTGTTGCCAGTATTGAGGATTTCATTGCGAAGACGAAGGAACATCTCCGGTATTGCTTCTTTCATCTGATTTGTCATCTGGCTACTCAGTAACGTCACCAGAGCGATAGTAGCAGGGTCCATAGTCGGTGTTGTGCCTGAACCAGATGCTTGAGTAATCAATGGAGGAGGGGGAGGAGGAGGTGGTGGTGGAGAGTCATTCGGAGACGGTGTTGAGGAGTGTGGAGCCAAGTCTTGTGGTGGTAGCTGTATCAAAGGAGGTTGTCTTCGTGGAGGCATTCTGATCATAACCAATAAAGTCATCGGTTAGTGCAATGATCGAATACAGAAGACAATATGCAAATAAGTCTTAAGTCTTACTTTCTCTACATGCAGGGTCCCTAGGTTATAGTCTAGGCCAAACCATTTAAATAAGTGACCTATATTTCTCTATAACCTGGCTCTGATACCAATCTGTCACACCCCGAGCCGGCGGGGTAGGATCGAAGTCCCCGTCGGGCGGAAGGTTCCCGGGGCGCGATATCGGGAATGATAATCAGGAGTGATCAGATTGTTTACATTGCACATAATATAAATGAGAAATGCTAAATAAAATAGAATTACAAAGTTAAATTACATCAGTATAGTTTATAATTTAACAATGTAAATCTATTGTAAACATCATAAAATAACTATCTTGTATTTACACAAGATATACAAAATAAATTGTATAATGATGTCTTCAAAAGTATGCAGGTCCAAAATACTAAGTCTTCTATCTGAAGCCCTAGACCAAAAGAAATGACTTCCTAATTGACCTGTTCGTCACCTGAGAAGCCATGCAAAAATAAAGGTCAACACATGGTTGGTGAGTTCATATAGTTTAGTATTTGAAAATGATTTGAAAATGATTTGAAAACCTCCTTTGGTAAAGACCCTAACCTCATTAACTTCACATGTAATATCCAAATCGGTATGCTTATATATAGGGCATATGTAGGGTCGAACTTACCGCCCGCCCAGCCAACATCCCACCACATACTAATTCACATATGACACTGTTGTTAATGATAATTAAGCATTTTTACCCTTAACACAATCCCATATGTACCTCTGTTTATTGTTCCTGTCATTACAATCATTTGAAATCCCTGTTGATTCCTTAAGTTCATCATACAATATGATCAACCACACAGTTGTATAAACAGTTATAAATGCTTAATTAAACAAGTAAATAAACATTTAATAAAATCTAAGTCCTTATGATTGGGGCCTATGGTCATACTCGAGTAGACTAGTCTGTCAATCTAGGTACTTAGTAGTTAGGGAAACTGTAAATATCATCAAACATACGACCTACAAGTCAAACGGTCTAGCTAGGACTTCTTGAAATGCAGGATTTTATGTTTCGTCAATGTTTTTGGCGTATGCTATCTCTGATATTTCCCAGATTTTCCCTTAAAAAATGTTTGTCTGATTTTTGTCACAAGATGTACTTGATGTGTTGATCATAGAATACAAGATTCATTGATCGGTTGTACACTTGATTAATTGTTCAACAAACACTTGGTTTGTAGAACATTGAATGTTGTCTTTGCAAAGATTGTTTTGTTGATGTCTTGATGTCCCACACTTGTTTTGTCAAAATGTTTGTTTTGTTTCCTTGAATTCACCCACTTGATTTCCCAAAATGTTTGATTTGATTCCTTTGAAATGTTTTGACTTATTGAAAAGTTTAGTTTAACTCGTTTATTCACTTAATATATAAGTGAATAAGCTTAGTCAAACCTGCATAAAATCTTCCTAAACATGGTTCAGGATAACATTTATATATATGAAACATATAAATTTAAAAGCATTTAAAGTAAACAATTTAAGTAAACAGTCTACGCATGCTTCTCAGCCCCGCGTTTTAAAACAAAAATGTTAGAAAAGGGGCAATGAACTCACCTGTGCTGCTATGTAATTTGATCTAACACAAAATGCGCGCTCCTGTATGTAAGCTAAGTTTCTTCGGTTCCTGAATTATTTTATAAGAATTCGAGTGTAATAAGTACGTGTAATAGTCGTTGTGCCTAAGACTTTGAGTATTGTTGTGTGTGCAACTAAGTGTCTTAGTACTAGGTGTATCTAAGATCTAACCTATCTTAGTTACCCTTTTTGATCCCCAATCCCATAGTTTAGTTACTTAGTTGTAATAATTTACCTTTACATTTTTAGAAATTTCGGCAGAGTTTCCTTTGTATTTTGATTAAATCCAGACAACGATATTGTCTAATTTTTTTAACAAAATCCCAATCAATTATATCACAATAAGTATTTAAATCAAAACATTACAATTAACCTTATTCTATTTCAATTATTAAGTCAAAATCTTTTAATAAAATATAATAAGTTATAAATAAATGAGATTTTATCAAAACCTCATTAATTGGGTTTACCAAATCATATAATACATGACGGGCTTAATTAAACCCCATTTGGCTCACTTAGGCCCAATTGAACTTCTTTGATTTCTAATTGATTTTCCAACTTGTTTTGTTGATTCCCATGAACTTATAATTAATTCACCTTAACTGTTAGACTATCTTGTATGGCCAACATTGAGTGGTAGGTATGCATGCATTTATGTGAATTTCCCATGCACTTATATTCCCATGCACACACATGCATGCAACTTAAATGATTAACTCCTCATGAATTGGTTAGCTTAGTGATCCACAATTCATTTCCTAGTTTATAACATGAGTTTCATTGATAATAGATCCATACTAGTCTCGTTAATCGACTTCTAGATTCAACCTATGGTCCAAGGCAGCGAACCTATGCTATGTTGGCCTAGGGTTCGGCTCCAATGGAGTTAGACGAACCCATAGAGTTCGGTTCTCCATGGTTCGTCCAGCTCATAAGGTTCGTTCACTTTGGGTTCGTGGGTTACATGGCCAGGGTTCGGCCAGATATAAGGTTCGTGAACTGCATCCTAGGGTTCGTTGAAGTGCATTAGGGTTCGGTGACCAACTATGGTTCGGCTGACGAGTATAGGGTTCGTGAGTTTGCATGGGCTGCAAGGTTCGGCTGGTCAACACCTGCAACTCATATAGGTTCGTTGCAGATTGTCAGGCTGACAGGGTTCGCCACCACAGGGTTCGCCTAACAAACTCTTGGGTTCGTGAGGTGCCTAAGAGGTTCGGCTCCCGGGTTTCGCGGTTCAACAGGGTTCGGCCGACTGATGATCCACGAACCTGTATTCTTTCTTCCTTGTTAACGGCTCCAATCGGTTACAATCACATTCCTAACAATACCCAAATGTATATACACCCTCCTCTAAGTGTTCTTAAGTGCTTAACATCGATTATAATAAGAAAATCATATAACTTCGTGAAAACCCTATAAAACCGAAAATATAATGGATGTTTACCTTAGATTTCGTGGATGGAAGCTTGAATAAGTTGTACTTCCGTGATCTACGTGTTGAGAAGAACGTCTTGACACCAACCTTGTTTGAATCCGACTTGAATCAAGCCTCCAATCGTAGAGAGAAGTTGAAATTTCTAGAGAGAGAGAGAGCTAGAGAGAGAGTGACGAGAGAGAGGGGAAAATTTGAGTTGTGATGGTTGGTGATGCATTAAATGTCCCCATTCAATGTGTCACCGAGACCCGATGTTCGGTCTCGATCGGTTTCGCGTAAAATGCCCGTTTGTGTAGTTTTCGTGACAAAACGACACGGTTATAAATTAGAAATCATTTAATTATTCAAGGTTGTAATTCCTAATAAATTAACTAATATCTTCTTATTTATTAAAAATTTAACACAAAATTAACTGTTTAAATCGAAATGTACGGTCGTCGCGCGTATGCGTTCGAATCGTCACCCGTACGAACACGGCGATAACTATACTTTTCAACCTTGTTTTCTAATTATAGAATATCATTCAGAACGTTAAACTTTCAGATACATTCGTACAGATCGTCACCTATACGAATAACCCGTAAATTTAGCATTCACATAACGACATTCGTGTGTTTTGTTCTTTAAAGCTTCACATACGTTTATACATAATAATTCCTAAGCAAATAATCACATGATGGTTCTATATTGCCAGATAATTATCCGACTCAAGAACCATTGTTCTGAACTGTGTTTCTGTTAAATGTGTCTGAAACTGTTCTATGACAACTCACCATGATAATGATAAATGACATGAATATGAAAATTACTGAAATGTGTATGATTCATACCTGTTTCACTGTTCATGTACTGTAGAGATCACTGTTCCGGTGACGGTTCCGGCACTGATGTTACAATCATCAACTGAGAGTTCAAGATGAATACATATCGAAAACGGCCTTCCGAACAAGATACGGGCACTATGAATTTTTGGTGATGCCCTTCGGATTGACAAATGCACCAGCGGTTTTCATGGACCTCATGAACCGAGTGTGCAAGCCGTACTTGGATCAGTTTGTCATTGTTTTCATTGATGACATACTGATTTATTCCAAGACCAAGACGGAACATGAGCAGCACCTCAGAAAGATCTTGGAGCTGTTGAAGGAAAAGAAACTCTATGCCAAATTCTCCAAATGTGAATTTTGGCTAAGAGAGGTTCAGTTTCTGGGTCACGTAGTCAATAGCGAAGGGATTCATGTAGATCCTGTCAAGATCGAGGCAATAAGGAATTGGGACATTCCGAAGACACCGACGGAGATACGGTCTTTTCTGGGATTGGAAGGTTATTATAGAAGGTTTATCTCAAACTTTTATAAGATAGCTTTGCCACTCACCAAACTAACTCAAAAAATCGAACCGTTTTTCTGGGAGCAGAAACAAGAAGATGCTTTCCAGACATTGAAACAGAAATTGTGTGATGCTCCATTTCTATCTCTCCCAGAAGGCTGTGATGACTTTGTTGTATACTGTGATGCTTCCCATCAGGGACTTGGTTGTGTGTTAATGCAACGGGACAAAGTCGTAGCCTATGCATCAAGACAGCTAAATATTCATGAGAAGAATTACACTACTCATGATCTTGAACTGGGAGCAGTAATCTTCGCCTTGAAGATTTGGAGACATTACTTATATGGCACCAAGTGTACCATAT
The DNA here is from genome assembly GCA_009363875.1 of Mikania micrantha. NCBI lineage: Eukaryota > Viridiplantae > Streptophyta > Magnoliopsida > Asterales > Asteraceae > Mikania > Mikania micrantha. Next base: position 31,343,968 of record CM018681.1, read on the forward strand.
TCACAGATCATAAAAGTCTGCAGCACATTTTTGATCAGAAGGAACTCAGCATGCAACAACGTCGTTGGGTTGAACTTCTGAATGACTATGATTGTGTAATTAAGTACCATCCGGGAAAGGCGAATGTTGTAGCTGATGCCTTGAGCCGGAAGGAACGGGTCAAACCCCTACGTGTTAGAACAATGGGGATAACCGTGCAGACCAGTTTAAGTGACAAGATTATCCAAGCACAACAAGAAGCACTTGACCGAGGTAATTTGAAGAAGGAACTTGATTGCGGAGCAGAGAAACAGTTTGACACGAAGCTTGATGGAATGATCTACTACCGAGAACGTATATGGATCCCGGCGGTAGATGAACTGAGAAGACTTATCTTCGATGAAGCACACAAGACTAAATACTCTGTTCATCCAGGCGCTGATAAAATGTACCAAGGCTTGCGTGGATTTTATTGGTGGCCAGGGATGAAGAAAGACATAGCTGAGTATGTCGGCCAGTGTCTAACGTGTGCGCAGGTAAAGGCGGAACACCAGAGACCGTCTGGTCTACTGGAACAGCCTGAAATTCCGCTCTGGAAGTGGGAACAAATAGCTATGGATTTCATTACCAAGCTACCCCGCACTTCCAGTGGTCAAGATACAATTTGGGTGATCATTGACCGTTTAACCAAATCTGCTCATTTCTTGCCTATGCGTGAGACTTTCACGATGGATAAACTGGCAAGATTGTACATAAATGAGATAGTGGTACGCCACGGTGTGCCATTGTCTATTATCTCTGATCGAGATAGCAGATTCACATCCAGGTTCTGGCAGTCACTACAAAAGTCTCTAGGGACACAGTTAAATCTGAGTACAGCTTATCATCCACAAACAGATGGTCAAAGCGAACGTACTATCCAGACCTTAGAGGACATGTTGAGGACCTGTGTATTGGACTTCGGTGGAAACTGGGACTCCCATTTGCCACTGATCGAGTTCTCCTACAATAACAGTTACCACAGCAGTATCGGATGTGCACCATTCGAGGCTCTTTATGGCCGGAAATGTCGATCACCGATCTGTTGGACTGAAATCGGAGACAATCGAATAACTGGACCAGAACTTATCCAAGAAACCACTGACAAGATAGCTCAGATTCAAAGAAGACTACAAGCAACAAGGAGTAGACAAAAGAGCTACGCCGACAAACGGCGCAAGCCGTTGATATTCCAAGTGGGAGATCGTGTAATGTTGAAGGTATCCCACTGGAAAGGCGTTGTGCGCTTTGGAAAGAAAGGCAAATTAGCACCACGATACGTGGGACTGTTCGAGATCATCGAACGTATAGGTCCTGTAGCTTATCGACTGAGATTACCAGATGAACTCAGTGGTGTGCATGATGTGTTTCACGTCTCAAACCTAAAAAAATGCCTTGCTGACGAGTCTCTCGTCATTCCAATCGAAGAGATTCAAGTCGATGAACAGTTACATTTCATTGAAGAACCTTTGGAGATTATGGATCGCAAGGTTAAACAACTGAGGCGAAGCCGTATTCCTATTGTAAAGGTTCGATGGAATTCAAGACGCGGGCCCGAATTCACTTGGGAACGTGAAGATCACATGAAATTAAAGTATCCCCAACTGTTTGAAGAGGAAGTTGTACCTGATAACAACTCTTAAATTTCGGGACGAAATTTCTCTAACAAGGGGAGACTGTAACGTCAGTGCCGGAACCTCCACCGGGGCAGTGATCTCTACAGCATATGAACAGTAAACAGGTACGAATCATATACATTTCAGTATGTTTCATTATTCATATCATTTATCATTGTCATTCTGTGTGATCATAGAACAAATTCAGAAACATTTAGCAAGAAACACCGTTCAGTACAATGGTTCTTGCGTCAGATAAATGTCTTGCAATACAGAACTATTATGTGATTATTTGATTAGGAGTTATACGTATAAACGTAAGTGAGGCATTACAGAACAAAACACATGAATATCGTTGTGTGAATGCTAAATTGACGGGTTATTCGTATAGGTGACGATCTGTAAGAATACATCTGAAAGTTTAACGTTCTGAATGATATTTTATAATTAGAAAACAAGATTGAAAAGTATAGTTATCGTCGTGTTCGTACGGGTGACGATTCGAACGAATACGCGCGACAACCGTACATTTCGATTTAAACAGTAGATTAATATTCTAAATTTTAAATAATAAAAAGATATTAGTTAATTTATTAGGAATCACAACCTAGGATAATTAAAAGATTTCTAATTTTATAATCGTGTCCTTTAGTCGCGAAAACTACGCGAACCGGCATTTTACGCGAAACCGAACGAGGCTAAACTACCCCGTATGTGTTAGACATTTATGGGGCATTTAATTTTCCCCTCCACCACCACCAACCTCTCCTACCATCACCATTTTCGTTTTCTTCTTTCTCTCTCTAAAAAGAAATTCTTCCAGCTTCTCTCTACAAGTTCGTGACCATTTCTCGTCGGATTCAAGCCATTTTGGTTTCATCACAACCCTCTCATCGTGTAGATTTCAGAAGTACAACTTATTCAAGCTTTCATCCACGGAAATTGAGGTAATGTTTAAGTTTAAACTCGGTTTTATAGGGTTTTCACGAGTTCATAAGGTTTTGTTATTATAATTGACATAAAACACTTAGAACACATAGGTAATGGTGTCTGGCTTGTTTAGGAACTGTTAGGAATGAATTTTCTAACAGGTTTAACCCCCTAGGATGAAGAGGACGATGCATAACCGCGACAGGTTCGTGGGTTCACTGAACGAACCCATGGGTAGACGGCCGAACCCTTTTTGCTCCTCACTAGCCGAACCTTGATCTGTAACGAACCTCTAAAGCCTCTGACCCACGAACCCTGCGTGGTCTGCAACGAACCTACAGCTTGTCTGTGCCGAACCCTGCAAGTTTGGAGCCGCGAACCCTGCATCATCAGACCACCGAACCCTAAAGCAAATGCAGCGAACCTTAGGTATCCCGAACCTTTAATCATTACACGAACCAAAGGGCCTAGTTTCACCGAACCTTTGTGCAGGCAACACCATAGAAACTGAACGAACCTTGAGGGTTCGTGGGTGGCAAATTGAGAGCCGAACCCTAAGGGTTCGTCGGTGATGAATGTTAGCCGAACCCAAGGTCAGCAACTCCAAAGGTTCGCTGCCTTGGGATGATGCCGAATATCAAACAACTTTAAATCTGAGATGTCTAAGATGCATGGGGGTTAGATACGTATGTATGTGTTAAGCAAGGTATGTGAGTGCATGGGAACCCACATAACCTATGCATAGGATAAATAATTTGGAATTTTGTTATAAAAGATTAATTGTAATGCTTTGGTTTAAATATTTATTTGAATTGATTGAATTGGGACTTTGTTATAAAATAGACAATGAAAATTTGTCTGGATTTCAAACATAAAATAAAGGAAACTCTGCCGAAATTTTCTAAAATATAAAAGTAAGCTATTATAACTAATCATGGGATTTGGGATCATAAGAAGGGTAATTAGGATAGAGTAGATCTTAGATACACTTAGTACTAAGACACTTAGTTGCACGCACAACAAGACCCAAACCTTAGGCACAACGACTACTATGCGTACTTATCGTATTCAAATTCTATTAAAATAACTCAGGATCTGAAGAAACCTAGCTACAAACAAGAGCGAGCATTTTGTGTAGATCCTTTACATAGCAACACAGGTGAGTTCATTGCCCCTTTTCTAACATTTTTGTTTTAAAACACGGGGCTGAGAAGCATGCGTAAACTGTTTATTAAATTGTTTACTTAAATGCTTTTAATTTTATATGTTTACATATATAAAAATGTTATCCTAGACCATGTTTAGGAAGATTTTATGCAGGTTTACTAACTGATTTACTTATAAATTAAGTGAATAATCAGATTAAACTAAAAGATTTCAACAGATCAAAACATTTCAAAAGAATCACATCAAACATTTTGACAAAACAAGTGTGGGAGTTCAAGGAATCAAACTAAACATTTTGACAAATCAAATGGGTGAATTCAATGAATCAAACGAAACATTTTGGCGAAACAAGTGTGGGACTTCAACAAATCAAACAAAACAATCTTTGCAAAGACAATATTCAATGTTCTACAAATCAAGTGTTTGTTGAACTATGAATCAAGTGTACATTTGATCAATGAATCTAGTATTCTATGATCAATGAATCAAGTACATCTTGTAACAGAATCAGACGAATCAATAAATCATTTTCAAGGGAAAACCTGGGAAATATCAGAGATAACATATGCCAAAACAGACGAAACAAAAACCCTACATTTCAAGAAGTCCTAGCTAGACTGTTTGATTTGTAGGTCATATGTTTGAGGATATTTACAGAATCCCTAAATACTAAGTACCTAGATTGACAGACTAGTCTACTCGAGTATGACCAAAGGCCCCAATCATTAGGACTTAGAATTTATTAAATGTTTATTTATTTATTTAATTAAACGTTTATAACTTTTTATGCAATTACGGTGGTTGATCATATTGAGTGATGAACTTATGAAATCAACATGGATTTCAAATGATTGTAAATACAGGGACAACAAACAGAGGATCTTATGGAATTGTGTTAAGGGTAAAAATGCTTAATTATCATTAACAACAGTGTCATATACGGATTAGTATGTGGTGGGACGATAGCTGGGCGGGCGGTAAGTTCGACCCTACATATGCCCTATATATAAGCATACCGATTCGGATATTACATGTGGTGTTAATGAGGTTAGGGTCTTTACCAAAGGAGGTTTTCAAATCATTTTTAATTACTAAAACTATATGAACTCACCAACCATGTGTTGACTTGATCTTTTTGCATGACTTCTCAGGTGACGAACAGGTTAATTAAGAAGTCATTTCTTTTGGGCTAGGACTTCAGATAGAAGACTTAGTATTTTGGACCTGCATACTTTTGAAGACATCATTATACAATTTATTTTGTATATCTTGTGTAAATACAAAATAGTTATTTTTTGATGTTTACAATAGATTTACATTGTTAAATTATAAACGATATTGATGTAATTTAACTTTGTAATTCTATTATCTTAGTGTTTCTCATTTCTATCATGTGCAATATAAACAATCTGATCACTTCCGATTATCACTAACGATATCGCGCCCCGGGAACCTTCCGCCCGACGGGGACTCCGATCCTACCCCGCCGGCTCGGGGTGTGACAGAAAGCCTTTGATTTTTTCTTCTGAAAACCAAATTAATTTTATTTAACTGGTTTGACCTTCTTGGCAGTGGGAGGATTCCGAGGTACATTCTAAGGTGTCACCCTAGGCTTTCAGGATTGGTTAGTCCTCATGGGCTTTTTTGCAGGTTTAGCCTTGGGTGTGACCTTCTGATTATTCCTGTAGAAGAATTCAGTAGGTCTGTGCAGACAATGTCTTGCAATGTGGCCTGGTCTTCAACATGCAAAGCAACATACCTTGTCATGAAACTCCTCTGGGTCAAAAGGCTTTACATCACAATCACTCTGACCAGGAGAAGAACTTGTGGAGACTTGTTCCAATGAACCAGTTGGAACATAAGGTTCACAGTTAGGATTTAACTTTAAAGTTGTGTCTCTGGTGATTGTGGAATTAGCTAGAATTTCATTTTCAGTCACAGGAGATGCATTCGATTCTTTTACACATTTGTCCTTAACATCAATACCATTTTTAACACACACATTTTTAAAATTTTCAAACATGTCATTAGGTTTATGGTTAACCGGAACAGAATTTCCAGCAAAATCATCATTTGAAACAGAAACTTAAGAACTGTTAGATTAAACTGAACAATATGTGCTCCTCCCAGCACTTCTTTCCTCCATCTCCTAACCTTCACCTGAAACACTTACATCTTCTGCACAAATCTCAGAACCATTAGAATCACTCAAGTCAGATAAAATTGGATCTTTTGTAAGAGAAACTGGTTTGATAGGAAACTCAAAAGCATGATCAGAATGAGCAACCAAGTCATCAACAGATTTGATAAATCTAGGCATGACTGGGTAATTATGGTTAAATGGAGGCTCACTCTCCTGATAACCAATTCTAACACCCCTTTTTCCCATATACTGAATACTGACCATTTTCTCTAAAACCTTACTTGAGTAGTCATATTTTTCACATTTAATTGAGGCTTTAGAAAATTGGGTTTGAACATGTTCCAACTCCAATGTGAGTTCATCGATTTTGCGCCTGGCATCTCGATAGTTGGACTTTTTATCACTTAAAACTACCCGAAGTTCAATAAATACTCGAAGTTTGAATGTCCCTAGTTCTATTTTTGTACTGTTCTTGATGTATAAAGTTTATTACATTAATGGAAGTTTTCTTTTTATATTGTTCTTAATGTTTAATATTGAGTGTAAGTGATTGATTATGTTTAAAGTTGTAGTGATAAGGTTAAAGACACATTCGGGCGAATGACTCTACTAAGGAAGTCATTAGCCGAATGAACGCTCTAGCGAATAACATAGGCAAGCGAATGAGTCATTCGCCGAATGACTCTTTCGTTTGACATGTCCATTCGGCCAAGTCTTTCACCGAATGAAGACAACCTATAAATACATGTCCAATTCATTTCAAACCTAACTTCTGAGAGCCCTCCTTCTCCCCAGAGCACCTAGTGTCAAACCCTAGAAGATCTGAGCGGCTATTGTCTGTCCAAGTTCGATTCTCAACCTGTCGTGTTGCATTCTCGATTAAACGTCCACCCTACACCTTCGAATCACCACGGTTGCTGTTGGTTTCGATTGGAAAACCCTGGAATAGGATTCCGCACTATTCCAGAGGCTGTTGGGTAGATATCCATTGGAACCGGATTGTATCCGAGGTCCAAATAGGTCCTACAGAAGTCCAAGGTGTTCGAATTCCAAGTCTAATCGAAGTCAGATTGTACTCGAAATCTCTGTTGTACTCGAAAAACTAATGTACTCGAACCCCAGCATTACTCGAACAGAAAACTTGTATGAGAAATCAAACTGTAATCGAAATCCTCATGTAACCGAAATCACCAATCTGTAGTCGAACTCCATCTATACCCGAACTCTACTATACTCAAAAAAACTGTTCTCGAAATTTGAACTCGAAAATACTTGAAAAATTTCCAGAGAAATATTTCTCATGATTCAGAGTCCCAAATTTGAATAGCAGCTAGATGGAGTAGAGTAGAACAAGAAAGCAATGAATTTGCACTGAAAAGCTTTTACCTTGATGTAGAAAAGAGCACTAATGCTCTGATACAACTTGTAGGTCCCAAATCTGTCAAGAACCGAGCTTTAAGTCTCCATTCTACATCAAATGACTCTATAACGTGCGGAATCCAGAATAGAATCACAAGAACAGGAAGAAAGATCAAAACTTTAGTATATTCAGTGAAGTTCACGAAACAGTGCCTCAATACGTCTAGAGAGCATGACTCGGGAATCCAACCCTAGACCAGTACAAAATACGTCTATTTATACTACTATAGGAGTACTCGAACCTCTATACACGAAAATGGTCGAGTATAAGAAATACTATTGTACACGAAATACAATGTACACGAAAATAAACAAAATCAGGTCTTCGACTCTTCTCTGGTTGACTTTGTCAGTCTTCATCTTTAGTCGGGCTCTACATATCATGACTCTAATCAAGGAAACTAGAGTTATATTCATTGCTTAGAAGAGCAGTGTTATCCTGAACATAACCATCACTAGTTTTTCCAGACTTTAATAGTTTTCATTTTTGGTCAATCTCCCTCTCAAATGTGAGAATTTCCCATGGAGATGGGTGAGAAAGAGTGAACCGAAATCAGGTGAAGATATTATTACAATCGAATAAGTCTCCCATTTATCAGGTGAAATCTTCTCCCAACTTAGAAGAGAAGTGAATTGCTTAAACTGCTGAAACAATGACTCACCATTAAGTTGGGAGAAGATTTCATATTGTTGAGCCAATATCTCCCTTTTATTGGCCACAAAAGCAGGAAGGCCCCAAAATTGCTCTTTCAGTTCATCTAGAGATCCTTAACAGACTCATGGTGTATAAGACAGTAGATCTCATGAGGTAATGCCATTTCAATTTAAGCATGAGCATTACCATCAAGCTCAAGCTTCTGAAAGTCGTCTCAGTGAAGTTCCAAGGGTCCTTAGGGACAAGGTTTCTAGTCTCTGTGTTCATGACCATAGGTTTATGGGGTCCAAACATGACACGTCACCAACAACAATTGTGGTTGTTGGGTAAGAAGTGGATCATCCTCCATTGACATATATTGTACTGGTGACAAACCAGAATAGGAGGTTTAGTGGTCGATCCAGTGTTATGAGGATCGAGACTGAACTTTTCTACCATTTTTCCAGTCAAGAACAACAACAGAAAATCAATGAATAAATGATATCTCATGTTTGTTCAGCATAATGATTTTGAATATACGTTTGAATTCAAAATCAAACTCTGTTAGCAGCGAAAAGATTATATGAAAATTTTTTTGACAAGAATGAGTCTAAATAATCGAATATTAATGTGAGCTTTGAATTTCATATTTGATGGTTAAACCAAAATATGAAGAACAAGGCTCTGATACCAATTATTAGGATCGAAAACCTGCTAGTCTTGAGCAGAATATCCAGGCCATTTGATTATTGATGCTACATCTTTATTATTTTGGACGATCTCTCACTAGAGATTAGCTATGGTGTTTTTCTTGCTAAGGAAGAAAAATGTTTTCACAGAAAAAACACACAGCTAAGAAATAAGGGAGAATGAAATTATAGTCGTCATTAAAAATAGAGAATGTCGGGGTTTAAATACCCGACAATAGTACAAAGGGAGAGGTCACTATGAAAGTGACATCAAATATAAATAAAACATTGGATTAAAGTAAATACAAGCACTAAAATTAAATACAAATACATAACAGTGGAACTATTACATTACAACAACGAAAACATAAACCTAAACTTTGAAATTCTTTAGTCTTTATTCTTCTGAGTTGTCTTCCACGTGTTAGGTACAGTGCTTGATCCGCGTTTGCTTATCCAAGGTTATTCAGAGAGAAAAAAACCTTCCAACGTTGTTCACAGAAAGAGCTTCCAACAGAGCTTCTGAAAGAGCTTTCGATATAAATCTGAGAAAGCTCTTTCGATGTTATCTTCCGGGGTTAGGAGATGGTTTTCTCCAAGGTTGTTCTCCACGGTTAGGTTCTGTGGTTGTGCTCAGTGAGTTATTTACATACTTCCTTGGTTAGTAACTCAGAGGGAAGAATGTGAGGATCCAGAGTTATGGGTTTGTCTCCGAGGTTAAAGGTTAGAGTTTGTTTTATTCAGAGTTTGGAGACAAAAGACTAAGGCAAGAATAGTTAAGGGTTAGGAAAGAAAAAGGTAGGAAGGTTGTGGTTAAGGTTTGGAGATATGTGGTTATGGCTCATTATTCATTATTTTCCAACACTTTGATTAGTATTTGGTGATTGTAATACGTTAAGAATAACGCTAAAAATATCTCATAATACTCAGTTTGTCGAATAAGAATTAATTTGGTAAATAAACGAATTTAAACAAATGTGTGTTTAATGGTTAAACCGTTTTAAACATTATCCTTAATTGGAATATGATTTTATGCAATATTGAGAATTTAATTATCAAGTTTTTGATAATAACCAAAAATAAAATGTTAGTAGATAAATCGTCCGTTTCCTTTAACAAGCCTCAAATAATTACATAACAGTTCGTTAAAAATAGTCTGTAAGTTTAAACAAGCTTATCTTTATAGATCAGGTTATTGGGTGTGACAACAAGTACCGAATCGTCCGGCAATCCGTACGGTATGTGTACTTTCACAATGACTATGTGTAAATAACTATATGTGAATAACTATGTGTGAATAACTATGTGTGAATAACTATGTATGAATAACTATGGATGAATGACCATGCATGAATAACTATTTAATAAACAGTTGGGTGAAAACAGGGCTATAGAACAGTATATTAGTTGTATGTATTTGAATGAAAATTCAAATACAGAAATACAACAACACAAGTGAAATAACAAAGAAGAGTACAAAAGACATAAACATATCGATTGTGATCTGATTTCCATAAATAACATAAATCATATAACCGAAAAAATCAGTGAGAAAACAATGTGAAACTATTCATATGTGAGAATGTACAATTCAGACCAACAGTTCAGTATCGTTTACGAACGATGAACTAACATAGTGTTTCCGTGGGTGACGATTCACACAAACATATTTGTGAGTTTAACGTTCTGAACGGCAACTGAAAAATAGAAAACCAAATCAGAAAGTGAAACGTACGATCGTATTCGTATAGTTAGCGCTCTGTACGAAAACTCGCGTAAGTTACGTTTTCTGACTAAACGACAAAAATAAACGATTACGAATGTTGAAATAATAAAAATAAAAATAAAAATAAAAATAATAATTATTAGGAATTACCACCTAAAAATAATTTTATAAAAATATTTTACTAAAACTATACGTAATTAACGTTAAATAACACAATAACGAGACTTAACGGTCTGATCGCGAACGAACAGTAAAAAAAATAAGTAAAATATAATATTTTACGTTTTACAATTTTGAAACTCATCAAAAATAATCAAAGAAATCTAAATTTCAATCTAAAAACTTTATATAGGTAAAAGTAACGGCGTGTACGTAAAAATACGCGTAACCGCGACCAATCGAAATCGAACACGTGGGTAAACACTCGGGTTATAAAACCCCACTCTCCTTCTTCTTCTCCTTCATTTTACAGCAGAAAATCCCTCTCTCACTCCAAAAATCGTTCTCTCTCTATACTCTCTCTAGCTTCAACAACACTCAACCATAGCAAACGATCACCAAATTTCGTGTTCATGGTGTCCAAACGACCCTCTCAACGAGTAGAACAAGGAAGTACAAAGGATCTAGTCAAAAAAGAGCTCAATTAGACGTGAAACTAGAGAAAAGTTCCGGCTGAAAAAGGGTGAGTTTTCATTATTTTCGGTTTTGAGTTTTTCATTTGAAATCCCACACAAAAACTTCATCATCTCACTCGTTTTTTAGCCAAATCACGCAAATAATATATTGAAACGATCGTCTCGGCGATAGAAAGCTTGTAGTACAAGGGATCGGAGCTGGTTAGAGCTAAATCGGCCGGAATTTAAGAGATAAGTTGATGCTGGAAGTTGGTGTTCTTCATTTTAGCAGGTATGAACTAAAAACGGTTTTCTCACTTTCACGACCATAGGATGCGCACGAAACTAGTTTAAAAACTTGAATAACACTTTGATTTCAAGCTTAGAATGATCGAAAGTGGGTTTTAGGAAGCTGGACCTTAATGTCGATGCAAGAACATCAATGATGTTAGTATCGATAGTTTCCAGAATTTCAGCTTGTATTTTGATCATCAAATCGTATAAGATCCGCCTGGAATTGGATTTTCCGTACTTGGGAAACATCAACATAAAAGATCTTGATCCATTCATGAAACCCTATTAAAACAAAAACCAACTAAAATAGTCTGAGAATGAGAACATGTGGCTAACAATTTTTATTTGTTTGAACTTCTTTGTTATATGATTGTTCCATTACAAAAACATGTAAACAATTTGTATCAATGAGTTGGTTAAGAGTTTGAAATGTGCATATGCTTATTACATGTTTGAAAATACGTTGCTGACTTTATTATTTTTGGGGTTTTATTTCATTTTTTCTTTTTTTTTTGAACGGCCAACTAAGTAACTGCCGGGGAAAACCCGACTCAAGCATCCGCTCAAAGGCACGACGGTGAAAGGCCGGTAAAACCGGGTGGGAACAAGAATCGAACCCATGACCTAGGTCTTCTATCACATCCCCTATACCTCTATCTTACCACTAGGACAAGATATTATTGGTATTTCATTTTTTTCAATTGTAGCTTCTCTAGTGTTTTAATTATAACAATTTAAGTTTCTAAAATTTCAACTTTACGCATGTACTATCTATTTAATATAATAAATCAAAATAATTTGGTACACGTGTCCTCTTGTGCTTCAATATTTTCCAGCCCAAATTTTTTTATATCTTAAGTTAGGTAATATTAATCAATTATTTGTAATTGATTCTTTCTTTAAATTCTATCCATGTTTTTTATTTTATCAACAATTCAAATTAATGATTGCGTGTTTCATTTTAATTTTGAAAGTTTCATTTCTATTTAGATTTGTAACTACAATGAGAATCATCATTCTTTTTATTTTTCTAGGATTGTCATTTCATTCTTTAATGCAAGAACGCAAAAAATGTATATGCTTTTTGCAGTTCTTCCTCTTATCTGTGTTGATGTTTTGTAGTTTTATTAGGTTTAATGTATGTTCTTTTGATTGCTCATGTACATGTTTATGAATGTTCAATTTGATTATGTGAATTAGGTTTAATATTGTTTTTATTAAAAATTGAAGATGTTTATCCTCTCTAGGTTGTATCTTCATGGTTATGTGTATTATATTTAGTAGATCTATATTTGATTATCAAATAACATAGTTTGATACGCAAATGTTACTACTACTTATATGTGTTTGTGTATGTATGAAAGTCAATGAACTTCTTGATATTATATGGTTTTCTTTAACATAAAATTTTTAAAAGAATGTTCTAAATATATATATATATACACATGTAGGTCCCAAACTGGATCAAGAACGAAACTTTATCTTCTAAATCATCATCAATGATCTCTAACAAGTGCGGAATCCAAGTTAGAATCAAGAAAGCAAGTAGAAAAATGTAATCTTTGTATATATAATGAAAATTCGAGTATAAGTGCCTCAATACGTCTAGAGAGCAAATGCCTCGGGATTCCAACCTAAACCTGTACAAAATACGTCTATTTATACTAGGCCTAGGTGTACACGAAATCTAAAACAAAACTTCGAGTACACGAACACATGGTGTACTCGAAGTGGCTGTACTAGAAATCAGTCAAAATCTGAGTGTTGACTCTTCCGGGTTGACTTCGTCAGCCTTCAACGTGCAGTGGGCTCTACAATCTCCTCCTAGACTGGTGAAGTCATCCGATCGGAAGAGTGACGTTATGTGGCCCAGCTCCTGCATAAAGTTTCAACTCGACGGCATAAGCAACTGTGCGAGTGAATGGCTTAGCCTCCTCATCATTTCCAGAATACACTCGTATTGGAGACTCATGTAACTTCATCATGTCGTCCTTTCCATATTTCAGGAGATCCATATGGTCGAGAATGATGTCGATATCGTCAACATTATCTTTGTTCTTGATGATGACCGCTGCAAGATTGAGATCATCATAGTACCAAGACAAGAAGTTAGCCAAGGAATTCTCTGGAATTCTAGGAGACACTGGCACTGCTATCTCAACATGAGGAGGAGGATACTTATAGTATATCCAAGGCTTCTTTGTCTTTGGATCGATAATGCAGGTAGAAACAAAACGCCTTCCCTTGGCTATACGCATCACAGGAAAGTCCTTCTCACATTGGTCTTTGATAAACTTGGCAAACAAATCAGCCTGTGAGTCTTTAGTAGGGTTGAAAAACATTGCCTTGTCAATGCTTCGAATGTCGACCTTTGGCATGGTGCAAAAATCTCTTGGTCTCTTGTAGTATTCAACCTTTCCGTTCATTCTGTTGACCAGGTAGAGATCCCTTTCTTTGTCATACAGCCAGCAACACACGTTAGACCTGTCGTTACGAACATCGAACAGGTTTCTGTCATCAGAAATAAATGTATGCTCTGGATGTGCTTCACTCATCTCCTTGAACCAACTATCATTAACCACGGGAGGAGACGGTGTCCAATCTTTCTTTTTGTCAAACCAGCTGACAATTACGTCATGAAGAGAAGTGACCTCCTGTCCCAATGTATCAATGTATTTGTGGGCATTCAAATAATCGATATATGGATCAGATGAGACGTTTCCAAGCACAATGTTTTCCGGTTCTTCTTCGACAGATGCCCCTGCAGAAGATTCAGCTTTGCCTTCGGCTTCTTTTCCAACTCCTTTCAAAAGATAATCATCAGGAAGATCCTTAAAGAAGTCATCAAGCCCTGCATTCTCCATGTCAGCTCCTGGAAGACTTTCACCAAATAGAATGTCATCGGGAATGTCTCCAAACAGATCATCATAGTGACTGGTGGGCTTTCTTGAAGAGGATGGATTCCCAGTGGCTCCTCCTTGATCTTTGTCGTCTGGAGGTCCTTGATCCTTTCCTTTATCGTCTCCACCATTATCATCCTCCTTGTCATCCTTCTTTTCAGGAGAATCCTTCTTATTCTGATCATCACCATCATCATTATCATCACTATCATCATTATCCTCATCATCAGACTCTGGGACTTCTTCTCCTTTCAGTCTTTTGATTTCTTTGCTCATGTTGTAGTTTTCTATAGAAAGGAATTTGATGACCTTTCGGTGTGCCTTGATCTGCCCCTGAAACTCCTGCAGTTTGTTTGATATCTTTAGCATTTCTTCTTTCATGATTCGGATATCGTCATTCTTTTCTTCAGCTTCTCTTTCAAGTATGAAGACTCTGTCTTGCAAACCAATGAGATCGACAGGCACTTCTTTAGGTTCATAAGGTGATTCTGCGTGCAAGGGAGATTTACCCTTGTCACTTTTTACACGAGGTGGAGATGGAGGAGTTTTGGTGTGAGAGATGGGGTTATTAGAAGATGGAGTTGGGGATCTGGCAGGAATTTTGATGACTAGGTTTGGTTTTGCTGGTTGTGAAGTTGACTTTGGTTTTGAAGGGGGTTTGGGCTTTGTGGGTGGCTTTGGTTGTGAGGGTGGCTTAGGTTTTGAAGGTGGAGGTGACTGTGTAAGTGAAGGTGGTTGTGTAGGTGGATGTGGTTGTGTAGGTGGAGGTGGAGGTGGTAGAATCGATGCAACTGATGAGAAGGATAATCCAGAGAACATCTGCTGTAACCTGGGATCTCTGGTTCTCCTGGCCATCGTCTTTTGCCTCTTTTTCTTAGGTGATGACTCTGGAGTTGGAGTGTAATCGACATCCTGTGCTTCCTCCCGTTCTTCTCTTGTTTGAGGAGGTTTCTCTGCAATGAAATCTTCACTTGAAGATGAGGATGTCTCGAAGATATGTCCCATGGAAGTCGTGCATGTCTGTGTACCAGTGGGAATATCATGTTCGTCTGCAACGATGGCTACTGGGGTTCCTGGCATATCTTCATCAGCACCATCGCCCACAAATCTTCCAAACTTTATCAATGGACGTTCCCCTGTATACTGTTTCTTTCCTCTCTTGTTCATCTTCATATAGCCAATAATATCATCTCGCATTCTCTTGATCTCCAATGTGCCAAGAGTGGGAGATAGAGAAGGATACCTCTTGTTGACGATAATTTGCAGAAATCTGGGGAAAGCTAGGAATCGCTCCTTTCGTCTTCCTTTGATTTCTACGTGCATGTCTAGGAAGATCATCTTCGAGAAGTTGACGTCAACTCCGAGAGCTAAGGCCGTGAGACAAGAACTCAAAGTCTGGTTCAACACATCGTATCCTCCTTTCCTTCCAGAGAGGCACTGAGTGACTACGTGTGCTAGATATCTCCAGTAGGGATGTAGCAACTTCTTCTCTGTTGGAGGGTAGGCGCCTTCATGACCCATCTGATAGACAGTTTTGTTAACCAACTCTTGATCCAACTCTACAGAATCATCAGCTTTGTCTCCAAATTGCAGACATTCCCGCACAATCTGTTCGGTGACGGTGATAGGTTGACCTTGAATTCTTCCAATGATACTAACGTTCCCATCCGCAGCAGTACTTTCCTCCACCGTGTTCCAAAAGCTCCTAACGAAATCAGTCACGATCGTGGGATGTTCCATAATGGCGTAGTTGAATGGTGATAGGATCAGTCCTTCAACAAAAGTCTTAAACTCATAGTGTCTCTCAGGTGGGTCTCCGAGATATGCTGACATGTTATGATCCGGCACGAAGCGTAGGTCAGCCATCTGAAAAAGAAACTGATTAAGTTAGTTTTGGTTCAAAAAAAATTAACTTAGTGAAAGTTTTTCAAGTCTGAATGGTTCTGTTCTCGAACTAACAGTTGCATCCGAAGTAACATACTGTACACGATAAAGAAGCTGTACACGAAATACAGATTGTACATGAAGTACATCCTGCACTCGAAGTGCATTCTGTACACGAAGTACATCCTGTACACGAAGTACATCCTGTACACGAAGTTCATGCTGTACACAAAAAATGTCTGTATTCGAAATGTTTCATTTTGAGAACACAATAAACCTTCATAAGTTCATCCATTTTTGCTCCTTAAGACTTCTAACTACTTGTGAAATGCTCGGAATTGATAGGCGAGCATCATATTCAAAAATCGTCTTTCAATTTCAAGCATTTCAAGGTCAATTTTCCCAAAAACACTCTGTATATGAAAGTTGCGTATTTGAAATCGTTTTTGACTTTTATCTCTCAAATTCATGGTCAAAACTTGATGAAAAATGATACCTAGGGTCGCCTATAGGTGATCTAAAAGATAGCCGGAGTGGATTTTCGAAAAGAGCTCTAGAAAACGAAATCGCCTCAGTAACACCAAATCTGTACTCGAAGTGTGAAAACGTGTACTCGAAATAATGGTATTCGAAATTTAATATGGTTGGACTATTTATAGGGTCATTTCGAATACGCTATTTCGTGTACTCAATTTCGAGTACACATTTAGTTTATGTCGATTTTAAAAATTCTAACTTAAATAAAATAAAATAAAAATAAAATAAAATAAAGTTTGAACAAGTTTAAGTTTAGTCGGTTCAAATTTGTGGGATAAAATCTGTTATCAAAATTTTACCAGCTTAGGTAATTTCTTAACGAAGCACAACCTTTAAATAGCTATTCCCCACCAATGATTTCCACTCGTTATTCCATCTCTTAAAAATCAGTTATAAGATCAAGTTTTTCCGAAAATATCTTATGGGAAATTTGTGAACAATTAGATTGTAAGACTAGATTAATATGCAACCTATCAATCTTGTTAAATTCTTTGTTTCAATCTTTGATTGTGTTTCAATGAACTTAAAATTATTTTGACAGAGTTTTTAAGGTGAGAAAAGAAAAGAACAAATATATTAGTTTAGAATCAAGAACAAGAAGGGGTTCTATCATCTTGTGCTCATTGGCATCTTTTATTTTCTGATCTGCAAACACATTGGCCTTAACGTCACACATCCAGGTCATTGCTTACGCAAAACATAGGATGCTTCAGTATGTATTTCCCGCTCTTTGTTTGCACAAAACATAGGAAATACCCGAGTTTTTTCAAACACAATTTCAAGTTTATTGAAACACAATCTCGTTTTGATTCAAGGATTTAAACAAGAAGTAAAATAGTTGTCACGCATTTCTAGTTATCTAATGACCACAATTTCACACTTATTTATTTATTTATTTATTTATATTTAAATTTGATCAAGTCTGATTATTTAAGTTTTGAAAAACTTATTTCAACTTCCTAGTGTAGAATAGATATTCAAAGTTGTTATTCTTTTAGAAATCTTATTAAGATAGTGAAATTTTGATCCTTAGAGATTATTTCACTTCCCAATTTGCTCGATTCACTTTGCTTGTCCAAATAAACTTCTTTTGTATTTTCTTAAACTTTGAAAAGATAATTTTTTTTTTAATTTTCTTTGAATAACAAGAGGCAGGATTTCCTTTTCTTAGGTTTTCAAAATAAACCTAACTCCCCCTAAACTCGTAGATCATCTTAGACTAACTGAAACACCGAAAATCTTTTTGTATTTTCTTAAAGACTTTAACTTAAAAGGACTAAAATCTTTTTGTTGTTTTTGTATATTTTGACTCAAAGAACGAAAAATCTTTTTGTTGTTTTGTAAATTTTCTCCCCCTAAATTTGTGAACAAACTAGGACACAAATTTTAATGTATTTACAAAAATGCTTTTAATTAAAGCTTATTAGTTTGAGAGAGGCAAGCAAGTGATGAAAGCGTACTGTGTCGAACGGTTTTGTGAAAAGGTCCGCTAGATTGTCATCGGTGTGGACCTTTTCAAGATGAATTAGTTTCCGTTCGAAACAGTCACGGATGAAGTGAATCCAGATGTCTATATGTTTAGTTTTGGAGTGTTGTATCGGATTCTTGACGATTTGTAAGGCGGCTTCATTGTCACAATAAATAAGAGAGTCAAGAAAATTCAAACCGTAGTCGAGGAGTTGTTGTTGCATCCAAATAACCTAAGAGCAGCAACTAGAAGCAGCAACGTATTCGGCTTCTGCAGTAGATGTGGATACGGTCGTTTGTTTCTTGCATTGCCACGAGACAAGGCGATCTCCCAGGTACTGACACCCACCGGTGGTTGACTTCCTGTCCAGGTTATTTAAACCAAAGTCACTGTCTGAGTATGCAAATAGACGAAACTCAGAGTTCTTTGGGTACCAAAGGCCAAGACAAGGCTTCCCGACAAGATACCGGAAGATTCTTTTGACAGCTATAAGGTGAGGTGCCTTCGGATTCGCCTGATATCTAGCACACTGGTAGACTGAAAACATGTTGTCTGGACGACTAGCAGTCAGATACATCAGGGAACCAATCATCGAGCGATAGAGGTGTTGATCAACATCTTCACCATCCATATCCGAAGTTAAGACAGGACGAGCAGCCATGGGAGTGGATGCTGGTTTTCATTCCATCATTTTGAACTTGGTCAAATTATCCGTGACATACTTTCCTTGGTGAATCAGCACACCCTTTGAATCTTTCTTCGCTTGCAAACCTAGAAAGAAAGTCATTTCTCCCATTGCGCTCATCTCAAACTTCTTCTTCATCACCCCTTCAAATTCCTTGCACAATGCTGAGCTTGTGGAGCCAAAGATAATGTCATCCACATAGATTTGGATGAGAATTAAATCATCCTTATCCTTGCGAACAAATAAAGTCTGATCGATATGTCACACCCCGGGCCGGAGGGAACGGATCGGGTTTTCCCGTCGGGCGGAAGGTTCCCGGGGCGCGATATCTTTGTGATAATCGAAATGATCAGATTGTTATATAGCACATGATACATAAATGAGAAATGCTAATCATGACATTTAATACATAGAATTACAAAGTTAAATTACACATAGTGTGTTCATAATTTAACTAGGTAAATCTATTCAAAAAAAATGTGTAGTTTCTATCTTGAAACTGTATAAGATATGCAAAAGAGATTCACAATGCCAACAAAATATGTGCATCCAAAAGTAAGCTAGGTCTTCTAAAAGTCCTCTAGCTTAATCACTGATGCTTGCTAACTAAACCTGTCCGTCACCTAAGAAAACATGCATTTAAACAAAGTCAACACTAGGTTGGTGAGTTCATAAGTTTAGTAATTTAAAACCATTGAATTTAAGTTAGTCGTTCACAATGTTTCACTCAAGTTGTATTGAATATTTGAATCCCATGTTTCACACAATGTCCTCTCCATGGTTATTGTACAGATAATGTCTCATCCAGTCAAGCATGCTTATATATAGGGCATATGAAAGGGTCAAGCCCAGACGCCATCCCCCCACATGCTTAACTGCACTCAACACTATCTGTAATACAACGATGGATACCCATTTCCTTTCACCCTTGATTTCCCGGTATGTTATTCCAATAATGAAAAAGAAAGAGAGATAATTATCTCTGTTAGCTATTCCTTACGGAATAGCCCGGCATGTATAATAATCCACTAATTGAATAAAGAGACTTAATGATCTCCGTTAGCTATTCCTTGCGGATTAGCCCGGCATGTATAATAAACCAACAAATAAAGTAAGAGACGTAATCGTCTCTGGTAGCTATTCCTTATGGATTAGCCCGGCATGAAAGATATCATACTCGATATCTAGAGAGAAACTTAATAGTTTCAGTAGCTAATCATTTCTGATTAGCCCGGCATGTAAGATACCCAAACAATTGAATAAAGAGACAAAATTGCCTCTGTTAGCTATTCCTTACGGATTAGCCCGGCGTGTAAGATATCATACTCGATATCTAGAGCGAGACCTAGTAATCTCTGTGACTGTCAGTACTAACCAGTTCGGTGCGTAAGATATCATACTCGATATCTAGGTAGGGACCTAATAGTCCCAGTAGCTGTTACCCCGGTTCAGCCTGGTGTGTAAAATGTTCAACTCATGATTCCTAGTTTGAGACGTACTAGTCTCAGTAGCTGTCATTACTGACCAGCCCGGTGTGTAAGATATCCTCCCACGATATCTATAGGAATGAACATGTTTCCTAGATTTGACGAATGATATTAACTAGAATGATAGCACCTCTCGTGCCCGGTGTAAATTCGTTTGATTACCCCAAGCCCCGGTTATTAGTTTTAGTGATTTACCCAACTGATCTATGATTGTGAAACCGACACACTCTGACGGTTATGGAATGTGCTCTAAATAGAGTCTTAAGTAGTAATAGTATACGTGGGGAATGCCACCCCGTAAGCATGTGCTCATGATTTCCTCCTCGATATCATGAGTAATCATCTCAACGGTTATCTCAATGTTAAGTGTCCTTACTAACCTGAACAAAGTGTTATAAGAACATGTCTTATACACAATGTTAGTAATGTGTGAATGATCGTGTTATCATGAAGTTACCTTATCATGATGATCATTCTTGTCATTAGTAATTATTATTGGCATATTATCCCATGGTTTTTCCACGTTGTTCTATCGTGTAAGAATAATAAACAGTTGCAAGATATTTTCTTATCAACTTATATTATCCTAGTGCCTACATGTGTCAGGAAGCTATAATGGCATGTATCTTCCTAATTGTCTCAAGTATGATAATATCAGACAAGCAATCATGTAATGATCAATGATAATAAAGATAAACAATATTTATCTAAATCATGAAATAATCAGTATTTGAATAGAAACGTTTAAGTAAATAAAAGTTTTGCACGTTTCTCAGCCCCGAGCTTTGAAATCAGTAAAGATTAGAAAAGGGGCATATGAACTCACCTTATGTATGAAGTGGTTGACTTAGCTTAAAAGAAGAATGCACGCACTCCTTGATTGTATTTGTTGTGTTTTCACGTTCCTGTATTGATTTCACGGTGTATGTACTTTATAAGTATAAGTACTATTGATTTGTGTGTGTATGTGTGTGTCATCCTTAACCTTGATCGACACACATCCGGCTTGGTTAATGTTCGGCCCTCGTTTGATTATTATAGGTTATACTAACACTCAATTGACTTTAATTAAGTTTAGTATACCCCTTATGTGTTATAGTTTGAATTGAACCCAATGCCATCACAAGGTGTAACCTTATAACTATTATAGTTTATAACTATAATACTTAGGTCTTCTAGTTTGAAACTATAAAAAAAATCTTTTATTCTTTATAAAGATTTAACTAAGTTATATACTATTATTTCTTGAATTATCCCACTTTGTAACATGGGCCGAATAACCAAGACGGGTCATATGATCAACTTGTTGGGCCGATTGCTTGTCGTGGGCTAATTAATTATCGTTGGGCTGTTATTGGGCCCTAACATCCATGTTGGGCCGCACAAAGGAGTTCTAGGCCACCATGGGCCAAAGGGTATCGTTGGGCCGGCTAAAACCTTATTGGGCCTAATGTACAAGGGGTGGGCCGGTGTGCATAACTTAGACCAAAGTCCATTCTGTTTATTTGGGCCCCGTAGTGGTGTGGGCCAACGCAATAGAGGGTTGGGCCAGAGCTAATAGGTTGTTGGACCAAGTAATTCAAATGGATCAACTACTCCTCTTGGGCCGAAATGGGTTAATGTTGAACGTGGGGCTGTGGGCTAAAATGGGCCAACAAAAACTGGGCCAAAAGTGTTCAATCTGGGCCGGACTAATTGACTGAAACAGTGTGTTGGGCCTGATCAGATTTATTTGGGCCGAAATCACATGTTGTTGGGCCTACTAGTTGGCTAGGGTTGTCTCTGGATCAATGAAATGTGTCACAGGCCGACCAATTTGCTAGGGTGGGTTCTGGGCCTGAACGCACAAGGCCTGGGCCGGCTACTTTGTTCGACAAAGGAGGTGTTCGGATCAACTAACACATGCAGTTAAACAGATTTTTTTTTCGTGGGCCAATGAAACCGAGATTGGGCCGAAGCAACAAGGAGGATTTCCTGTTGTTGATCGATTTAACAAGGTGGCAGCGAACCTGTTGTTCATCTCCATCAAGGTTCGCGACTTTGGAATTTGTTTGGCAAGAAATCTGGGTTCGGTGAACAGCTAGGTTCATGGCTCAAGGTGGGGTTCAACCGATGCCCTAAGTTTCACCGAGGGTTCGTGAAGATCTCAGGTTCGTTACATGGCAGTCCTGGCCAGTAGGGTTCGGCTCCAACGTGGGTTCGGGAATGGAAGGTTCGTGGAAGAGGATGGTTCGGCCAGATATGTTGGGTTCGTCTAGGGTTCGTGCTCCCAACCTTTGTACGGGTTCGTGAGTAGCCTGTGGGGATCCAAAAGGTTCGGCCAAACCTTTGTTGCCCAGCCCTATCTACGACCCAGTTCTATGCACCATCACCATCGGTCATCTGGATACTATGGTGGTTCACGCATTGTGGTGTATCAAACAGAGTTGTCGAGGTGTGTGGTTTCAACAAGAAGAATGGTTTTCCGGTTGTCTAAGTGGATCGAACAAAACACACACCAAAACCCTACTTTTCACGCACTTCTTGACTCATACCTCGAGATTCAGTGAGCAAACCTTCAGATCCGTTGTACTTTCTTGTAGAGCTCGTCAAGGGCTTCGCATGGGCGCAAGAATCATTGAAATTGGTTAAGAAACAAGGAAAATATGGTGGGTTGAAGCTTGAAGGTGGTGGTGAGTTATGGATTCCGAAAATTTGAAGCTAGTGAGAGGAAGATGATGGTGAAAATGAAAAAGTAGGCTTATTTAGTCTTTAAATACCCCCCGGGGTGTTCGGGTTCATTTCGGTTGCTCGGTCCGTAACTCGGTCACGTATCCGGAAAAATTACGCGTAATTTAAATGATTTAATTAAAAAGGAATTAATTAAATATTTTGATGAGTTTCAAAATTGTAAAAATATTAAATATTTTATTCTATTAATTTATCTTCGTTCGTGTCGTGTTTATTTTTTTTCGTTTCGTCAGATCGCGTCACTTACGCGCGTCTTCGTACAGAGCGCTAACTGTATGAACACGATCGTACGTTTCACTTTCTGATTTGGTTTTCTACTTATCAGTTATCGTTCAGAACGTTAAACTCACATATATGTTTGTGTGAATCGTCACCCACGCAAACACGCTGTCACTTTATTATTCTGAAACGATACTGCAATATGATTTGAATTGTGTTTCCTCACTGTCGGACTCGACTACACATCCTGTTATCACATAGTTTTCACATTGAATTGTCGGTCATCTGATTCCTGTCATCTATGGATATCAGATCGCAACCGATTTGTTATTGTTATTCGTTTGAACACTGTTGTTTCTCTTGGGTTGTTGTAGTTACTGTATTTAAGTTTTCATTTAAACACTTACAACTGTGATTTGTTTTCAGAATCATGTTGTCACACAACTGTTTACGCACTGTACTTACACACAGTACCCGGTGAAAGTACACACACCATACGGACTGGCCGGACGGTTTGGTGCTAGTTGTCACACGATAGCTCCACGGGTATATTCATTTGCAAGCAGGTGATCAGTAAGCGTAGCATACCATGCTCGCGGTGCTTGATGAAGACCATAAAGAGCTTTGTCTAACTTGTAGACATGATCTGGATACTGAGAATCTTCAAAACCAGGGGGTGGGCACACATAGATTTCTTCCTTTACCTTTCCGTACAAGAAAGTTGTCTTCACATCCATCTGATATACCGTGAAGTTCATGTAGGAGGCGTAGGCCAAGAAAATTCGGACGGCTTCAAGTCGTGCAACTGGCGCAAAGACTTCCTCATAATCTATCCCCTCCTGTTGGTAAAATCCTTGAACCACCAACCTTGCTTTGTTTCTGATAATGACTCCTGAGTCATCTCTTTTATTTCTGAAAACCCATATGGTCCCTATAGGCAGTTTTCCTTTGGGCAGGGGAACCAGATTCCATACTTTAAGTTTGTGAAACTGCATCAGCTCTTCCTGTATTGCCTCAACCCATCTGGACTCTTTGAGAGCCATTTTAACATTCTTGGGCTCAACCTGCGAGATAAAACAAGAATATAAACAAGAATTAATTGGACCTGATTGATTTCTGGTAGTTGTCTCTTCAGGCAAGAGGTTCTGAGCTGTAATGGATCTGCTTCGAGTGAGAACGCCTTCCGAGAGAGGTCCAATAATATTTTCAACTGGATGATTCTTGTTTACACTAAGTGTTGGCACTTCTTCCACAGCTAGATTGTCTAGCAAGTTACTGATGTTATTCACTTGATCTGCACTTGAGGAAGAGATGTTGTCGATAGGAGCATTTTCACTTGACTCGGTTCCTTGATCCACGCAATGTTCCTCAGGAATGCTATCTGAGAACAATGGATTATCAAAGGTCTGGTGGGAGGAAGATGAGATTTGATCAGTTTCTGGAAGTGGTTGAACAGACTGAGAAGTGTCTGGTTCTGATGGGAGAACTTCGTGTACTGGGGTCGGCTGAGTTGGAGGGTCACGATTGTACATGCCTGGAGGATCAACTGTCAAGAGATTAGGATCACATGGAACATAATCAACTCTATAGTCCACATCATCACCCTTGTAGAAATCATCGGTCTGCTTGGATGTTTCTGGATTCTCGGATGTATTGTTAAAAGGCCTGAAAGTAGAATCATACTCAAATAACCAGTTTGGACCAGAACCAGCATCTGTAGATTTCATTTCTTGCCAATCTATATAGTATGATTCCATGATCATCTGAGTCTTCTTGTTGTAAAATCTGTAAGCTGCTTTCTCGGATGAATAACCCACGAAGTAACACTCATCTGCCTTATCATCAAACTTGTGATTGGCCTCTGTATGAAGAAGAGTGCATGGACATCCAAATGACTTGAAGTGGCCAACTTTGGGTTTCTGATTGAAGAGAATTTCATAGGGAGTCTTCTGATATCGCTTGTTCAAAAGTGCTCGATTCTGAACATAACAAGCGGTGTTAACAGCTTCGGCCCAGAAGAAGATTGGCAGGTTAGATTCTGATAGCATTGTTCGTGCAGCTTCTATAAGCATTCTGTTCCTCCTTTCAGCAACTCCATTTTGCTGAGGTGTTCTGGCTGCACTGTACTGCCTAGCTATCCCTTTCTCATCGCAGAAATCTATAAGAGTCTGATTTCTAAATTCAGTGCCATTATCAGTTCTAATCACCTTGACCTTTAGATTCTTCTGATTTTCAATCAAGGTAATGAACTTCTTCAGAATCTCTGGTGTTTCATCCTTCTTGGCCAGAAAGAACACCCAAGTGAATCTGGAATAATCAGCTGTCACAACAAGACAATATGACTTTTTCCCGATACTCATTACGTTGACCAGTCCGAACAGATCCATGTGAAGAAGTTGAAAAACTGAAGAGATAGAATTGAACAATTTAGGCTTGTGGGGTCTCTTGTGTTGTTTCCCTTTGGCACAAGAGATGCATTTCTCAATAGTGGAGAAATATTTAGAAGGTAAACCGATGACGTGATCTCCCTTGGCAAGTCTGTTTAGATTCTTAAGATTTACGTGACCCAGTCGCCGATGCCATAACAGACAATCATTCTCCGATGCCTTTGAGAACAAACAAGTATTCTCTGTGAATGAATCTGAGTTCATGTTGATAATATAGGCATTGTTTATCCTTGGAGTTCTCATCAGAATCCACTTCTCAGGTACTACAAAGCCAGGCTTCTAAATAAGACACTCCTTGTTTGTGAAGTGAGTTGAAAAACTCTTCTCACATATCTGAGAAACACTTAACAGACTGTGATTGAGTTCTTCAACATAATAAACATCTTCAAAACTAAGAGTTCCATTTGTCACTGTACCCTTCATGCTTATCTTTCCTCCCTTGTCTCCAGCAAATGAAACATATCCGCCATTAAAAGGTGTGACCTCGTGTAACTGAGAGAAATCCCTAGTCATGTGCCGGGAGCAACCACTATCAACATACCAAACATTTTTAAGCTTGCTTGGTCGTCCCTGCATCACACACAATCAATTAATGAGAGACCGGTACCCAAATCATAATAGACTTAGTTACTTTGGAAATTGCATAGACTTTGTTTCTGGGTTTGGGTCTGTTCTTGGGTCTGTCTGAATTGTTTTTAATGTATCTTGACTTGCTTCCACTGCCAAGGTCAACTAGTTTTACCTTAAGTTTTTGAAAAGAGTTAGCCTTAGTTTTAAAACTCTTTGGATTTTTCTTATGTAAACCAGGTTGAGTTTGGTTTGATTTCTTGTCCCTTTTAGCAGTAGAAGGAATCTGAGTCCGAGTCCCCTTTTGAGAGGTTACCTTAGGCTTGGAGGATGGAACTGTCCTCAAATATTTGCTAACCAGTTTAGCCTTAGGTGCGACCTTCTGATTCATCCAGTAGAAGAACTCAGTAGGTCGGTGCAGACAATGTCGAGCAATGTGGTCTGGTTTACCACATGCAAAGCAGCAAAATTTCTGGTGAAATTCAATTGGGTCAAAGGGCGTTACATCACAGTTACTTTGGCCAGAGGATAAGTTTGAAGAAACTTGTTCCAAGGATCCTGTTGGAACATAAGGTTCACAATTAGGATTTAATTGTGAACCTTCCTCCTTTGTAACTGTGGAATGAGCCAGTGCTGCCTGCTTTATCAAAGGAGAGGAAGTTGATTGTGAGATGTGATTTATGGCAAAAGTCTTCTGAAAACTTTTTAACATATCATTAGGCTTAATGTTAATTTCATCAAATTTTCCAACAAAATCAGTTTCTGGAACAAAAGATGATTGACTCGTAAATGTTGAACAATCTGTGCTCCTCCTAGCACTTCTTTCTACCTCCTTCTCCTCTGAACCTGTAACACTTAGTTTTTCTGCACAAACCTCAGAGTCATTAGTCATAACAGGGTCAGCTGTGAGTATAACAGGCTTGGTTGGAAAGTCACAAGCACGATCAGAATCCAATTCCAAGTCATCAACCGATGTGTTGATCCTTGGCATGCTTGAGTAATTATGGTTAAACGGTGGTTCACACTCATTAAAACCAAGACCCTTACCCCTCTTTTCCCTGTATTGGATGCTTACCATGTTTTCCAAAACTTTGCTTGAATAATCAAAATTTTCACATTTTACTGAGGTTTTAGAAAGTTGAGTTTTGACTCGGTCCAACTCCAAAGTGAGTTCATCGATTTTGCGTCTAGCATCATGATAGTTGGACTCTTTGTCACTCAAAAGTTCTTTTAGCCTTGCCACATCCCGACCCTCGGCTTCAAGTTTTCTTTTAAAAACTCCCTCATTTTTAAGAAATACTGAGTTAAAATATTTAAGTTTAGTTACTTCTTTGATTAATGATTCATTGTGTGACCTGTACTTAAATACTTTATCTATGCATGAGGTTGAGCAAAGATTTTCAGTTACCTCCTTTTGCTTGTCATCCACCTCAGCCATGAAGGCATGACTCAGAGTTAGTTCCAGTTCCTGCACTTGATCACTCCAGTCATAAGAGTCAGTCTCTTGGGTCACCAGTGCTTTGGACATACTAGCACTTCCTCCTGCAGCAGCATTCACAACTTTCTCTTCGAGCTTCTTTTCTCCTTCCTTGACCACCTTTGGCTACTTACACTCTCTAGCAAAATGACCGGGCTGATCACAGTTGTAGCACCTAAGTTTTGACTTATCAAATCCAAGTTTCTTTCCTGGGTTATTTCCAAAGTTGTTTCTTCCATATCTTTTGATAGACTTCTTTGCTCTAAACACCACCATAGCCATCTGCCATGAGATATCCATTTCTTCAACATCAGCTGGATTTATCTGCTCTAGATTGTCCTGAGTAAGATTTGAAGGGGCCAATTCTCCTGCTATGAATGCATTGTAGCTGTTCATGAAACCCTTAAACAACAGCAGATTTTCTTCACTTTCTGGATTGATTTTGGGCACTGATCCAGCCTGTTCAGAGGAGAGGAATGCAGTCTCAAAAGGAATTGACTGAGATGAGGAAGGTTGATAGTGCTGCATCCCTGAGGCTTGAAGATTGATTGATGACAGAAGAGCAGAGTTTTCAGATACAGGTGCAATGCCCATTGAGCTGGCATGATTCAGTGCTCTCTGCTTATCATTCATATCATAGGAATTGATAATCGAAATCAGCTCACTCAGAGATGTGTTGTACATATCCTTTGTTCTTTTGATTGTTGTGCAGTTTGAGTTTCAGGTGTAAGGTAGTGAGTTCATAAGTTTCTTATTCACTTCTCCCTTAGTCATCACAATCCCAGAACTTGTCATCTTGGTCATCAAGTGAGTGAATCTATTCAGCTGTGCTTCAAGGGACTCTCCCTTGATGTGATTAAACATGTTGAACCTTTGTCTCAACATATCCTTGCGACTCTCTCGCATGTCTTCATTTCCTTCAAACTGTTCAATCAAGGCATTCCATAGTTCCTTTGTGGTCTTGTGTTCTTTAAACCCATGAGCTACTTCAGTTGATAGGGCCATTGTGATTGATGCATACGCCTTTTCATCCTTTTCCATCATAAGGATGTCATTGTCAGTGTATGACTCAGGATCCTTAGCAACAAGAGGACCATTGATCTCACTTTGGTATGAGGGCACAAAGGGACCCTCTTCAATGGATCTCCACAGCTTTGGATCAGTATACTTGATAAATGATTGAAATCTGAATTTCCAATCTTGGAAGTTATCTCCCGACACAAGCCTTGGTGGCTTTGTTCCGGTTTCGATCTCATTGTCCAGATTGAGTAAGTTGGGCAGATTTGTCAGATTCTTTGAAGCCATGCTGGATTAGAAAAATTTCTAAGTCTTGTTCACTAAGTCCCTGTAGAACAGATCACCAAACACTGCCCAAAGATAAAACATATCACTTTATACTCGAAGTTCAATGTGTGTTCGAATTTCCTGGTAATCGAAAATCCTCCTGTATACGAAGAGAAGCCTGTACTCGAAATCCCCTTGTACTCGAAAATGACACTGTATTCGAAATTCCTTTTGTACTCGAAATCCCCTTGTACTCGAAGTAACCTTTGTAGTCGAAGATCTCTTGTACTCGAACTGTAGCTATACTTCGAACACTCTATCTGTACTCGAAATAGCTGAACTCGAAAATTTTGAACTCGAAAATACTTAAGAAAAATTGTATAAAATTATTTCTTAAGATTTGGAGTTCTAAATTTACACAACATCTAGATAGAGTAGAGAAGAATGATAAAGTATTAAGCTTGCTTCAAAAAGTTGTTACCTTGATGATAAAAAGAGCACTCAAGCTCTGATACCACTTATAGGTCTCAAACTAGATCAAGAACGAAACTTTATCTTCTATATCATCATCAATGATCTCTAACAATTGCGGAATCCAAGTTAGAATCAAGAAAGCAAGTAGAAAAATGTAATCTTTGTATATATACTGAAAATTCGAGTACAAGTGCCTCAATACGTCTAGGGAGCAAATGCCTCAGGATTCCAACCTAAACCTGTACAATACGTCTATTTATACTAGGCCTAGGTGTACACAAAATCTAAAACAAAACTTCGTGTACATGAACACATGCTTTACTCGAAGTGGCTGTACTCGAAATCAGTCAAAATCTGAGTTTTGACTCTTCCGGGTTTACTTTGTCAGTCTTCAACGTGTAGTGGGCTCTACAACACACATAACATTAGACATTGATGCTATTCATTATTATATTATTAATTATTAGAATTAATTTAGTGTATTTATGTAAACAATATAGTTTTTAAATTTAAAAACAATTTATTTTTAAAATAATAGGGGAATGCAATGTGACATTTTCTTGGAATCAATTATTATATAGGAAGATATTTTGCGTTTTAAATGTAATAAATTTTTCATTAACATATTTATCTTTAATCAAAATCAATTTGATAAAGCCACATACCATTTTTAACTTACACCTCTTAGATTTAAAAAAAAATAATATTTCAAACTTATCATTTAACTTTGTAAAAATATCATTTTAACAATCAGGTTTTAAATTTTTGAATTTTAGAATTTATCTACTATAATATATATATATATATATATACATATATATATATATATATGTAGATACATATACATATATATATATATACATATACATATACATATATATATATACATATATATATATAGGGGAAGGATCAAATGTTAACCCTTCCTTATAGCGTTAACCGCTTAACCCTAACGTTTTTTGCCAGAATCTTAGTTTTTTTTCATGCTTTTATTATACATAAATAGGGGGGTTTCTTTTTTGTGTTTTTGCTAATTCATCACCGTTTAAAAGTTATAGTAAGTGTAAGTTATTTACACTTACTTAAAATCCCTATCTGATGTAAGTAAATGTAAGTAAGTGTAAGTAACTTACATTTACTATAACTTCTAAACGGTGATGAATTAGCAAAAACATAAAAAAAAACTCCCTATTTGTGTATAATAAAACCATGAAAAAAAACTAAGATTAGGGAAAAATACGCTAGGGTTAAGCGGTTAACGCTATAAGGAATGGTTAACAATGGAACCTTCCCCTATATATATATATTAATAAAATGAAAACCTCATTTTAGTATGAAAACCGTGAAAAGTAAGCAAAAATCATGTAAAAAAACGTTTTTTTAAAAAATGTTTTTTACAGGTTTGCAACATTATTGGGCACATTTTTATTAAAAATATTTTATAAACCAATGTAAAACATACGTAACGCTGTGTCAGATCTAACGAAATTTTTTATGTTTTGCTACGTATGTTTTTTTACATGATTTTATAATATATATATATATATATATATATATTTTTTAAAATATCTGATCGGCGATTTTTTGATTTTTTTATAAAAATGTGCTCAATAGTTTTACAAACCTGTAAAAAATTAAAAAAAAAAACGCTTTTTTACATGATTTTTGCCTAGTTTTCACAGGTTTCACACGAACAAGTGGTTTTCAAATTATCCTTTCCCTATGTGTGTGAGTAATATGATGTTTACTACATACCATTTCTTCGTCAATTTAAAAAAATATAAATCTTGAGTTCTATTGATTGATGGGTGACGTACTCGTACCACTAATAATCAGATTGACACCAACTTGAGAACATCAAAATCACCATATGGTTTTTTTTATCTATATTTCGATCTTCATACCTTAGTCAGTGTAACTTCACACGGTTTGTTTCTTTTTTTTTGTCTTTTTTTTTTTGTGTTTAACCATTAAAGGCCGCTAACACAACACATGTAATAAAGTTCGTAAACATGTAATATCATACTATGTTAGTTTCGACTTTTCTTAATTTTACTTTTAAAATTACTATATTTTATTATTATACCGCAAGTACGAGTATAATATTCTTTTCTTATCTATGTTTTAATCATCATATCCATCCGTTGCAGCTTCACAAGTTTTTTAATTATGCCGACACACTTTAATGAATCCTACCACCAAATCTTAACACATGATATTTATAATATTTACACTGCAATACGAGAAAGTGTGCTGGTTCCAATCATTACTATATAATTACTATATATATAAAAACGAAAAGGAATAGTAGAATTTTATTATTATATAAGTGGGCCCAATTATTTTTATATAATTATATATTATATTATTTAAGTTTTCGATCCATGTAGTGACGTTATGAAATTTTAAACTTGCACCATCATAATTTTTTAACTTTAAAAAGTAGTAAGAAAAAATAAGGTTCTTAAATTTGAGATATTTGTTTAGAGATTTAAGTTTTTTTTTTTAATTTCAAACGATTGCGTGCCGGTCATACGAATTTTGTAAGTAATTTTTTCTATTACCGGGATGTTGCGGAGACTTCTGATGCTGCGGCGACAAAGACGGCTAGCGTGGCGGAGACGAGCAAGGCGGGCGAGGGTGAGGATATTGAAGCAGGCGCAGGTGCATGTGAGGTTGCGATGAGCGATGTTTTATATGTTTCAAACAATGTTTCGATGAAAGTCCCCATATGTAGGGGCATACAATTTTTAAATTATTTAGGATATTGAGGTGGAGGGATCATGAGTTTCATGACGAAGCCCAAATATCCTTTGTAGGTTAACTAACAATATTAGTATATTGGGTGGAGGGACCATGAGTTTCATGACGAAACCCAATTTATTAGTTTTTCTATTTATGATAACTAATATTTTGGCATATTATTCTGACATTATTCTTTTTCTTAAATGTTTATGTTCTAATATATCCCTGGATATAAAGTAATATTTTTGATGGTATGTTCATGCATAGTAGTATATTACTGATTCAAAATAAAGACTGTTATAGAATATTAAAATTGAAAAGGAATAAATACTTACTCCTTGAAATAGTACATTTATTTCCAGAGCCTTCTTTATCTATGTTAAAATAATATAATAGTTACATACCTCAATATCCTCATGTATGTTGTATGTAGATGTTATATCCTGAAATACTTCTTGAAAATAGTTTCCTATAAATATTCAAGAAACAAGAAAATTTGGGACAAACCCAATATTCTGGTGACAAGGCCAGTTAAACTGGCGACTAAGGTCGAAAATACTGGCGACTAAGGTCGAAGATACTAGCGGCAAGGCCGAAGACACTGGTGACTAGGGCCAAAAATACTAGCGACAAGGCCCGGTTGTATAGCATACAAATGCTATTATTCGGAAGATCCCTTGTTATAGTCTTCGAAAATGAAATTGTCAGCCACTAAAGCGTGTACTGGTCCAAAAATTTCCATCTATACCGAGATAATTTGCAGGATCCATGATTATAGTTCTTAATAATGAAGTCAGCCACTAAAGCGTGTACTGGTCCCATTATATTGAACTATAACAGGATATTCGTGCTCTACTGGCGAGGGTGTATGAACCCTAGTTTCGTTGAGAGACAAAAGTCTCTAGTGTTTTGATTTCACGTCAAAACTTGCATCCAGACGAAGAGTCTATGCGTTGGTCTTCTACAAAGTTTTGATTTCAGGTCAAGACTTGCATGAGACAAGTAGTCTATGCTCCAAGTGATGATCAAGTTTTGATTTTATGTCAAAACTTGTCTAAGACATATAGTCTATTCTCTTCTCCAGCTATACCTGCAAAACATTAACACTTTTGCGAAGGTGGGCGTCAGGAATCCTAACGCCCCTCCGATGCTTAAGTCAGTATTAGGGTAATCAAGAATATAAAAGTATAGGAATATCGAGAGATAAACGTGCAAGTCCAAAGTATAAACCTATTATATAAAGTATGTTTTTAGGTGAATAGCATTCCATGCTCTTGGGAAAAGTTCTTCTTCTATAGTCGTTAACTTATATGCCCCTTTTCCAGCTTCAGATTCAATCCTATAGGGTCCTTCCCAGTTTGGGGCAAGTTTCTCATCCGTCGGATTGGTGGTATTATGAAATTCTTTTCTTAAAACCAAATCTCCAACTTGGAATCTTCAGATCCTTATACTATTGTTATAGGATTTAGCCATCTTTTGCTAATAGGTTGCCATCCTAATTCTTTCAATATCCCTAATTACATCAATGGTATCTGTATCCTGAGATAACATTTCATTGTTGGATTCTATAGTTGTAGACTTGTTCTTGCGGTAGGGATAACCATCTCAATTGGTAGTACAGCCTCAGAACCGAATACTAATGAGAATGGTGTTTGACCAGTCGCATTCTTTGTAGTTGTTCTATCTGCCCATAGGACAAATAGGAGTTTTCAGCCCATTTTTCTTTCTTGGATCTCAATTTTTTCTTGAGATTGTTAATGATAATTTTATTACTTAATTCTTCCTGACCATTGGCTTGAGGATGGACAGGTGTAGAGGTTATCATTTTCATGCCTCAGCTTTCGCAAAAGCTTGTAGTTCTTTTACTGATAAGTTGAGATCCATTATCGCAAGTGATTTCCGCAGGTATCCCGAATCTCGTCAGGATATTTCTTTTTATGAATGAAATTACCTCTTTCTCTCTAACCTTTACAAAAGCTTCAGCCTTAATCCATTTCGAAAAATAATCGATCATGGCAAGCATAAACACCTTTCCTTCTGGTGCTTTGGGTAATTTTCCTACTATTTCCATTCCCCATTTCACGAATGGACATGATGAGACTATCAGGTATAAAAGTTCAGCTGGTTGATGAAGAATATTACTATGTCTTTGACAAGCATCACATCTCTGGAAATAAGAAATTGCATCCTTTCTCATGGTTGGCCAAAAATATCATGTTCTCAAGATTTTTGAGAATAATGCTCTGCCCCAGGTGTCATTTCCACAATCTCCTTCATGAATATCTTTCATTACTTTTTGGTTTTTCCAAACACCTTAAGTATGATCCTGCTACTGATTTTATGTATAAGATATTACGGATGATTGTGTACCTAGATACTCTTGTTTTGAAAGCTCTAGGGTTTATTTCATCATTAGGTATCTTCCCTGGTAGAAGATAATCCTTGATAGGGATAGTCCAGGATATTTCTTGCACTGATGTATTTCGAACTTCATCATTTTTAGGTTCAAGAATCTGATTCGTCTCCGCTGTATCTATCGTTGGGCTCAAGATATGTAGGATAGGGATATTGATATCATTAGGGATTTTCAGAGATTAAGCAGGGTTTGCTAATGCATCTGTTTCAGCATTCTCTACTCTAGGAACCTGTGTGATGTCAAAAGTGTAGAAATATCCTACTATATCCTTGACTATCTCTAAATATTTTGCCAATTTATCTCCTCTAACAATATAGGAACCATTAAACTGATTGGTTATCAGTAAGGAATTGACAAATACATGGTGATTTCTTATGTTAATATCCCTAGCTAATTGAAGTCCTGCTATCAAGGCTTCATATTCTGCTTCATTATTAGTTGTTTGGAATTCACAACTAATTGATTGACGTATTATGTCCTCCTGTGGTGATTTTAGTATGATCCCTAATCCTATTCCTCTTATATTTGAGGCTCTGATTGTGAACAAGGTCCATTCACTAGTATCTTCATCCAGAAGTTTGATTTCTAAATCTACTTCTGGTTGTAGATCACTACTAAAATCTGCCACAAAGTATGCTAATGTTTGAGGCTTAATTGATGTTCTTGGCTCATAAATTAAATCATAAGTGCTAAGTTTTACCGACCATTTTTCATCCTTCCTGATAGCTGAGGTTTTTTTAATACAAATTTTATAGGATAATTTGTCTTAATATGAATCCTATGTGTCTCAAAGTAGTGTCTAAGTTTTGTTGTGGCCATGATTAAAGCTAGAATTAGCTTTTCAAGATGAGAATATCTGGTCTCAGCATCTAATAGGATTTTACTTAGCTAGCCAAACACTTACAGTAGTTCGAGATACTGCTAAGGATAGTGATTGTGGTTTCCCCATCTTCTGGTTTCATGAGCAATAGCGGTAAGGATAAGTATTCTTTTAAATCTTGAAGCGCCTTCTTATGCTCTTCATCCCATTGAAACTTCTTGTTCTTTTTGAGGATATCGTAGAAACCTTTAAATTTCTCAGAAGATCTTAAGATGAATTTGTTGAGTGCAGCTATCCTTCGAGTTAGTCTCTTCACTTCGTTTGTATTCGTTGGATATTTCAGGTTCAAGATAGCTTGAATCTGTTCTGGGTTGGCCTCTATCCCTCTTTTGGTAACCATATATCCCAAGAACACTCCTGACCTCAATCCAAAATGACACTTAGGTGGTGTTTGTTTCTTAAGAGGTAAAATGTAAGCAATCTGCGGATCACATTTGCAGACGTCTGTAGGAGAAGAGGTGGACCAAATGTTTGCAGTCTGTAAGAAGAAGAGTGTTTGTTTTTAACGTCTTTTGACTCTTAAAATAAATTGGTGTTGGTGTACGATATGGGTTAGGGGTGGCCGACGGCGATGGTGCGGTGGCGGTGGGGGGCGGCGATGGCCGGAGGAGGTGGCTGGTAAGGGTGGGGGTGGCGGTGGCCGGCGGGGGTGGCCTACGAGGGTGGTCAGCGGAGGTGGATGGGGGTGGCCGGCGGCAATTGCCGGTGGTGGTGGGTGGTGGTGGGTAGTCTCTTCAGACTTTAGAAGACCCTAGAAGTGGTTGGTCCACATCTTCATCAAGAAGACCTCACGCAGACGTTTTTTAATGAAACGTCTTCGAAAAAACAAACAGTCTGCAGACGTCAACGTTTGCACGTGGTCTGCAGCGCAGACGAAAGAGGTTTCGCAGACGTTTTACAACAAAAAAACAAACAAGGCCTTAGAGTGGTTAAGTTTCATATTATATCGATCTCGGATATCGAATGATTCCTGAAGATCCTTAAGATGATTTTAGATAATATTTGATTTGACTACCATGTCATCGATATATACCTCCATGGTGTCCCCTAGCTTATCCATGAACATCATGTTGACAAGCCTTTAATAGGTTGCTCCAGCATTCTTTAAGTCGAATGGCATTGCTGTATAGCAACATATCCTTGTTGGCATCATGAAGGGAATATCCTCTTTATCTGAAGGCTCCATTTGAATTGGCTGGAATCCTGCTAATGCATCCGAAGGCAACATCATGTTAACAAGCCTTTGATAGGTAGCTCCAGCATTCTTTAAGCCGAATAGCCGTTGCGGTTATTTCGGGATCATTCCATTTGTGGACGACTTGTTCAAATTTAGTGGCATCGAGTCCTCACGGTTCCCCGTAGTCCATGCTCTCTCTTTTGGAATGTTTGTCGACTTCTCCTGTGACTGTAGCTTGGTAAGTTGTTGACCTGTTAACCTACAATCTCGAAATTTAAATTAGGAATAAACATAGATATTGGTCAGTAGCAAATATATCCCTAAATATTCCTGATCCTGAAATATTGCGTGTAATTTTCTTTGCACAACATTTATATTAATATTTGTGAATGATCATGTCTAATCTTCTTATAGGAAAAGGTGCTATATTCCTTAGTGATTAATACTTATCTAAAGTTGTTCTTCCTAAAAATTATACTAACGTGGTGAATTTCTGAGCGTCAAAAATCATTTCACTTTTCGTTGAACCACTTTACCTGACTGTCTTAATAAAATCTTTTTGTATTTTTCTCAAATTCTTGAAAAGACAAAATTATTTTGTATCTTTCTTAAATTTCACTACCCTTAAACTTATAGACCGTCTTAAAAACCAAAAATCCTTTTGTTCTTTTGTAAATTTTCTAAACATATAAACATACTCAAAATCCAAAAATCTTTTTGTTCTTTTTGTAAATTTTATTAAATTTAACTCCCCCTAAACATATAGACCGTCTCAAAAACCAAAAATCTTTTTGTTCTTTTTGTAAATTTCTTAAATTTCACTCCCCCTAAACTTATAGACTTTGTAAATACATTAAAATCTGTGTTTTGTTTTTCGTTTAATTTTTTAGATCACAAATTTAGGGTGAGAAAATTTAAAAATATTGTTTTAATCAAAACTTATTAGTTTGAGTGAGGTAAGCAGATGGTGGAAGCGAGCTGTATCGAACGGTTTGGTGAAAAGATCCGCAAGATTGTCATCTGTGTGGGCCTTTTTAAGATGGATCAGCTTACGTTCGAAACAGTGCTGGATAAAGTGAATCTGGATGTCAATACGTTTAGTTTTGGAATGTTGTACCGGATTCTTGACGATCTGAAGAGCAGCTTCATTATCACAATAAATAGGAGAGTCAAGCAAATTCAAACCGTAATTGAGAAGCTGTTGTTGAATCCATATGACCTGAGAGCAACAGCTATAAGCAGCAACATATTCAGCTTCTGCAATAGAGGTAGATACGGTAGTATGCTTCTTGCACTACCATGATACAAGGCGTCTCCTAGATACCGACATCCACCTGTGGTTGACTTCCTGTCTAAATTGCAACCTGAAAATCGTTGTCAGAGTAAGCAAATAATTTGAACTCATAGTTCTTAGGATACCACAAACCGAGACAAGGTTTCCAGACTAGGTACCGAAAGATCCTCTTAATGTCGGGTCTGCTAGCGGTGAGGTACATCAGTGAACCAATAATCAATTTGTTAAGATGTTGATCAACATCTTCACCATCAAAATCCGATGTCAAGACATGATGGGCAACCATAGGAATAGAGGCGGGCTTGGAGTCTAACATGTTGAAATTGGTAAGAATATGTGTCACGTACTTGCCCTGATGAATCAGCACCCCCTTCTGATCTTGCTTTACTTGGAGACCTAAGAAGAAGGTCATCTGCCCCATAGCACTCATCTCAAACTTTTTCTTCATTACAGCTTCAAACTCCTTACACGGTAGCGAGCTCGTGGAACCGAAGATAATATCATCCACATAGATTTGGAGAAGAATCAAATCATCCTTCTCTTGATGAACAAACAGTGTCTAATCTACGGCTCCACGTGTATAGCCATTGGCTAGAAGATGATCCGTGTGTGTGTGGCATACCATGCTCGTGGTTCTTGATGAAGACCGCACATGGCTTTGTCTAGCTTGTAGACATGGTTGGGATACCGCGAATCCTTGAACCCAGGAGGTTGACATACATATATCTCTTCTTTAACCTTTCCATACAAGAAAGTCGTCTTTAACCTTTCCATGTAGGATGCGTAGGCCAAGAAGATGCGGATTGCCTCAAGTCATGCAATCGGTACAAAGACTTCCTCGTAGTCAATACCCTCCTCTTGGTAGAAGCCATGGACTACCCACCTTGAATTATTTCTAATGATAACACCAGAGTCTTGCCTTTTTCTTCTGAAGACCCATCTGGTTCCAATTGGCAGTTTCCCCTCGGGCAATGGAACAAGATTCCACACTTGGAGCTTCTAAAACTGCATCAACTCTTCTTGCATCGCTTCAACCCAGCTTGATTCTTTATGAGCTATCTTGATATTCTTGGGTGCTACCTGCGAAATAAAGCAAGAATACAAACAAGAATTAATTGGACCTAATTGACCGTGTGTGATGATTCCTTCAGATTAGGCGGTCTGAGCTGGAATAGATCTGCTCCGGGTGAGAACTCCTTCTGAAAGCGGTCCAATAATATTTTCCACGGGATGATTCTTGTTGATGCTAGAAGTGGGTAGTTCTTTCATAGCCAAATTCTCAAGCAGATTACTGATGTGGGTGGGTTGTTCTTCATTGGAGGAAGCAATGTTGTCATCGGAAGATGTTCCAGTTGCTTCAGCTTCATTATCCACATACTTCCTCAAGGATGTGGTATGAGAATAGTGGATTATCAAATGTCTAGTGAGAGGAAGAGGCTATCTGATCTGGTTGTTGAGCCGGTTGATCTGAATGAGAAGTCTCCGGATCTGATGGAATGTCTTCACTAATTGGTTAAGCTAGCTGGTACATACTTGGTGGGTCCACACTAAGAAGATTGGGATCACATGGAACATAATCAACCCGTTAATCAATGCCGTCACTCTTATAAAAACTGTCATCAGGATCAGTCGGTCCTGCACTCTCATAGGTAGTATGAAAAGGCTCAAAAGCTTAATCATGTTAGAACAGCCAGTTTTGAACTGAACTGGCATCGGTGTGATTCAACTCTTGCCAGTCGATGTAGTACGACTCCACAACCTGCCTTGTCTTCCTGTTGTAGACCCGGTAGGTAGCTTTCTCAAACGAATAGCCATCAAAGTAACACTCATTAGCTTTGTCATCAAACTTGTGATTGGGCTCAGTGTGGAGTAGAGTGCAAGGAAATCCAAAGGATTTGAAGTGACTGACCCTCGGCCGGCTTTTGGTTGAAGAAAATCTCATATGGAGTCTTCTGGTGGCGCGTGTTCAGTAGTGCACGGTTCTAAACATAGAAAGCTGTATTGACAGCTACAGCCAGAAGAAGATTTGCAGCTTTGACTCAGACACCATGATCCGTATAGCCTTGATAAGCATTCTGTTCCATCTCTCAGCTACTCCGTTCTGCTGAGGTGTACGAGTTGCACTGTA
The DNA here is from genome assembly GCA_009363875.1 of Mikania micrantha. Lineage (NCBI taxonomy): Eukaryota > Viridiplantae > Streptophyta > Magnoliopsida > Asterales > Asteraceae > Mikania > Mikania micrantha. The sequence continues at coordinate 31,384,017 of CM018681.1, forward strand.
CTGTCAACCAATCCCTTTCTCATCACAAAAATCAATAAGAGTTTGATTCCTAGACTATGTGCCATTGTTAGTTCTGATCACCTTAACCTTCAAATTCTTCTGATTCTCTACCAAGGTGATGAAATTCTCAATGGAAGAGAAATCCTTGAAGGGAGTCCAATTACGTGATCTCCCATGGCCAATATATTGAGATTTTTCAGGTTGGCGTGACCCAATCGGCGATGCCACAATAGACAATCAGTCTCCGATGCCTTAGAGAACCAAAGGTGTTCTTAGTAAATGAATCTGAATTCATATTGATGATATAGTCATTGTTGATCCTTGGAGTTCTCATGAAAATCCACTTCTCCGGAATGACAAAACCCGGCTTTATGATCAAACATTCCTTGTTAGTGAAGTGAGTTGAGAATCTCTTGTCACAGATTTGGGAGACACTCAACAAGATGTGGTTGAGTTCCTCCACATAGTAAACATCCTCCAAGCTCAAAGTGCCATTTGTAACAGTTCCCTTCATGCTAATCTTCCCACCTTTGTCTACGGATGTCACACCCCGAGCTGGCGGGGTAGGAACGGAGTCCCTGTCGGGCGGAAGGTTCCCGGGGCGCGATATCGGGAGTGATAATCAGAAGTGATCAGATTGTTTACATTGCACATGATATAATTGAGAAATGCTAAATAAAATAGAATTACAAAGTTAAATTACATCAGTATCGTTTATAATTTAACAATGTAAATCTATTGTAAACATCATAAAATGACTATCTTGTATTTACACAAGATATACAAAATAAATTGTATAATGATGTCTTCAAAAGTATGCAGGTCCAAAATACTAGTCTTCTATATGAAGTCCTAGTCCGAACGAAATGACTTCCTAATTAACCTGTTCGTCACCTGAGAAGTCATGCAAAAAGATCAAGTCAACACATGGTTGGTGAGTTCATATAGTTTTAGTAGTTGAAAATGATTTGAAAACCTCCTTTGGTAAAGACCCTAACCTCATTAACACCACATGTAATATCCACATCGGTATGCTTATATATAGGGCATATGTAAGGGACAAGCCCTAGCCAACATCCCACCACATACTAGTATGCATATGACACTGCTGTTAATGACAATTAAGCATTTTTACCCTTAACACAATCCCTTCAGTTATTCTGTTTGTTGTCCCTGTCATTACAATCATTTGAAATCCATGTTGATTTCACAAGTTCATCACACAATATGATTAACCACACAATTGTATAAACAGTTATAAATGCTTAATTAAACAAGTAAGTAAACATTTAATAAAACCTAAGTCCTTATGATTGGGGCCTGTGGTCATACTCGAGTAGACTAGTCTGTCAATCTAGGTACTTAGTAGTTAGGGAATTCTGTAAATATCCTCAAACATAAGACCTACAAGTCAATCAGTCTAGCTAGGACTTCTTGAAATATAGGATTTCTGGATTCAATGTGTTGGCATATGTTATCTCTGATATTTCCCATACTATCCCTTAAAAATGATTTAACGATTCGTCTGATTCTGTCACAAGAAGTACTTGATATGTTGATCATTGAATACTAGATTCGGTGATCGAATGTACTCTTGGTTCGTTGTTCATCAAACACTTGGTTTATTGAACATCGAATGTTAACTTTGCAAAGATTGTTTTGTTTGATTTCTTGAAGTCCCACACTTGTTTGTCAAAATGTTTGGTTTGATTTCCTTGAATTCACCCACTTGATTTGTCAAAATGTTTGGTTTGATTTCCTTGAACTCACCCACTTGATTTGTCAAAATGTTTGGTTTGATTTCCTTGAACTCACCCACTTGATTTGTCAAAATGTTTGGTTTGATTTCCTTGAACTCACCCACTTGATTTGTCAAAATGTTTGGTTTGATTTCCTTGAACTCACCCACTTGATTTGTCAAAATGTTTGGTTTGATTTCCTTGAACTCACCCACTTGATTTGTCAAAATGTTTGATTTGATTCACTTGAAATGTTTTGACTTATTGAAAAGTTTGGTTTAACTCGATTATTCACTTAATATATAAGTAAAATCAGTGGTAAACCTGCATAAAATCTTCCTAGACATGGTCTAGGATATCATTTATATATATGTAAAACATATAATTTTAAAAGCATTTAAGTAAACAATTTAAATAACAGTTTACACATGCTTCTCAGCCCCGCGTTTTAAAACAAAAAAAAAATGTTTGAAAAGGGGCAATTAACTCACCTGTGCTGCTATGTAATTTGATCTAACACGAAATGCGCGCTCCTGTATGTAAGCTAAGTTTCTTCGGTTCCTGATTTATTTTATAGGAATTCGAATATAATAAGTACGCGTAGTAGTCGTTGTGCCTAAGGTTTGAGTCTTGTTGTGTGTGCAACTAAGTGTCTTAGTACTAAGTGTACCTAAGATCTAAGCTATCTTAATTACCCTTCTCATGATCCCAATTCCCGTGGTTAATTATAATAGCGCTCTTTTATATTTTAGAAAATTTTGGCAGAGTTTCCTTTGTTTTTAAAGCATTCCCAGACAATTATATTGTCTATTTTATAACAAGTTCCCAATCAATCAATTCAAGTAAGTAATTTAAATCAAAACATTACAATTTAACTTCCAATTAAATCAATATTAAGTCAAAATCATTTAATGAAACCTAATAAGATATAGATAAATGAGATTTTATCAAAATCTCATTACTTGAGTTTACTAAATCGTTTACTACATGATGGGCCTTATTAAGCCTCATTGGGCCCATTTAAGCCCAACTGATAAACCTTTGATTCCCAAAGTGATTATCCAACTGTGATTTCTTGGTTTTTTATGGACTTATGATCACATTCATTTATTTATTAAACGATCTCATATGTTCAACATTTAGTTATATATATATGCATGCATGACTAGGGCTTCCTTCTTGTTCATGTATCCACCCATGTATACATGATTTGTCCCATTACAACCATGCACACACATAACTATATAAACCCATACATGTTCATTGTGGGATCAAGTTCTCATTCGACTTAGGTTTTATGGCCAACTGATCTTTCCTTATATTATTAACACTAGTTTTTGTTGATCCTTGTCCCACATCAACCCAATTAAACGACTTTTAGGTTCGATATCCCTCTAGAGCAGCGAACCTTTTAGAAGAGATGGTCTTAGGTTCGGCTAATCCCACCCGTGGTCTTAGGGTTCGGCTATCTTCTGACCTTGACGAACCATAATGGTTCGGCTACTGATTCAGTTTAAAGGTTCGTGGCTCATGGTTCGTAGGTCAGGGGTTCGTGATTGGCTTGGTTCGCTTAAAGGAAGGGTTCGTGGGTCTAGGGTTTGCATGGGAAATGGTTCGGCAATGACACAGTTAGGCGACCCCTTAAGGTTCGCTGGATACTAAGGTTCGGTGCAGGTGGTCCAGGGTTCGGCGGCAGGTGGGCACAGGTTCGTGGCATGGGTTGCTGGGTTCGGTACAGACGTGGTCACAGGTTCGTTGCAGGGAAAAAGAGTTCGGTGCAGGGTTCGTGGGGTGCCACAAGGGTTCGGCTGGTGATTACGAACCTGTAACAGCCCCTCCCTTCACGAACCTGCATCAAATCTGGTCATTCTCGATCCAATCCTGTTACAATCACATTTCTAACCATACCTATACATGTATACCCTTCCATCTAAGTGCTCTACGTGCTTCATATCGGTCATAATAACTAAACCATATGATTTCAAGAAAACCCTCTAAAATCCGAATTTAAAGTGAATTATTACCTTATATTTCGTGGATAGAAATCCAAATAAGTTGTACTCCCGTGACCTACGAGATGAGAGGATCAAGACGACACCAAATTTGATCGAATCCCACTTGAAACAAGCTTCCAATCTTAGAGAGAAGGTTAACTTTTTAGTGAGAGAGAGAGCTAGAGAGAGAAAGTGACGAGATTGGGTCAAGAAAGTGAGTTGGTGTTGGTTGGTGGTGCATTAAATGTGCTCATTTAATGTATCACCGCTACCCGATGTTCGGTCTCGATCGGTTTCGCGTAAAATGTCGGATCGTGTAGTTTTCGCGACGAAACAACACGATTATAAAATTAGAAATCTTTTAATTATTCAAGGTTGTGATTCCTAATAAATTAACTAATATCTTCTATTTATTTTAAATTTAAAATATTAACTTACTGTTTAAATCGAAACGTACGGTCGTCGCGCGTATTCGTTCGAATCGTCACTCGTACGAACACGACGATAACTATACTTTTCAATTTTGTTTTCTAATTATAGAATATTATTCAGAACGTTAAACTTTCAGATATATTCGTACAGATCGTCACCTATACGAATAACCCGTCGGTTTAGCATTCACTTAACAATATTCGTGTGTTTTGTTCTGTAAAACCTCACATACGTTTATACATAATAATTCCTAAACCAATAATCACATAATGGTTCTGTGTTGCCAGATAATTATCCGACTCAAGAACCATTGTTCTGAACTGTGTTCCTGTTAAATGTGTCTGAAACTGTTCTATGACAACTCACCATGATAATGATAAATGATATGAATATGAAAATTACTGAAATGTGTATGATTCATACCTGTTTTACTGTTCATGTACTGTAGAGATCACTGTTCCGGTGGCGGTTCCGGCACTGATGTTACAACGGAGAAAAATGCATATCCTCAATTAAACGGTGTGACTTCATGCAACTGAGAGAAATCCCCAGTCATACGCCGGGAGCAGCCACTTTCAACATACCGTACGTTTTTCAGCTTGTTTGGCCGTCCCTGCTCAACAAACATACTTTTAATGAGAAACAGGTACCCAAATCTCTAAAGATTTAGGCACTTTAGGCAATTTGCTTGGTTAGTTTGGTTTGCTTGTACACTTTGATCTGGTTGTTCACACTGCCAAGGTCATTTGGTTTTACCGGTGGTTATCCTTGTGGTTTACGCTTTCTTTGTGTTTTAATTTCAGATTGTAAAGCCTTTGCTTTCTTTTGTTTTGGAAAACCATTTAGTTTTGATAGCACCCTTTTCTGCTTTTGGCAGTGTGATTATTCTGAGACCTATTCTGAGGTTTCACCTTAGGCTTAGAGGATAAATCAGTACTCAATGGTTTACAGACTGGTTTTGCCTTAGCTGTGACTTTTTGATTCTTCCCATAGAAGAATTCAATGGGTCTGTGCAGACAGTGTCTGGCTATGTGGCATGGTCTCCCACATGCATAGCAACATTACCTTTTGGTAAAATTCTTGTGGATTATATGGCTTTACATCACAGTCACTTTGACCAGGAGATGAACTTGTGGTGACTTGTTCCAATGACCTAGTTGGAACATAAGGTTCATAGTTAGGATTTAACTTTGAACCCGCCTCTATTTTGATTGTGGAATGAGCCTTGTTTAACTTTTCTGTCAAAGGAGAAGAATTTGATTATAAGACACATTTGTTTTTAACATCATTACCAGTATTAACAAAATTAGTCCTAAAATTCCTAATCATTTCATCCGGCTTAATTTTAGTTCTTTCAAACTTTCCAACTCTATGCTCATCCCAGCACTTCTTTCTTCTTCTTCCTTACTCTGACCTCAAACACAACCCTCAGAATCATTAGAACGATATAAATCAGACAAAATAGGATCTATTGTGAGTAAAACTGGTTTGTTAGAACAAGTGGTGATCTCAAACCTTCGATCTGACTTTAACCGCAGATCATCAACAGACTTGTTGATCTTGGGCATGATGGAATAACTGTGGTTAAAATGAGGTTTCACGTCACTATAACCAAGCCCCATTGGCCCCATTCCCCTGACCTCAAAATCGACCATCTAAGCCACCAAGCTACTCGAGTAGTCATATTTTTCAACTCTAATGTTAGTTTTGGACAACTCAGTTTTAGCTTGATCGAACTCTGAGGTAATCTCTGATATCTAACGCTTGGCATCCCGATATTTACACTCCTTGTCACTCAAAAGTTCTTTTAATTTTGAAATATCAGGCCTTTCAGCATCAAGTTTCTTTTTGAAAATTTCTTCATTTTTAAGAAATTCAGAGTTAAAATATTTTAGTTTGATGACTTCCTTGAGCAAAGCCTCATTGTGAGATCTATACATATAAACCTTTTCAATGCAAGAGGTAGAGCAAAGATTTTCAGTTACCTCATTTCATTTTTCGTCCAACTCAGCCATGAGTGCATGGCTCAACGTTATCTCCAGCTCCCGTACTTGATCACTCCAGTCATATGCATATGGCTCTTGAGTCACTAGAGCTTTAGATGTTCCAACTCTAGAAGAATTTTTTGTTTTCCTCTCAGCCTCCTTTACAGTCTTCGGTTACCCACACTCCTGTGCAAAGTGACCCGACGGGTCACAATTGTATCACCTGAGCTTCGACTTACCAAATCCGAGCTTCTTCCATGGATTGTTCCCAAAACTGTTCTTCCCGTATTTCTTGATGAACTTCTTCGCTCTGAAGACCGCCATGTACATCTGCCATGCAATATTCATTTCCTCCACATCAGCAGGATTAATCAGTTCCAGATTATCCTATGTCGGATTCGCCGATGACAACTCAGCTACAATGAAAGCATTGTAACTTTTCATGAATCCCTTGAACAGTAGCAGGTTCTCTTCACTCTCTAGATTGACTTTGGGCACTGAAAGAGTTTGCCTTGAGGAAAGAAATGCAGTCTCATTAGGAACTGATTGGGTTCCTAATACTTGGTAGTTGATGAAAGAGAGAAGCACTGCATTCTCTGAAGCCGGGGTAATACCCATGGAGCTGGTATGGTTCAATGTTCTCTGATTATCGTCTATATCATACGAATTGATGATGGATATCAGCTCACTCAAGGTAGTCTAGTACATATTCTTGGTGCCCTTGTTGGTTGTACGAGCCTAGTTCCAATTGTACAGTAGAGAGTTTAGCAGCTTCTTATTGACCTCATCCTTGGTCATTTCAATCCCTGCACTAGTAAGTACTGTCGTCAGGTGGGTGAATCGGTTAATTTGAGCTTCCAGAGTTTCACCTTTGATGTGATTAAACATGTTGAATCGCTGTCTTAACATGTCTTTTCTGCTCTCTCTCATGTCTTCATTTCCTTCAAAGCGTTCAACCAAAGAATCCCATAACAGTTTGGTAGTTTTGTGCTCCTTTAACCCGTGAGCAACCTCAATAGATAGGGCCATAGTGATAGAGGCATAAGCCTTGCAGTCTTTCTCTCTTAGTAGAATGTCGTTCTGGTGAACAACTCCGTGTCCTTAGGGATCAAACCATTCAATTCACTCTCATACATGGGCACATAAGGCCCTTCCTCAATTGACCGCCACAACTTTGGATCTGTATACTTGATGAAGGACTGAAACCAGAACTTCCAGTCCTGAAAGTGGTTGCCAGAAACAAGCCTAGGTGGCTTGGTACTTGTCCGAATCTCATTGTCTAGGTTGAGTAAGTTGGACAGATTGGTCATATTCTTGGAAGGCATGGTGAGGAAAATTTTAAGTGTAGTTCTCGAAATTCAGATGTTTTCTAAGTTCTCAACTATGCGAAGTCTCGGGAGTATCCGATGTCTAGGGAGTATCCAAAACTAAGTGCTTGAAGCAAAGTACTCGAAAAAAGAATTTTGAAATCCAAGTATGCGAAAACCAGATCAAGATGGTGAGTACACGAAGCTTTCACGGTTCTCGAAATCCCCAAGTAACCGAACTCAAGATCACGAAAACTAGTACTCGAACTGAAGATCACGAAATCTAGTTGCCGAAATGCAGTACAAGAATCCTAGTACTTGAAACCCTGTACTTGGAATTGAGTTCTAGATAAATACTTGAAAATTTCCAGATTAAATTTCTTTATGATCTAGATCCCCAAATTGATATAGCAACTTGAGCAAGTGGAAATGAACAACAAAGCAGCAAACTTGATTTAAAAAGCAGATACGTTTGTGCTGAAAAGAGCCTACAAGCTCTGATACCACTTGTAGGTCCCTTAAATTGTCATGATCCGAAATTTATTAGCTCAATCCCCACGAAATGCTTCTAATATGTGTGGAATCCATGTTAGAAAATAGAAATGTAATAGAAAAGTGAATTTCTATTATAAAAAACGTGAACTTTGTACAAACTGCTTCAATGCGTCTAGAAGAATCTGCCTCGGGATTCGCAACCCTAGAGCAGTATACAATTCGTCTATTTATACTACCCTAGGAGTACTCAAACCTATGTACACGAAATGTAAAGTACACGAAATTTACAAGTACTCGAAATACATAGTACACAAAAATTGAAAAACTTTGTCTTCATCGTGTCTCGACTTGATTTTGTTAGTTTTCATCTTCGGATTGGGCTCTACATACACACGTGGCACGATAGTACTAACAGTCCTAACACGGTAATTCGATGAATTATCGAGAAACGCATACACATGTCGTAAAACTCACGAAAGTTGGTGAACGTCGAACACTTGATTCGCTTGAAAGAAATATTTGAATATTGTGTTATCAAAAAATGAACAAAATCGACACAAAAGTCAGGAAACAACAAACAATAACAAAAAACGGACGAAAATCGAATCATGTAAATGAAAATGGACATTTGGGTCAGCCTGGGACTCTTCGTGGTACGCCAAGGGCCCCGGCGAGGGCCATGGCGGTACGCGAAGGTGGGCGGTAGATTTTGAAATCTCTGGATTTCTTCACGGTATGCGACAACTGATCATTTTCCACCTTAGCGGTACGTGGCGTGTCTCGGGAGAGAACCCGATTAAAATAGTCTTTGCGGTAAACCATGACCCAATGGGGGCTTCCTTGGTAGTACGCGAAGCATCTCAATTCGCAAAATCTTTATAAAATCGAACCCATTTCAGTTCTTATCACTTTTTCCTAATTTCTCTTCAATACACCCACACTATCTCCGGTCCAGACCAACCAAAGCACTTCTCAGCCCTAGAAGCTATATTCCAACGTTGAGGAGTCACCATTTGAAGTCTAGGAGCCTTGATGGTTAAATGGAGCATTGATGAAGCTTGCTACACCTCACTAGCTACTGATTTGATCACTATCAACTCCTATTTGAGCTGCTCTTTTGCTGTTTTTGCTGAATCTCAGCTTATAAGCTCCATTGAGGTAGTTTCTAATGGTCCATATGCACATTAAACACATTCAAACACACATGCAAGGAAAAACATACACATGCAACACTATATTTGATGCATGCACGGATTTATAACTTCTTAGATCTGTGATTTGTTGTTTTGATAATTGATACAAGTTATTTGAATTATCTATGATGAGCATGGATGTTATTTGATTATTTATGATGAAGATATGGGCATATTACTATATTTACAAACTTTTGATAAGTAAAACAATGCTAGATGATGATTTTGATGAAATAGGTATGTTTAAACAATGATTTGTAGTTAATATTGAGGTTATGAACAAATAGATAGGTTATATTTGATGAAATGGGTGATTTTGTTCATAAGTTTCCTTAAATAGAAACTTTAATTTTAAATAACATACATGCATGTTGATTTTATTAGTGTTAAAGTATTATTGGGATTAAAAATGATCTATTGAACATATTAGCGTGATTTGTTTGATTAAAACAAGTTTATAGCAAACTTTCTAATAAAGGAAACTTTTATCTAGAAATGGTGACATGCATGTAGGAATTTGGTAATATTTGGTTAAATTGATCATTTTTGGTAATCATATGAATATGTTTGGGGGTTGATTTTAATTAAAATGATGTTTATGGAAAACTTTCCATTTTAAGAAACTTTATTTGGGGATTTTAATGAAATTGAGTTATTTGACAAGTTTTGATAATGATAAATGATCTAAAATGCTTTATTATGATGCTACGTAAAGTTGTTGTATGACTTTTGTGGTTAAACATAGTAAATATAAAAGCTTACTATTAATAGTAAATTTAAATTGGACATATTGTGAAAACATAAGTAAAGAAAATGTTAGATAATGAAATGTGATTCTAGACATCTTGTTTTAATGATATAAGTATTGTTATGTTGTTTTTAATATCAAAACATGATAATCATAGTAACTTACTATATTTAGTAACTTGATTTGCTTGAAATGAACTTGCGTGCTTATTTGACAATGTGTGACCATGTGCTATGTGATAATATGATTACTTAGGTTAAATGAGCATGCTAGAATTGTTAGAATGTAATTTGACGTAAACATGCTTAAAAATAGAAACCTGCTAAAAATGGAAACTTACTATATATAGTTGTAACACCCTGAGCCGGCGGGCTGGATCGACTTCCCGTCGGGCTGAAGGTCCTCGGGGCGCGATATCGTGTGATAATCGAATTAATCAGATTGTTTACAATGCACATGATATAAAATGAGAACTGCTAAGTGGCATTCAAATAGAATTTCAAAGTTAAATTACACAATTCATGTTCGTAATTTAACTAAGTAAATCAACCCAAAAAGAATCATTGAGTTTTCTATCTTGTATGTGCACAAGATTTACAAAAGATGATTCACAATATGGCATTCAAAATTTACACAACAAGAAAGTAAGCTAGGTCATCTATAAAGTTCCACTAGCTTAACCCCTAATGTTTGGTGACTAAACATGTTCGTCATCTGAGAAAACATGCATTTAAAACAAGTCAACACTATGTTGGTGAGTTCATAAGTTTAGTAAATAAAAACGATTAGAATTTTTTATTCACAAATCATGGTGTCACACACACGTCTTGTTTAATTTTCTTTGCCTTATCTCCCATCAATGTCCTCTCCATAGTTACACCTACAGATAGTATATCGTCGAATTAAGCATGCTTATATATTGGGCATACGTATCACAAATGAAGCCGCCAGCCCATCACACACTTAACTGAACTCTATGCCACCGGTATTGCAGCTATGGATACCCATTTCCAACTCACATGTGTTTGTTCTCAATTGATATTCAAGTTGATATTCCCAATATTTTAGAATAGAGTCTTAATTGCCTGTATAGCTGATCATTACTTACTAACCCGACCTGTAAGATATTCTCATTTGATTAAATTTACCATTCCCCAATATTGTTAGAATAGAGACTTAATAGTCTCTGTAACTGTCATTACTGACCAGTACAGAGTGTAAGATATCCCTCATGATACCTATAAGAGCGAGACTTAATTGTCTCTGTGACTATCATTACTGACCAGTCCAAAGTGTAAGAAATCCTCAACGATATCTATAAGAGCGAAACTTAATTGTCTCTGTGACTGTCATTACTGACGAGTCAGAAATGTAAGATATCCCCCATGATACCTATAAGAGCGAGACTTAATTTTCTCTGTGACTGCAATTGCTGACCATTCTGAAGTGTAAGATATCCTCAACAATATATATAAGAGCGAGACTTAATTGTCTCTATGACTGTTAGTACTGACCAGTCCGAAATGCAAGATATCCCCCATGATACCTATAAGAGCGAGACTTAATTGTTTCTGTGATTCTCATTACTGACCAGTCCGAAGTGTATGGTATCCTCAACGATATCTATAAAAGCGAGACTTAATTGTCTTTGTGACTGTCATTACTGACCAGTCCTAAATGTAAGATATCCTCAACGATACCTATAAGACACATATATATTCTTTATAATAATTATTATTTTACAAATTTGAATGTTAGCACATATAGTGCCAGGTATGATCGCAACAAATTAATTAACACCATTGCAATTATAATTGAATCTAACCTCACTGATATAAGGATCATTAATATTATCATAAACATTAAAGCTATATAATTGACTCAAATAATGTCTCACGCTCATTGCTATTGTATTGCTGTCATCTTGCCCCAATGATATGATCTCAACGAAATGAACACAATTGCTATGATATCAAGTCTCTAACATTGTGTTATAAGAACTTGTCGTATTACACAATGTTAGCATATGTGGTGAATGACATCATGAATTTATATTATCATGAGATCATTCTTCATATCTCAAGCAATTATCTCAGTTGTTGTCTTAATGTCATCTCAATGTTATCTCGTTAGCATCTCAATGTTTTGAACACGCTATAGTAAGAGCTAGTCTTACTACACTATGTTATTTCTATAGGTTGATGATATCATGAAACTATGTGATCATATTATCATCCTTTGTATGTAATCATTATCATAATGGTAGTTGTACACACAGATAACCATAACTTAGATATGATAATAAAGATGGGACTTTTATTATCTAGATAGCATGATAATTGAATTAATGTACTAAAACTTTTAATAAATAAAAAAGTTAGCATGTTTCTCAGCCCTGCGATTAAAATCAAAATATTAGAAAAGGGGCATATGAACTCACCTTGTAGTTGTAGTGGTTGACTAAGAAATCAAGAAATGCACGCACTCATTGTTGTTGTACCGATGTTGTATTCACAATCCTGTGTTTGATTCAATGTTGTTTTCAAATTATAAGTATAGGTTGTTGATTTGTAAGTTAACCCTAAAGTTTTTTGATTAGCCTTGAACCCTTGTTATAATGTAAAATACTAATACTTGACCATTTTAGGTTAAGCTTAATATATAATACCTTCTTTGTTTATATGTTTTATACTTGATTTGTTATTATCATTTAAGTAAACTAGTATAATGAGTTAGTTATCAAACTTTGTTGGTTAATGTATCTCATAGTTTTTGAAAAATGTTACCTCAACTTATTTAAATATGTTAACACTTTTTATGAAAACCTTAATAATACTTTAATTAAATATAGTTTAGTTATCATCCATTTAACTTGTTCTGAAATTATATGTTTGTTATAAAACATTAAATTATATTCTTTACATATGTTTTAAGTTGATATTAGATAGTATCGATGGCATCAAAATCAATAATATCGATGAGCATAAACCGGTTAACAGCCATAACCCTAATGATGTCTCCCGATTGATAAGATGGTTTCCCATCGACACTATGACTCCATTTATGAACCCATTTGATTGATTTTAAGTTTACACCACTTGGATTACTTGACCATGATAGTATCGATGAAATTGGACTAGTATCGACACCACATGTTTGATGGTACCCTTGAAAAGTTTAGAAAGTGGGCCGCCGACATTAACAGTATCGACAACCACTTAGGTTCTATGCCATGTCTTCGATACTACTCAATATCTATGGGTTCCACTAGAAAAATACTTGGATTAGTCGATACTATCAGTATCAACTAAGATGCAGTCAATACTAGCCACCATCGATCCTCTTAATATCGATGAAAACTGTTCAGGACCAACCCATCGATACTAGCTTAACCATCTTGTTCATCCATCGATTCTAGTCATGCTTATGTCGATACTATCAGGCCAACCTGTAGATCATTATTTTGTCGTTATACAAGCTTGGAGAAGTCGATTTCATGCAAATCCAACATGATTTAATGGCTGAAAATTGGTTCTTAAGTTTAGTTAGCCGGTTTAGTTGAAAACCATGAAAAACCGTATGTTTGAGTTGTTGGGCACGAACACGAGCGCGAACACAAATCCAAACACGAACTTATATGTCCTATGTGATATAGGTAACTAGTAACCGACCCATAGGCCGATTTAGCATTCACGCAAGCATAATTCAGGTGAGTTTACGGCCCCTTTTCTCAAACTATTTTCAAGCTTTGAAGTAGGGGGAGAATTGTCACACCCAAGGCGGCGGGCTGGATCGACTTTCCCGTCGAGCAGAAGGATCTCGAGGCATGATATCATGTCATAATCGAAATGATCAGATTGTTAAGATGGCACATGTTATATAATGAGAAATGTTAAAACTCACCGGAGTTATGCTTGCGTGAATGCTAAACTGGCCTATGTGTCTGTTACTAGTTACCTATATCACATAGGACATATAAGTTCGTGTTTGGATTTGTGTTCACACTTGTGTTCGTGCCCAACAAATCAAAATTGTTATGTTCATAATTTAACTAAGTAAATCTACATAAAAGAATTATAAAGTAACTATCTTGTATGTGCACAAGATTTACAAAAGATGATTCACAAAATACGTCATTAAAAGATATGCACATAAAATATATCTAGGTCCACTATAAAGTCCACTAGATAATGCATCCTGAATCTGGTGACTAAACCTGTTCATCACCTGAGAAAACATGCAATTAAAACAAGTCAACACTAGGATGGTGAGTTCATAAATTTAGTAAATGAAAATGATTGTAAATTTTTATTCACAAGTCATAGTGTCAGACACAAGTCTTATTGAATTTTGTCTTATTTGTCTCACAACAATGTCCTCTCCATAGTTACACCTATAGGTAGTACGTCATCCAATCAAGCATGCTTATTTATAGGGCATGCGCAGGGTCAAGCTTACCGCCAGCCCAGCCTCCAACCCACTGCATACTTAGTTGAATTTAATACCACCTGTATTGCAACTATGGATACTCATTTCTCCTCGCATGTGTTTGTTTTCAATTGATATCCAGCCTGATATTCCCATATGATTTGATTTCATCTCGCAAATTATATAAGTATAGGATAATAGCTTATTAAAGGGTATGTATCACCATGACATAAGTTATATCAACCCTTAATGTTTGAAAGATATTGATTTCATTAAATATTATTCTTTTAATTATCCTCTCAATGATCAAATTTACTAATATTCACTTCTAATATTAGAAGTGACAGTTAACCCATTTATAGTGTTCACAACCTTGATTGGATAGAGCATAAATGGGACCCACTGTGTTCCTCATGTAATCAGACCACAATGCCTCCAATTTACCTCTTTACATTTGAAATCCAATAAAGTCTCAGTGCCTTCATAACGACTCTGTCACTAGTAATATGACATGAGTGAAAATCAATTCTTCAGTCTACCAATAAACATAATTGAAGGGTACAATTACAATCATTGTCTGAAGATTAACATCACCTATGTGGACGTTTACCAAACCTGACTGATGCCGCCCTGTTACCGGTCATACGATACCGGCCAATGATAATGAATACGAATAACTTACCGACCTCACTCGCTAGAGGTTTGTCAAACCTATGGTATTACGACGCTACCGTCGGTTTAGCGTCTGCTAAACGAATTGTAAACGATATGAAGAGGGACTTACGACTCTACATAATTACTTAGACACATGAATACAGTGATATAATGCAATTAGGCTTAATAGTAATCAAATTGGTGTTATGTGTTCCCATTGTCATTATCTTATTTTCATATCTCATTGTCATATGTTCTTAATGTTATGTGTTCAATGTCTTTAACATAGTGTTATAAGAACTTTTCTTATTACACAATGTTAGCACAAGTGGTGAATGATATCATGAAGTTATGTTATTATAATGTCATTCTTGATATGTCAAGAAGTTGTCATTTGTTGTCACAATGTTTTGAACATAGTGTTATAAGGTATATTTTTAATACACTATGTTATCCCAATTGTTTGAGGATATCATGAAGATATGTTATCATGATATCATCCTTGATATGTCAGAATTGTAATAATTGTAATTGCACACACACAAGTATAGCATAGTCATAAGTATGTTTAGGACCCTCGAAAAGCGACGGTTCCTTGCAGATTCTGCTCGGCAGCCCCTCGAATAGTGCAGAATCCTATTCGGGAGTTTTACAATCGAAAACTAATCACCACGTGCTAAACCGATGGTTGGGAATCAACGTTTTGAGCGAAATCGATCAACCACTGATCAGGAATCAAAGTTGGAGGCAAGGGGGCGCTGAAACCTAGGTGGATGCGATAGGGAACGAGTAAAGATCCTTAGAACATTCTTTTCTTTAGGTATATATAGTCTGCAATCATTCGGGAGAATGAGTCATGCTAATGACTCATTCGACAGGAATGATGATAGACAAATGAGTTGATCACACAAATGAGTCATCTAATTGACTCATTCGTACGAATGGTCAGTTTTTAGACAGAATCAAAGATAAACATGTCAAACGTAACTAAACATATATAAAACATGATTTCATTAATATAAACTTTCTTTAAATTAATCATAAAGATAAGTACAAAGAACTAGGGACAAATAATTTATCAACAAACTCCCCTTTGGACCTAGTTCTAAACTTTAACAGCTTCGGTCTTCAAAAAATTTTGGGAGAGTTCTTTCCAGTCAGCACCAGTATGAACGTCAAATGCAAAGCATAGACGTGTGACCCTTATGTATTGTAGTGCCTGCTTCAGTCTTCTAACTCGAAGAAAATATGAAATCTGTAGAGAGCTTTGACATCTTCTTCTATTAGATTCTTTAGCCACATAGGATCAAAAACTCGAATTGAATCCCATTTGTCCTCCTTACATAGAACTATGATAGCCTCTGATGTTCTTCCGTCATAATACCACCATCGGAAGCTACTTGAAAAGCCTTGAGGCATCTTCCGTAGAGTAATCATCTTCCTGACTTAGGGTGGTAGCCACTTCAGGATGACCTTATGTCTCTTTGATTGAGCATCAATCTAAGGCCGATAACAATGTTTCGGTTGTTGAGGCTGGAAGTTAACCCATCTCTTCCTGTGATTTGCCTTGCAAATCAAGAGGACATTCCCGAATTCTCACTGTAAAGCATGGTCAAGCGTGACAATTGATTAACTTTAAATCCGGGAAACGTCTTGAACTCAAGCTGGAATCTGAAGTATTGGATTCCCCTTACCCTTTTGACCCCATAACACCCAAGATCTTTAAAGTATGCCCAGCTCAAGTTGCAACCTCCAGAATTGTAACCTTTGGTTTTGTAGACTTTGGTGTATTGAATTGGTTGGGAGGGAATGCTTTCCTTATTAAGTGTCTACCAGTATGTAGCCTATCATCTTTCCTATGTTGAAGGTCTTCTGCAGAAGCCTCCTTATCAGCGTTCTTCTCGTCAATTTTACGTTTAAGCTCCTCTTTTGAATGTTGACGGAAAAGCTCTCTAAAAGTAGGTGATTCTTCTTCTACATAAGTGTACTTGGTGGCTTCCTCGTCATCGAGGTCTTCCAAGATTACCTCATCTATATCATCAAATGATTCAGGAGTTGGGAGATCAGAAGTAGGAACTGAGGAGTCATCAACCTCGTCAGGATTTAACATGAAGAGATTAGTAATATGTTCCTTTGTTAGGCAGTGAAGAATTTCCCCCTCCTTAGCTCACTGAGTGTTGTATGATGCCTTGAGCGTCCAGTATCATAGTCAATGTGTCATCATGACGTCGTCTCAAAGGCACAGCTTCGACTTCCTTAGTGGATTTGCCTTCTTCAGCTGGTTTTGTGGATGACTCTAGAGCTTTGTCTTGTCTTTTCTTCATCCTGATTTCTCCTATGGTGGATTGCCTTGAGGTACCAGTAGCACCTGTAGCAGCATCCCCTGCTCCGTCATCATCATCGTTATCATCAACGTTATCATCAACAGAATCATCGTTATCATCAACAGAATCATAATCATCCTGTTCTTCATGAGACTCGTCATCATCATCTTCATCATCATTGTCTGAATCATTAGAAACAAGTTTGGATCCCTCAATTCTTGGAGTCGAGTCTTTCAGGCCTTCAATTATCTCAAATAGATGTTTATTCTTAAACTCCAATGCAAGAATTCTGTCATGGTACCCATGAACTGTCAGGGCCAGCTGATTATGCTTATATAATGAATTGAGCAACCTTTCCTCTAAATAAGCATTTCTTGCCCTTAAGTCCGCCCTTTGATAAGCCGCTTGCAACAGCAGAGCAACATGATCACTCACTATCTGTGTTAGTTGTGCAATGGCTTGATGTTTTTGATGGTCCCTCTCTGCCAATCTACGAACAAAGCTGTTCAATGTGCTGATTTGTTCAGCAATAGACACAGATGTCATAAACATATCAGTACGAGAAACAGAGGGACCAATAGTTGCAGCAGTAAGTACAGCAGCTGGAATAACATGGGTCTAAGAAACATGAATAGTGGAACATGCAGAAACAGTCCTAGACCCGGACTGAGAAGAAATCAGAACTGATGCAACAGGAATGACAACAATTTCTATAACAGACACCGATTCAGTCCTCCTTTTTAGGACAAATCTAGTCCTCTTCTTCTTCTTGGCAGCAGGGGAAGATGTCTGAGAAGGTGCCTCAGTAGAGGTTGGGAGAGGAGCAACAACAAAATCTGAAACAAAATAAGGATACATATGTTCCTCACTCGAGGAAGTTTTCTCTCTTGGCCTCTTCCGAGTAATAACAGCCCTAGATCTGATAAAGGTAGTTGAGAACTCATCATTGGCCTTCTCTGCGTAAGCATCAGTAGTGAAGGCTTTAGAACCTATATTAACATCTTCCAAATCATTTCTATGAGTCTCCTTCCCTTCTGCTGAAGAAGCTGTAGATGCATTAAATGTCCCTAGTTCTATTTTTGTACTGTTCTTGATGTATAAAGTTTATTATATTAATGTAATTTGTCTTTCTATATTGTTCTTAATGTTTAATATTGATTATAAATGTTTGATTATGTTTAACGTTGAAGTGGTATGGTTAAAGACCCATTCGGGTGAATGACTCTACTAATGAAGTCATTCGCCGAATGAACGCCCTAGCGAATGACATAGGCAAGCGAATGAGTCATTCGCCGAATGAATCTTTTGACTGACATGTCCATTCGGCCAAGTCATTCGCCGAATGAGTTGCTTCGGCCTCTCATTCGGCCGAATGATGACAACCTATAAATACAAGTCCAAATCTTTTCAAACCTAACTTCTGAGAGCCCTCCTTCTTCCCAGAGAACCTAGTGTCAAACCCTAGGAGATTAGAGCGGCCATTGTACGTCCAAGTTCGATTCTCAACCCGTGGTGTTTGATTCTTGATCAAACGTTCTTCCTACACCTTCGGATCACCACGGTTGCTGTTGGTTTCGATTGGAAAACCCTGGAATAGGATTCTGCACTATTCTAGAGGCTGTCGGGTAGATATCCATTGGAACCGGATTCTTTCCAAGCTCCAAATAGGTCCTACAAAGTGGTATCAGAGAATTTGGCTCTTGATTCCACTCGATTTCCATTCAAAATCATCAGATCTCAGATTGTATTTTCGTAACTTGCAAAAACCCTGGTTTTCTTGATCCCCAAGTCACTGTTTCAATCAAGATCAGTAAGTTTTTGTGGTGTTTTTGCCAAAACAACCATCCCAATTGGTCTAAATCAAGAGTTATCACGATTTTAGTTGCTGAAAACCCCAGATGGCCCGAATGATTCTGGCGGCCGAATAAGTTTGCCCGAATCACTCTCATTCACCGAATAGCTCCATTCGGACTACTCATTCGGCGAATAGCCTCATTCGATCAATCATTCGGTGAATAGCTTCTTTCAACCTCTCATTCAGCGAATGACTCATTCGTTCCTTTCATTCTCTGAATAGGTTCAATCGCTCTACTCATTCGTCCAACTCATTCTCTCTTTTGCCAGTTTCATTACATTCGGTCCCCGACATTCGCTAGAATTGTCTTCATTCGGCCATCAGTTTGAAATTTTTCTAAGTGTTGGATATTCTTGTTGTTGACTCTATGGAAGAGTTAGCATTGATGGCTAATCAGAACCATCGTATTTAGACGTTGTTGCTGACTGAAAATGGGACTGGAAACTACAATAAAGCTCCCAAGTTGCTGTCCTTAGATGATTACCCACACTGGAAATACAGATTTAAGATTCACATCAATGGAGTGGACACTAATTTATGGATGATGATTGAGGGTGGTTATCTGAGGCCGTTGAATGAAGATGGAACTCCTATGCTAGTCACACGGATGACTGAGCCTCAGAGAAAACTTTATGATTATGAAAAGAAAGCTTAAGCTACTCTGTCTCAGTCCATTGCAATTGATATCTTCCATCAGTTCAGACAATTTACATCGTCTAAGTATTTATAGGATGCTTTGCAGAAAAGGTACGAGGGAAATGTTGCACTGAAGAGTATCAAGTCAAAAGCATTGAGGAAGGAATTCAATAGCTTCATGTATATTGGAAATGAATCATTGGATGATTTGATTGCCGGATTCTACCATCTTTTGAGTGAGCTGTTCAACCATGAAGTAAAGACTACTACTCAGGAGAAGATCCAGTGTTTGGCAGATGCTTTGCCTCCAAAATGGGAGTCATTTTTCATGGTACTTAAGCAGAACGAGATGATGGCACATATGGACATAAATGATTTCATCCAGAAGCTGAAAGAGCAAGAAATAGAGAACAAGTGGAAGGCTAAGAGAGTTGCTCAAGTCCAAGATCATTCATTGTATTATTCTCCTCCCACTTTCGAGAAATCATCTTCTCATGCTCCACTGAGGACTGCTTTTGTTTCTCAGACTACTGAAGCTCCATCTTCCAATCAGATTCATTTCAGTCAGTCAGTCATCTTCATCATCCAGTTCTCAGAAAGAACATCATCAACCAGTTACTACTCTGAAGACATAGAATTTTGATAAAGTAACTGTAGATATTGCCTAGGAACACATGGGTCTTTTGTCTACTCTTGTCAGCTCCTATGATGGTTTAGTAGCTGGACAGATTGGCAATCCTTATCTGACCAATGATGATTATTCTCAGATAGACCCATATGATATGGAGAGGATAGATATCATGTGGGCTCTTGCCAGTGTTGTGAGAAGGGCGAAGGAGTTTGTGAAAAGACCAGGAAAGGACATCAATCTAAACAAGGATTCTAAGTTTGGATTTGATATGGCATCTGTTACCTGCTACAATTGTGGGGAGAAATGTCATTTTTCTAGACACTACAAGCACCCATGGAAAGCAGGAAACAAGAACCCTTTTCAGCATCAAAAGTCTTCTACAGCTAATCCAGAAAGAAGACTTGTTCCTATTGATTCTCCTGCTCAAACAAGTTCTTCAAATGCAGGTAAAGCTTTGATGGTACAGCAGGATGAAGGTGAAAATTGGGATTTCAGATTCAATTCTGAACAGGGAGAACAAGATAAAGCATGTGTTGCTGAGATTTAGAAAATGGATGATTCATATGAGGAAAGCACTTCTGGAGAATCACAGATCAGATTAGAAGAATCATCGGGTTCAGAGTCAGAAAGTTTGCCAGACTCAGACACTCAAGCTGAATATGATGCTGATCTTGAAGAACCAGTTACTCAGTTTGCCTTGATGGTAAACTCATCAGATACTCCTATTGCATCTTCACAGTCAGATCAGGTATCTGATGAATGTTCATCTTTTCACTCTAATTGTTTTAAATGTGTTGATCTTGACAGCAAAGTCCTTGCTTATCTGAAACACAATACTGATTTGATCAGTGATCTCAACTAGTGCATTGAGGCAAACAAAGTTTTAAAATCTAATGAAAAGTATTTTCAAGCTAAAATTGAACTTTTAAACAGACAATTGCATGAGGCTGAGATTGCTGTTCTGAACAAGCAAGATGCTATTACCTCTTATCTCAATACCATCAATGAGATAAAGAAGAAGTTAGCCATAGTCAAGTGTGACTGTGAGACTTTAGGTCAAAAACTCAAGAGCTATGAAAGCTCTTCTTATATCATTGAGAATATGATCAGTAAAGGGACTTATCAGAAGGGTAAGGGAAAGGTGAGCTATCAACAATGTCCTTCACCAATCTTAAACAGCTTTGTCAATTCACCAGATGACAAAGATGTTAAAGATTTCCAAGTTAAAACTCCATTAGTAATTGATCCAATTGGAATGATTACTAACGAGGGTTCCCCCTTGTCAGAGGAATCTTTTGTGGAAGGGATTGTTGAAGATTGGGTCTCAGATTCTGAGGATGAATCTGACAATTCATCTAACTGTGTTGTTGCTCAAAATCACACACCTGTAGTCATGAAAGGTGACCCAATCTCATCTTCTAAAATCTATCAAGCTTTAAGCTTTGTGAAAGCTTCAAAAGAAAATGAAGCTTATGTATATAACAAGATTGACAATCTTGTGACTAATGGGAAAAAGGGATTGGGATTTAATCAGAACAAGCCTAAAACACATGTTTTTAAACAACAAAGGCAGTCCCTTTCTGAATGAAAACCTTTTCATAAAAAGGGTGACAAAGTTTGCTTTGAGTGTGGAACACCTGGACATATAATTAGATTTTGTCCACAGTTGATAAGACCGAAGGTTGTACCAACCAGCAAACTAAATCAGATTTTTATCAAAGCTGTTAAATCTGAATCTAAGTCAACTCAAGCAAAACCCAAACAACCAAATCAGATTAAACCTTTGAACAAGGGTAAAGGGGAACTGGTGAACTTGGAAGTTCCCAAAGTTGTTAATGTCAATCAAGCAAAGCCATCATCCATTTACCTGAAAAACTCTTTCAACAAAAACACTGTCTGGAGAGTTAAGTCTTCTGAGACTTCTGTTTCACCTATTCCAGATAAGGCTATCCCTGATGGTAAATGGATCGATGTTTGGATCCGTGACTCTTTGGGTCAACCCAAGACCGTAAAGGCTTGGGTTCCCAAAACAAACTAATCATTTGTGGTAGTGCAGGTTGCCTCAACAGCTGCTTTTAACAGCTCTTGGATCGTTGATAGTGGGGCTTCCAGGCACATGACTGGTAATATTTCGTTGCTCACCAAAGTTAATTATGTTCGAGGTGGTTATGTAGCGTTTGCCGGTGACAAAGGCGGGTTCATAACAGGAGAGGGTATTTTTCAAATGGCCATGTTTCATTCGACAAAGTCAGATATGTCAAGTAGTTGGAGAATAATCTTTTGTCAGTGTCACAGATCTGTGACAAGCAATACAAAGTTCTATTTGACGACACCAACTGCTACATACTCAAGCAAGGCGTGATTATCCCTGAAGATTGGATTTTAATGTCAGCTCCCAGAAAGCAGGACTTGTATGTACTCAACATGGCCACAGCTTCAACTACATCCTCCACAGCTTCATTTTTAAGTCAAAGGCAACTGAGAAATATTCTATTCTTTGGCATAAGAGGATGAGTCATTTGAGTCTACGCAAGATGAACCATTTGGTGCATAACAATTTTGTTGAGGGTGTCAGTGTGAAGAATTTTAGACTGTCTGATGTCTGTGTATCATGCAAGAAAGGAAAAGAAACTAAGCAGCCTCACAAACTGAAGAAGTTTCATTCAATCAATGTTCCTCTTGAGCTTCTCCATATGGATTTTTTTGGTCCTGTAAACCACAAGAGTATAGCTGGAGATCAATATTGTTTAGTTATCACTGATGAATATTCAAGATACTTTTAGTTTTTCTTTCTAAAGGAGAAATCTGAAACGTTTGAGTGCATTCAAGTATTGGTTACCAAACTTGAGTCACTTTACAAGCTCAAGATTCGAATGCTCAGAACTAACAATGGGACGGAGTTTAAGAACCACAACATGGAGAATTTTTGTAATGCACGGGGAATTATTCAACAATTTAGTGCTCCATATGTCCCTCAAATGAACGGTTTTGCTGAGAGTAAAAACAGTACATTGATTGAGGCTGCTAGAACGATGCTTGCTGATTCATCTCTTCCAGTTCAGTTCAGGAATGAAGCTATAGCTAATGCTTGCTACACACTGAACTAGGTTTTGATAGTGAAGAGACATGGGAAGACCTGCTTTGAACTGCTCCACAACAGAAAACCTAATCTTAAGTGTCTTGAACCTTTTGGTGCACCGTGCACGATGCTTAAGAAACAAGATCAGGGCAAGTTCAATGAGAAGGTGGAAGAAGGGTATTTTCTTGGGTACATCAATCCTAATAAAAGAGTTTACAAAAGATCAACTCATAACGTGGAGGAGTGGTACCATGTTGATGTTTAGAGACACACTATGCCCCTACCTGGAAAAGGTCCAGACTGTATGTTTGACTATTTCGACCTTTTCGACTCATTCAATATGCCTCCCATTGTGACATCCAGTACCAGATCGTCCGGCAAGTCCGTACGGTATGTGTACTTCCACTATTTACTATGTGTAAATACATGTATATGAACAGTGCTTGTATTAACAGAATTCAAAATACAAGAAACAGTTGTACGTATTCTCTTGTAAACTTAAATACTGTAAGTACAACATACATTTGAAACATTAGTTGTGTCTATTTAAGTGAAAACCTAAGTACAGTTAACACAACAGATCATGAGAAACAACAGTGTTCATGTGAATAACAAAAACAAATCGGTTGCGATCTGATATCCATAGATGACAGGAATCAGATGGCCGACATTTCAGTGTGAAAACAATGTGAAAACAAGGTGTTTAGTTGAGTCCGACAGTGGGGAAATACAATTTAAAACAGTGTTTCGGTGTTGTTTCAGAATAACGAACAGAAAGTGTGTTTGCGTGGGTGACGATTCACACAAACATATCTGTGAGTTTAACGTTCTGAAATGATAACTGGAAAGTAGAAACAAAAGTCAGAAAGCCAAACCAGCGACGTGTTCGTTCGAATGACGATTCGAACGAATACGCGCGATGGTGACGCGATTTGACGAAACGAAAACGAAACACGACACGAACGAAATTTAAATTAATAAAATAAAATATTTAACATTTTACAATTTTGATACTCATCAAAATAATTAATTTAACTCTTTTTTATTTATTAAAACTAAAATTACGCGTAAAATTCCGGATACGCGACGAAATTACAAACCGAGCAACCGAAACAAACCCAAACCCTCTCGGAGTATAAATACTCTAATGAACTCCTTTGTTCATTTCATCACCTCCCACTCTCTCTCTACATTGAATTTCCGGATTCCACCATTTCCAACCTTCCAATATCCATATCTTGGTCATTTCTCAACGAAAATGGGCGTTCTTGGTGTCCACGCGAAGCTCTCGACCTCCTCTACCTAGAAGTACAACAGATTTAAGCTTTTGTTCAGCAAAATTCACGGTAATGATTGAAGAAAAACACTGAAAATAGGGTTTTCGTTTATGTTGTTCGAACCCACCCTAACCATCTAACCCTACCCGTTCATCTTCGCACCACCTGACCACCAGAAGCTATTTTGCATCAACAGGGTCATGAGAACAGACCGGGGTTCGAAGGGTTGACGGAGGTGATGATAGGGATTCGAGCTTCGTGAGGGTTTGTGGCCACGAACCTGTGCATGTTGGAACCCACACCTGTCGAACCTTTGTTTGCCGAACCAGTGCGTCACCCTCGAACATTGGCAATGCTCTCATGGGGACGAACCTTTTTGTTGCAGCAAACCACTCAGTCGAGCGAACCTAGTAATGATGGCCGAACCTCATTGTAGGAGTAAACCAGCCGAACCTTTCACTCTGGGCCGAATCCTCCAGTGGCTGAGAAACCATATTACCCGAACCCTTGCATACATGCCGAACCTTCACTCATTAGCCGAACCATCACGTGAGAACCGAACCTAAACTGAATCCTTAGGCGAACCGTTACACCCAGCCGAACCCTGGAATGCCCATTGGCCGAACCTATACCCAAAAGAACCTTAGGGTTCGCTGGAACCATGCAGCGCATGTTGTAATTGAACGGAAATGCAGCATATTGGCTGGCCCAACATCAACAAACAGGCCCAACAACCCGTAGTCGGCCCAGGTCCGACTAATTCAATCGGTTCATGTGTAACTTGGTGCATTTGTTCAACCCATCAACGACCCAAATTGGACTATTTTCGACCCATGTGTAAGACAATTCGGCCCACATTTCTTTAGACAGTCCACTAAAAAGACCCAATAGGCCCAATCACAAAATAGAACCAACCCATAAGATCCATACGGTCCATAAACACATTTATTCGGTCCACTTATGATCCACGCAGTCCAAATGTCAAATAACTTATTCGGCCCATGTGTATATCTATAACCTATAACACTTGGACTAAGCCCATATCAACTATCGGTCACATACATTATTGGGCCCAAAACCTCGTTCAAGAGCCCAAGACAAAACCCACATTCGGCCCAACGATTTAGAAGAAAAGCTAACACTTTGAACTAAGCAATTATGATAATATGCATGAAATTATAACTAAGCTACTACAAGATTATGGGCTTAAGCTCCCAACACTTAAAAACTGAGTAGTTTTAGTAAATTTACAAGTGACTTCAAGTGTAACTCAAACAAATCAAGGAATATGCAAGTCTATAACAACCAAAATGGACCGAATGAAGAACAATGACCGAGACACGCGAGGGTTAACCAATCTTAGGGTTAACACACACACGCACATGAACTCTTACAACTTATACTAATAGGTTATATACAACGTGAAATCAATACAAGATCGCGAAAACACAACATGTGAAATCAAGAGCGCGTGCATTCTTTATTTAAGCTAAGTCAACCCTACAACAACAAGGTGAGTTCATATGCCCCTTTTCTTTAATCTTAACTGATTTTAAACTCTCGGGGCTGAGAAACATTCTTTACTTTTAATTGTTTAAAAGCTTTGCTTACATATCATTTATACTTTGATTTAGATAATATTAATTGTTTATTATCGTTGATCATTGTATGCATGCTTGTATGATCATGATATGACAGGGATAACCAGTTGAAAAAAATAATATATCTTCTTAGTTCATCAACACATTAAATAACATAGTTGTAAGATTTTATCTTATAACATTTAGTTATTCTTACACAAACAAACAGTGGAATAATCACAGTCAAACATAGGAATGTTATAAAGATACTATGTATTTTTGTAATAACATTCGACACAAGAGTTAAGTAAGTGTAATAGGACAAGTCCTTTTAACACTTAGCTTTACAACTTAACACATATTACAGGAGAACATTGAACAAGGAATGATAATCATGATAATGTAACTTCATGTTAACAACATCTTTCACCCAATAATTAACATAATGTAATAAGACAAGTTCTTATTTAACTTTGTTAATAACACTGAGAACATATGACATTGAGAACAATAACACGGATGAACACAATTGCAATTAGTTACTATTGACATGTTGTATTATATCACTTCAATCATGTGCCATTTGTACCAGTTGATCATGTAAGCCCCTATAATTCGCTGACCAGTTAGTTTGACGTGACTAAACCGACGATAGCATAGTGGTACCATAGGTTTGACAAACCTCTAGCTTGTAGGGCTAGTATGTTGATCGTATTGATTCATTGGCCGGTAACGTATGACCGTTGACAGGGCGACTTCAAGTAAGGTTCTGGAAAGTGACACACGGTGATATTAATCTGCTGTGATAAGTAATTAATCCATCGTTTCCTGTTGACTAGTAGACTGAGTAATTTATATTCTCAAGTTATATTACTATTAACTATTTCGATGAGGTCTATGGGTACACAAAGTGGTAGAGGTAAATCGGATGCATTGAAATATGATTACGTGAGGATTTCAATGAATTCCTTTTAGGCTCTATGCACTATAAGTTGAGAACAAATTACAATTGGTTAACTAACACTCTTAATATTTAAAAGTGACTAACCATTAACCCCACAAGTAATAGAATAATACAAGGATCAGATTTGATAAATCTAATATCCTTAACGCATAAAAAAGGTTATTAATACTTCGGTTTGATAACTAAAACTTTATTATTATATTACTCTATACATGAGATAACAGGTGATTAACAATCAAGATGAACAGGTGAAATGGGGAATGGAAATCCATAGTTGTATTGCAAGTAGTGTGAAACTTGTTTGAGCATGTGGTGGGATGGCGTCTGGGCTTGACCCTTTCGTATGCCCTATATATAAGCATGTTTGATAGGATGTCACATCACTTGTACATACAACTAGGGAGAAGCCATTGGGTGAACAGGTCAATCAAATAACATATAAGTACGTGATTAACAGTGTGATTGTGCATGTGAATGAATCAAGCTTTTCAACTAACATACTTATGAACTCACCAACCTAGTGTTGACTTTGTTTAAATGCATGTTTTCTCAGGTGACGAACAGGCGTAGGCACTTACATACAAGGATTAAGCTAGTGGACTTTTATAAGACCTAGCTTTATTTTGTGTTGCATGCTTTTGGCGACAAGAATAATGAATCATCTTTTGTATATCTTGTACAGATACAAGATATAGTTACATTGATTCTTTTGATATAGTTACTTGGTTAAATTATGAACGATACATTGTAATTTAATCTTGTAATTCTATATCATTGATGTGTTAGCATTTCTCATTTATTTATCATGTGTTATGTAAACAATCTGATCATTCGATTATCACTCACGATACCGCGCCCCGGGAACCTTCCGCCCGACGGGAAAACCCGATCCGCTCCCGCCGGCTCGGGGTGTGACAGATTGGTATCAGAGCCATGGTTATAGAGAAATATAGGTCGTATTACTTAAACGGTTTGACCTAGACTATAACCTAGGGACCCTCATATAGAGATCCTGTGACATAGGATTTTATTTGCATGTGTCTTCTGCATCTGATCACTGCACTAACCGATTTTCTTTCGGTTATGATCAGAATGCCGCCGAGAAGACCACCACCTGCTATACTGCCACCACCACAAGACTTGGCACCACATTCATCTACACCTTCACCTACTGATTCTCCTACACAACCACCTCCTCCTCCACCGCCACCAGTTCATCAGCTAGATCCTGCCACCATTGCACTGGCTACACTGTTAACTAGTCAGCTGAGGGATGTGATTCCTGAAATTATGAATCGGATCAACACCAACAACAGCAACAACGTTGCCAAATCATCTGGTGAAGGCAGCGGAAACACCCATTATCACCAAGACTATTCCTACAAAAACTTTGTGGGTTGCAAGCCACCGAGTTTTAGTGGCAGTGAGGGTGTCGTCGGATTGATCCAATGGATTGAAAAGATGGAAACAACACTGGAGATCAGCAACTGTCCGGAACAGTATAGGGTGAAGTATGTTGCGGGGTCATTTCACAAGCTAGCGTTAACTTGGTGGAACGCTCAGGTTAATACCAAAGGCAGGGATGAGGCCCTGTCAGTGCCTTGGGACGACTTCAAGGCATTACTGCGGGCAGAGTTTTGACCAAGGAACCAAATCAAGAAGGTTGAGACTGAATTACTCAATCTGGTTATGATTGGTGCTGGGCATCTGGCCTACACGACAAGATTTCATGAGCTGGCATCATTGGCACTGGATATAGTGCCAACACTGGAAAAGAGAATTGAACGGTATATCAGGGGATTACCGGCTTGTATGCAAGGTTTTATCCTTGCTGCTCATCCAACAACCATGGAAATGGTTGTTACTCTGTCATCAATAATGACAGATGTGATGGTTGCCTCTGGGGCAATCAAGAAAGAGGCTGACTCAGCCAAAGCTGGAACTTCAAGAAAGTCGGATAAAAGACCGGCGAAGAAACAAAAGGTGGTTAGAAACTTTGCCGCGACCACCCAGACACCGATGGTCAACCAACCACCACCACTACAGATCAGAAAGCCCTACACTGGCACTGCACCTTTGTGCAACACTTGCCAGTATCATCATGAACCAAACACTCAGTGCAAGCAATGCACAAACTGTGGAAAGTTTGGTCACTAGGCCAACCACTGCAGTAGCACAGGAGCTCCGAACAGAAACAACAATGCAGCTGCAGCTGCTACTGCTGCTGCTGATCACAGGTCTTGCTACAACTATGGCGAGCCTGGACACTTTTCCCGGAATTGTACCAAGAGAGCTCAACCAAGGGCTCAAGCAGCACGAGGAAGAGCCTTTCAGATAGGAGCTGCTGATGCACGAAAGGACCCGAATGCTATCACGGGTACATTTCTCTTATCTGACTTCTATGCATCCATATTATTTGACACTGGTGCGGATCAGAGTTTTATCTCATCCGACTTTGTATGCCATCGTAATTATGCTGAGGAATTGTTAGACTCCCCTTACACTATTGAGATAGCAAATGGCAAACAAATCACAGTAGACACAATACTTAGGAATTGCCCACTAACACTTGGTGATCACACATTTTCCATCGACTTGATACCGATGGAGCTGGGCAGTTTCGACATCATCATCGGAATGGACTGGCTATCTCTTAACCGAGTTGAGTTCATCTTTTCCTATAAACTACTACGCATTCCAGTGGAGAACAATGAGATATTGGAGATTCGTGGAGATCAAGCGAAACACAGTGTCAAGTTAATATCGTGCATCAGAAAACAATGCGTTGCATTCCTAGCTCACGTGATCGAGAAAGACAAGAAGACAATCAAGATTCAAGACGTGCCAATTGTGAAAGACTATGCGGACGTGTTTCCGGATGATTTACTGGGGCTGCCACTTGAGAGATCGGTGCAGTTTCGAATCGATTTGATTCCGGGAGTGACTCCTGTAGCCAAGTCTCCTTACAGACTCGGACCATCAGAAATGCAGGAGTTGTCCAACCAATTACAAGAGCTACTTGACAAAGGATTCATCCGACCGAGCTTTTCCCCGTGGGGAGTTCCTGTTCTTTTTGTTAAGAAGAAGGATGGATCGTTCAGGATGTGCATCGATTACAGAGAGCTCAACAAGCTCACCATCAAGAATCGGTACCCGTTACCGAGGATTGATGATTTGTTTGATCAATTACAGGGAGCACAATACTTTTCAAAGATAGACCTGAGATCAGGCTATCATCAGCTCTGAATTCAAGAGGAAGACATACCAAAGACGGCCTTTCGTACCCAGTATGGTCACTACGAATTTATGGTGATGCCATTCGGACTGACGAACGCACCGGCAGTGTTCATGGATTTAATGAACCGGGTGTGTAACCCGTACTTAGATCAGTTTGTTATTGTTTTCATCGATGATATACTGGTTTATTCAAAGAACGAGAAGGAACATGAGCAACACCTCTAGACAGTCTTGGAACTTCTGAAAGAGGAACGACTCTATGCCAAATTCTCTAAATGTGAATTCTGGTTAAGAGAAGTTCAGTTCTTGGGTCACGTGATTAACAGTGATGGTATTCACGTGGATCCAGCCAAGTTTGAGGCAATCAAGAATTGGGATGTGCTTACAACGCCGACAGAGATCAGATCATTTTTGGGATTGGCAGGTTATTACAGGAGATTCATTTCGAATTTCTCTAAGATAGCCTTGCTTCTCACCAAACTCACACAGAAGAGCGAACCTTTTGTGTAGACTCAGAAACAAGAGGAGGCATTCTAGACCCTCAAACAAAGATTGTGCAATGCTCCAATCTTAGCACTCGCAGAAGGCAATGATGATTTTGTAGTATATTGTGATGCTTCCCATCCAGGACTCGGATGTTTTTTGATGCAAAGAGACAACCTGAAACGCGAGCTTGATTGTGGAGCTGAGAAACATTTCAAAACAAAACAACATGGAGTTATCTATTATCTGGAACGTGTCTGGATTCCAGCAGTAGATGAACTTCGAACACTCATACTTGACGAGGCACACAAGACACGATACTCAGTTCATCCTGGTGCCGATAAGATGTACCAAGATCTTAGGTCATTTTATTGGTGGCCAGGTATGAAGAAAGATGTTGCCACCTATGTTGGCAAATGCATCACATGTGCCAAAGTCAAAGCTGAACACCAGAAGCCTTCGGGTTTGCTGGAACAACCAGAGATACCACAATGGAAGTGGGAACAAATAGCTATGGATTTCATTACCAAGCTACCCCGCATTTTCAGCGGACACGATTCGATTTGGGTCATCATTGATAGATTGACCAAGTCCGCACACTTCTTGCCAATCAGAGAAACTTACAAGATGGAGAAACTAGCGAGACTATATGTTGATGAAATAGTAGTACGGCACGGATTGCCATTGTCTATTATTTCAGACCGGGACAATCAATTTACTTCGCGGTTCTGGCAATCATTGCAACAATCCTTAGGGACAAGTGTTAACATGAGCACCGCTTACCATTCAAACCCTAGAGGATATGTTGAGGACATGCATCCTAGACTTCGGTGGAAGTTGGGACACACACTTACCTCTCATTGAGTTCTCCTACAACAATAGCTACCACAGCAGTATCGGATTTGCTCCATTTGAAGTACTTTATGGTAGAAAATGTTGGTCTCCAATTTGTTGGACCGAAGTGGGAGACAACAGAATAACTGGGCCTGAACTTATTCAGGAAACTACTGATAAGATAGCCTAGATACAACAGAGATTACAAGCAACACGTAGCCGCCAAAAGAGTTACGCAGACAAATGGCGCAAGCCTTTGGAATTCGATGTGGGTTACCGAGTAATGTTGAAAATGTCCCCATGGAAAGGCGTAGTTCGTTTTGGGGTTAAGGGCAAGTTAGCACCAAGCTATGTTGGACCGTTTGAGATTACTCAACGCATAGGTCCTGTGGCATACACACTCAGACTCCCTGATGAACTCAGCAGAGTACACGATGTGTTTCATGTGTCAAATCTCAAGAGGTGCTTAGAACACAAAACATTGATCATACCATTGGAAGAGATACAAGTTGATTAGCAATTACATTTCATTGAAAAACCTGTACAGATTATGGAACGTGAAGTCAAGAGACTGAAACGAAGCCGTATCCCTATTGTAAAGGTTCGATGGAACTCCAAGCGTGGACCGGAATTTGCCTAGGAGCGCGAGGACAACATGAAGACAAAGTATCCCCATCTGTTTGAGAATTAAAGCCCGACTTTGATGCTTAAATTTCCGGACGAAATTACTTTAACAAGGGGAGACTGTGACATCCAGTACCAGATCGTCCGGGAAGTCCGTACAGTATGTGTACTTCCACTATTTACTATGTGTAAATACACGTATATGAACAGTGCTTGTATAAACAGAATTCAAAATACAAGAAACAGTTGTACGTATTTTCGTGTAAACTTAAATACTGTAAGTACAACATACATTTGAAACATTAGTTGTGTGTATTTAAGTGAAAACCTAAGTACAGTTAACACAACAGATCATGAGAAACAATAGTGTTCATGTGAATAACAGAAACAAATCGGTTGCGATCTAATATCCATAGATGACAGGAATCAGATAACCGACATTTCAGTGTGAAAACAGGGTGTTTAGTTGAGTCCGATAGTGGGGAAATACAATTTAAAACAGTGTTTCGGTGTTGTTTCAGAATAACGAACTGACAGTGTGTTTGCGTGGGTGGCGATTCACGCAAACATATCTGTGAGTTTAACGTTATGAAATGATAACTGGAAAGCAGAAAACAAAAGCCAGAAAGCCAAACAATCGACGTGTTCGTTCGAATGACGATTCGAACGAATACGCGCGATGGTGACGCGATTTGACGAAATGAAAATGAAACACGACACGAACGAAATTTAAATAAATAAAATAAAATAAAATATTTAACATTTTACAATTTTGAAACTCATCAAAATAATTAATTTAACTCTTTTTTATTTATTAAAACTAAAATTACGCGTAAAATTCCGGATACGCGACGAAATTACAAACCGAGCAACCGAAACAAACCCGAACCCTCCCAGAGTATAAATACTTTAAATGAACTCCATTTGTTCATTTCATCACCTCCCACTCTCTCTCTACATTGAATTTCTGGATTCCACCATTTACCACCATTTCCAACCTTCCAATCTCCATATCTTGGTCATTTCTCAACGAAAACGGGTGTTCTTGGTGTCCACACGAAGCTATCGACCTCCTCTAACTAGAAGTACACCAGATTTGAGCTTTTGTTCAGCAAAATTCAGGGTAATGATCAAAGAAAAACACTGAAAATAGGGTTTTCGTTTATGTTGTTCGAACCCACCCTAACCGGCTAACCCTACCCGTTCATCTTCGCACCACCTGACCACCAGAAGTTATTTCGCATCAACAGGGTCATGAGAACAGACTGGGGTTAGAAGGGTTGATGGAGGTGATGATAGGGATTCGAGCTTCGTGAGGGTTTGTGGCCACGAACCTGTGCATGTTGGAACCCTCACCTGTCGAACCTTTGTTTGCCGAACCAGTGCGTCACCCCCGAACCTTGGCGATGCTCTCATGGGGACGAACCTTTTTGTTGCAGCAAACCACTCAGTCGAGCGAACCTACTGTGGCGAACCATGGGGTGCGGCAAACCTAGTCATGATGGCCGAACCTCATGGTAGGAGTTAACCAGCCGAACCTTTCACTCTGGGCCGAATCCTCCAGTGGCTGAGAAACCATATTACCCGAACCCTTGCATACATGCCGAACCTTCACTCATTAGCCGAACCATCACGTGAGAACCGAACCTATACTGAATCCTTAGGCGAACCGTTACACCCAGCCGAACCCTTGAATGCCCATTGGCCGAAGCTATACCCAAAAGAACCTTAGGGTTCACTAGAACCATGCAGCGCATGTTGTAATTGAACGGAAATGCAACCTATTGGCTGGGCCAACATCAACGGCCCAAATTGGACTATTTTCGACCCATGTGTAAGACAATTCAGCCCACATTTCTTTAGACAGTCCACGAAAAAGACCCAATAGGCCCAATCACAAAATAGAACCGACCCATAAGATCCATATGGCCCATAAACACAGTTATTCGGTCCACCTATGATCTACGCAGTCCAAATGTCAAATAATTTATTCGGCCCATACGTATATCTATAACCTATAACACTTGGACTAAGCCCATCTCAACTATCGGTCACATACATTATTGGGCCCAAAACCTCGTTCAGGAGCCCAAGACAAAACCCACATTTGGCCCAACGATTTAGAAGAAAAGCTAACACTTTGAACTAAGCAATTATGATAATATGCATGAAATTATAACTAAGCAACTACAAGATTGTGGAATTAAGCTCCCAACACTTAAAAACTGAGTAGTTTTAGTAAATTTACAAGTGATTTCAAGTGTAACTTAAACAAATCAAGGAATATGCAAGTCTATAACAACCAAAATGGGCCGAATGAAAAACAATGACCGAGACACGCGAGGGTTAACCAATCTTAGGGTTAACACACACGCACATGAACTCTTACAACTTATACTTATAGGTTATATACAACGTGAAATCAATACAGGATCGTGAAAACACAAAAAGTGAAAACAAGAGCGCGTGCATTCTTTATTTAAGCCAAGTCAACCCAACAACAACAAGGTGAGTTCATATGCACCTTTTCTTTAATCTTAACTGATTTTAAACTCTCGGGGCTGAGAAACATGCTTTACTTTTAATTGTTTAAAAGCTTTGCTTAAATATCATTTATACTTTGATTTAGATAATATTAATTGTTTATTATCGCTGATTATTGTATGCATGCTTGTATGATCATGATATGACAAGGATAACCAGTTGAACAAAATAATATATCTTATTAGTTCATCAACACATTAAATAACATAGTTGTAAGATTTTATCTTATAACATTTAGTTATTCTTACATCAACAAACATTGGAATAATCACAGGAAAACATAGGAATGTTATAAAGATACTATGTATTTTTGTAATAACATTCGACACAAGAGTTAAGTAAGTGTAATAGGACAAGTCCTTTTAACACTTAGCTTTACAACTTAACACATATTACAGAAGAACATTGAACAAGGAATGATAATCATGATAATGTAACTTCATGATAAAAACATCATTCACCCAATAATTAACATAATGTAATAAGACAAGTTCTTATTTAACTTTGTTAATAACACTGAAAACATATGACATTGAGAACAATAACACGGATGAACATAATTGCAATTAGTTACTATTGACCTGTTGTATTATATCGCTTCAATCATGTGCCATTTGTACAAGTTGATCATGTAAGCCCCTATAATTCGCTGACCAGTTAGTTTGACGTGACTAAACTGAAGATAACATAGGGGTACCATAGGTTTGACAAACCTATTGCTTGTAGGGCTAGTTTGTTGATCGTATTGATTCATTGGCCGGTAACGTATGACCGGTGACAGGGCGACTTCAAGTCAGGTTCTGGATAGCAACACATGGTGATATTAATCTGCAGTGATAAGTAATTAATCCATCGTTTCCTGTTGACTAGTAGACTGAGTAATTTATTTTCTCAAGTCATATTACTAGTAATTGTTTCGATGAGGTCTATGGGTACACAAAGTGGTAGAGGTAAATCGGATGCTTTGAAATCTGATTACGTGGGGATTTCAATGGATTCCTTTTAGGCTTTATGCACTATAAGTTGAGAACAAATTAAAATTGGTTAACTAACACTCTTAATATTTAAAAGTGACTAACCGTTAACCCCACAAGTAATAGAATAATACAAGGATCAGATTTGTAAATCTAATATCCTTAACGCATAAAAAGGGTTATTAATACTTCGGTTTGATAACTAAACCTTTATTATTATATTATTCTATACATGAGATAACAGGTGATTAACAATCGAGATGAACAGGTGAAATTGGAAATGGAAATCCATAGTTGTATTGCAAGTAGTGTGAAACTTGTTTGAGCATGTGGTGGGATGGCGTCTGGGCTTGACCCTTTCGTATGCCCTATATATAAGCATGTTTGATAGGGTGTCACATCACTTGTACATACAACGAGGGAGAAGCCATTGGGTGAACAGGTGAATCAAATAACATATAAGTACGTGATTAACAGTGTGATTGTGCATGTGAATGAATCAAGCTTTTCAACTAACATACTTATGAACTCACCAACCTAGTGTTGACTTTGTTTAAATACATGTTTTCTGAGGTGACGAACAGGCGTAGGGACTTACATGCAAGGATTAAGCTAGTGGACTTTTAGAAGACCTAGCTTTATTTTGTGTTGCATGATTTTGGCGACAAGAACAATGAATCATCTTTTGTATATCTTGTACAGATACAAGATATAGTTCCATTGATTCTTTTGATAGATTTACTTGGTTAAATTACGAACGATACATTGTAATTTAATCTTGTAATTCTATATCATTGATGTGTTAGAATTTCTTATTTATTTATCATGTGCAATGTAAACAATCTAATCATTCGATTATCACTCACGATCTCGCGCCCCGGGAACCTTCCGCCCAACGGGAAAACCCGATCCGTTCCCGCCGGCTCGGGATGTGACACCCATGTACTCAGATGAAGATGTTGCTGTTCAAATGATGTATGATGCACAAAATGCACCTAATGAACCAGTGCAACCTTCATCCACTTCAATTCCCACTGTACAGACAAATGACGATAGCTCAGACACAGATGACAATCTCATTCAGCCTGCTGCCCCTGAACCAGATGTTGATAATATTGTACCAGGCCTTGAGGAATCGAATCTGAACAATTTAGATCCACATGTTGAAGTTCCACCTCATCCTGTTGGGAGAATTAATCGTATTCATCCTCAAGAAAACATCATTGGAAGTCCATTGGATGGGGTTAAGACAAGAAACCAGCTTTCCTCAGGGGGACTTGCAGACATTCTTGATTTTGCAGATGTAAGCTTTTGTGCCCATTCTTGTTTTATCTCCCAAGTTGAACCGCGAACAGTCACTGAAGCTTTAAAGGAAGAATCATGGGTTGATGCCATGCAAAAAGAACTCCTGCAATTCAAGAAATTAGGTGTCTGGCAACTTGTTGACAGACCAAAAGGTGCAAAAGTTATAAGCACCAGATGGGTTCTTTGTTGCAAGAAACATGATCACGGAATCATTGTGCTAAACAAGGCACGTCTAGTGGTTCAAGGATTCAAACAGATTGAAGGATTGGACTATAATGAAGTGTTTGCACCGGTTGCTCGACTTGAAGCAATTCGAATTTTCTTGGCATATGCATCCTTCAAGAAGTTTAAAGTCTATCAAATGAATGTCAAGAGTGCATTCCTTCACGGTGTGATAAGTGAAACAGTGTATGTCAGTCAACCTCCCGGGTTTGAGGATCCATTGCATCATGACCAAGTCTACAAGCTAGACAAGGCCTTATATGGATTACATCAAGCACCGCGAGCATGGTATGAGACACTATCTACTCACCTTCTGAACAACGGGTTCAGAAGAGGTGTCATTGACTGTACACTGTATATTCGAGAGAAGGATGGTGATCTACTCTTGGTGCAAGTTTATGTGGACGACATCATTTTTGGTTCCACGAATGATAGTCTGTGCAAGGAGTTTGAGATGGTTATGAAGGAGAAGTTCGAAATGAGCTCAATGGGAGAGATGAAATTTTTTCTCGGGTTGCAGGTGAATCAGTCTAAGGTAGGGATTTTCATTCATCAAACCAAACACGTTGGTGACATTCTGAGCCGGTTTAGTATGTTGGATGCGAAACCTGCTGGTACCTCGCTGGCTGTCAATCACGGGATTACACCAGACGAAAAGGGGGAGTTAATCGATGCCACTCTGTACCGAGGAATGATTGGATCTCTGATGTATCTCACTGCTTCTCGACCAGACATCATGTTCGCCACATGCTTGTGTGCTCGTTATCAATCAAAACCAGAGTATCACATCTCATTGATGTGAGGATGATTATGCGTTATCTGAAGGGTACACCGGATCTTGGCTTATGGTACCCTAATGATGATAATTTTGAACTTACTGCATATAGTGATTCAGACTATGGTGGATGCAAGAGAGATTTCAAGTCAACATCTGCGGGTTATCAGTTCTTTGGAACCCGATTGGTTACCTGGCAGTGCAAGAAACAGACGTCGGTGTCTACTTCAACCTATGAAGCTGAATACGTTGCTGCTGCAAGTTGCTGTTCTCAAATTATTTAGATACAACAGCAACTCAGGGACTATGGGTTACATTTTTCTAACACTCCTATATATGTTGATAATACTGCCGCCATAGCTGTCACTAAGAATCTAGTCCAGCACTCAAAAACAAAACATATCGACATTAAATATCCCTTCATACGTGATTGTTTTGAAAAGAAACTCATTGATGTTGTTAAGATGCACACCGATCACCAGAAAGCCGATCTTTTCACGAAAACGTTTGATAAATCTAGATTTTTATATCTGTTATCGGCTAATGGTGTTTTTCAAAAGGATGAAGTTCTTCCTTCATCAGAATCTAACAAATGATCATCTACTTCATTAGTTACTTTCATTTTATTTTATTCTGTTATTTCATTTCTTTAAATCAAAAACTCAAAAAGATTTTCTGTTTTAGGTTTTTAGGGGGAGAAATAGTCAGTTAATTGAAAAACCAAAAACATCTAAAAATTTTAAAAATTAAAAAAAAACAATTAAAAAAGCATAAAATCGAGAAAGTCATCTCTGAGAAAGTGATGTGTTAGCCTTTTTATGTCTGAAAAGCTAAGTTGAATGTGTAAGCTGAAAACACAAGAGAATTATGATATGATGTACTGATAGGCCGACTTTACAAAATGAATAGACAATTTGTGATAACTTAGAAAGTCTGATTTGTGGAATCTGTTTTCTAAAATCACCTAAGTAATAGATAGTTTTTGACTCAAATCAGGCATACACCTGTCATCATAGGATCTAATAAGGTTTCTAATGATTCATGAATTCAAGTCTGTATACGTGCCATACTGCTTTGTAAAGACCTAGTTGAAGCCATCCATTCAGATGAGAATTATTGAATCATAAGATAAACAAAAACAAGCTGGTATTAAGCTTGAAGAAAAACAAAAACAAGCTGGTATTAAGCTTGGAATATACAAAAACAAAATAAGCTCGATTCCATACACGTGCCATATTTCTTTGTAAAGACCTAGCTGAAGCCGTCCATTTGGATAGAACAAGAAAAATACAAAGACATAATAAATTGGAACCTTGTAGAATTTATGATGACTGGTATTAAAATGTGCAGAAATGAGTTATAAACTGATTTTGATCTTTAGTGGTAAAATGAAATGGGTAACTCAATCAGAAAATATGAGTGATCATAAAGTTTGTCTAGAAGTTATGTATTGTTAGGTTTAAGATTGGACAAATATATCAGTAATCGTATCATAAGACAAATGTGTCTGAAGTAAAACATTCAGTAATGCTGATTTGACATGATTAGGTGGATGTCCCAGTTTCTCAACAGACCTCTCACAAAAAGATGTGTTTCTTTGTTTATAGTTGCTAGGTGTACAGTTGTATTTTCTTTCAGAAAAATGCAAAAACATTTTATGTTTTCAATTTCAGTTTAGGTGATCATTTGTAGATTTAGATGTCTGTCTCATCTGAATCCCGAACCAACCAGACTTATCTTCATATATGGCATCTGTTATACTAATTATAATGTTAAATTTTGAAATCATTTTGTGATTTGTGAGTGAAAATAGTCATTTGGACGAATGAATAATGAGAATGGCCCATTCGACCGAATGTTTTCATTCGGCGAATGAGTCAGTCGGCGAATGATTCATGACCGAAGGAATACATTCGCTAGTTCCATTCGGCGAATGGCTATCATATTTGAATTTATTTCGCCGAATGAATATTGAGGGAAAACATCTCATTCGCCAGTCTCATTCGGCGAATGACTAACCCTATATAAACATTCAATCGGCCGAACTACCTCATTCTCCGCATTTTCATTCGCCATTTACTGTGTGTGTGTCATTCGCCCGAAATACCTTCTCTCTTCGGTCTACCATTTTCTTGTGATTTATTTTGATCCAGATACTGATAACTCTGCTTCTGATTGTCCCAGGTATACTTGGATCCAATATCATCGATTTTGGACCTTGGAAACTCACAAACCGTTAAAAATTTGGGATTTTAGGGTTTCTTGAATCGCCCTTTCAATAGATGGTCAAAAAGACATCAAAATCACTTAATACAAATGTTAATGTTGTTAATCGGTGGTTTCTGAATAACGGTATACAATTTTTATGGGCTGATTTGAAGATTCATAAAATGGTGTTTGAATCCCAATAGTCAGACGAATGACGCCATTCGGCGAATGAAGCTCATTCGGCGAATGACTCATTTGAATAATAAAACTCATTCGACATAATGATTTATTCAGCGAATGAAGCTCATTTGAAAAATTACTCATTCGGCGAATGACTCATTCGGAAAATGAGCTCATTCGCCCAAATCAATTTCATTCGGCCAAAGTGTTCTAAATGATTCTTTGTTCTGATTTCAATCTTTTGATTAAACTGAATTGTACTGACATGTATTTTCTCTATTTTTCAGTATGGCTGGATACAAGTCAGTGACCAAGAACAACATATGTGCCCACCTGGATCTCAACACGCCAAATGCCCGACATTTCACCAAGATTATTACATTTTTGAGGCGTTCAAGGATTTTTAATGCCATTTCCACTATGCATGTGCCATATCATTCGCACCAGCAGGACTTCTAGGCGTCTGCTGATATTGATTGTGAAGCTGAGCCTCCTGTCATTCGGGGCAAAGTACTTGGATATGATGTTATTATTTCTGCTGAGCACATCAGGAGAGTCTGTCGATTTCAGGATACTCTTGATCAGGCATATCTGCTGGATCGTTATTTAGTTCGTGGCTGCTTCATGAGATGCAAGTACGAAGGTGATCTTGGAGCAGAAATCCTCAACAAGGCGTATATCTCTCCGCAATTCAAGTTTTTAGCTCATGTGCTTATCCACTGCCTTGGGTCTAGGAGGGGTGGCTTTGATGATATGAGAGAGACTATACAGTGTGCCTTCGTCACCTTGGGGCTGAACCGACCATTCAATTTCTCAGAGATGGTCTTCTCGCACATGAAGGAGAATGTGACACTCAAGGGAGACAAGAAATTTCTTATGTATCCTCGGTTTCTCCAGCAGCTAATTGATGCTCAGATTCCTGATTTGCCAAAGATCACTGCCGACATTATTCGATTAGAGCACATGAATGACATAACTCTTAACAGAGTAATGTCATACAAAGGCAAGGATAGGAAGCCTACAATTCGTTCGTTGTTTGGTCATCTTCTTAGGACTGATTACATACCCAGTTGGTCGGAGATGGAGACACGATGATTCGGATTCTGAGTTGGAGGACATTATTGTTCCTGATGATGGTGGTAGTGATGATGATGTGCAGGTGGTAGTGATGCTGGTGCTGCTGTTAGTATGAGTACAGTTACTGTGAGCACTTTAGCTGCAAGCATTGTTGGTGTGAGTGCTACTATTGATGATATCATTACTACTGCTGATGTGAGCATGGTTGAAGCTGGTGATGTAAGTGTTAGTACTGAAGTTAGTACATCGGTAGCTGTTGATGAGGATGTGGATATTGATTCACTGTTGGAGTTGGACTTCATGGCCACTACTACCTCCATAGTGACTACTCCAATTGATATGACAGGCACCACATCTGCTAAAGACAGGGATGAGTCAGATGACTCAGGTGATGAAGGTGGTGAAGCTGGTGCAGAGGGTAGTGAGAAGTCAGACTCAGAACACACAGCTGATGATGAATTTGAGAATGTGTGGATCAGAGGGAGACTGATGAAGAAGAGAAAGAAAAGGAGCGAAGCTGAACTTGAAGAGATCACTGATCCTTCATTTATTCCAGAGTTTGATGTGTCTCCTCCTCCTCGTACTTCTATCTCTACATCTACAGCAGCCGTGTCTGTTGCTGCTGTGGTTCATTCCACATCATCTCCTGCAGGCAGGAGAAAGAGAGCTAGGTTTCTCTTTCAGAGGACGTCAGAACTGTCTACAGCTGCTGCAACGACTGTTACATCAGTAGCAACTGTCTCAGTTTCTTCACTGGCCAGGTCAAGGGCTGTTCTGACACGTTCCACTGTTGCCCCTCTGACCACCTCTGTTGTTCAGGCTCCCATCTACACTGTTGCATCTACTGGTCCTTCCATCACATGATCTGACACTATCATACCTACTATTTCAGTTGTTGAGCAGCTGAGTACACTGAACAGTATGGTTCTGAGGCTGATGGAAAGGAACCTGGAGCAAGAAAAGAAGAGCAAAGAGCAGGAATTGGTTATTGCTCAACTCACTCAGAGGATAACTGATCAAGACACGTTGTTGCTTCAGCTGCAGATCAGCGAGCAGATCTAAGAGCAAGATCAGCCCAACATGAAAAACAACTGCTAAAGTACATTGATGAGCATAATCACCTGGCTCTGACTGCAAATGATCTTAGTGATCGTATTCTGGTTTCGGGAGACTGAAAATGCCAGACTTGCTGAGGTAGTGGAGAGAGCTGATGAAGGTACTCCTCAGTTGGAGGGTAATACAAGCGTTTCCGATGAATCAGACAAGGAAGAGAAAGATGAAGAGGAAGAGGAAGAAGAAGATGAAGAGTCTGAGGAGGAAAAGGTTGATTATGAGGAGTCAGAACATGATGATGACTCTGATGGTGATGAGGAGGATGGGTCAGGAAGCGGGTCAGCTAGCTTTTCCAGTTCTGATGACGATGGTGATGACCTAGCTCAAGGACCTCCTCCCGAGATTTGTACGAAGACTAAGCACGATAAAAGTGCTAAAGCTCCTTCTCCTCCTCTTGCTCAGACAGAAGAACCCAAAACTACTAAGGAAGTCGAAGCTGTGCCATAGAGATATCGTTTAGATGAGACTTTGACGATGATATTGGATGCTCAGGGCATCATACGTCACTCATTAAGCAACGACAAAGAGGAGGGAGAGATCATTCATTGCTTATCAAAGGAACAATTAGCCGAGCTATTCAAGTTGAATCCTGACGAGGTAGTGATTGATGACACCTTAGCTCCGGTTGGTGATGAGCCGTCTCCAGATATTTTTGATGACATTGATGAGGTCATTCTGCAAGATATCACAGAAGAGGAATATCCAAAGTATACATCAGCTGAAGACGAACTACCAACCTTCACTGATTTATTTGATGAAGCCACTGAAGAGATGCTGAGCAGATATTTGGAAGAATAAGCTGAGAAGAGTAAATCTGAAGCTGATGATATTCAATGAAGGAAAGAGGAATGGAAAGCTTATTTGGAAGCTTTGAAAAAGGAAAGTAATGTGAAGATGCCAGCTACACACACCAAGCTGTATAGGACCAAAGGCTACAAAGATAGAGGTCAGATTCTTTCTACGATGCTATGCTTTGAAGAGGGAAAGGGGAATTGATTACTTCAAGCATCCTCATGATTTCAAGACGCTGCCAGGATTTGAAGTCAATCAGATTGTGCGCTTTAAGATGTTGTACAGTGAAGATACTGGAATGTCTGCATGGTTCTCCAGAAAAATCCAATACGAGTACAGAAAGAGGTGGGTAAACTTCAGGCCTCAGCAACCTGAACGATATTACTTACCAGAGATTGATGGTGATACCCGAAAGCACAAAGTGATCCTGAAGTGGCTACCACCAAAAGTCATGAAGAAGATTCCGTTAAGGAAGATGCGTCAAGACTTTCTGGATGGCTTCCGATGGTGGTACTATGATGGGCACACTGGAGAAGCTGTGATATTACTGTGTAAAGACAAGAAGTGGGAG
This sequence comes from Mikania micrantha, assembly GCA_009363875.1. Lineage (NCBI taxonomy): Eukaryota > Viridiplantae > Streptophyta > Magnoliopsida > Asterales > Asteraceae > Mikania > Mikania micrantha. Next base: position 31,428,277 of record CM018681.1, read on the forward strand.
ACTGAGCGTATCTTTGACCCGATTTGGTTGACAAACTTGTCACACAACGATGTCAAAGCTCTTTTTCGCCACCAAATTTTCTTTGATGTACAAGACATGGAACAGGCACTACAGTTTATGAGGGTGATCCGGCTTTGCATTGTTTTCAAGATTCATGCTGGAGCAGACTGGAAAGCCATCTCAGACAAGTATTTCAAGAAAGACACATCAAAGGATTGAACTAGGTCCAAGGGGGTGTTTGTAGATGCATTAAATGTCCCTAGTTCTATTTTTGTACTGTTCTTGATGTAGAAAGTTTATTATAATAATGGAAGTTGTCCTTCTATATTGTTATTAATGTTTAATATTGATTATAAGTGTTTGATTATGTTTAATGTTGAAGTGGTATGGTTAAAGACCCATTCGGGCGAATGACTCTACTAATGAAGTCATTCGCCGAATGAACGACATAGGCAAGCGAATGAGTCATTCGCCGAATGACTCTTTCGACTGACATGTCCATTCGGCCAAGTCATTCAGCTGAATGATGACAGCCTATAAATACAAGTCCAAATCTTTTCAAACCTAACTTCTGAGAGCCCTCCTTTTTCCCAGAGCACCTAGTGTCAAAACCTAGGAGATTAGAGCGGCCATTGTACGTCCAAGTTCGATTCTTAACCCGTGGTGTTCGATTCTTGATGAAACGTTCTTCCTACACCTTCGGATCACCACGGTTGCTGATGGTTTCGATTGGAAAACCCTAGAATAGGATTCTGCACTATTCCAGAGGCTGTCGGGTAGATATCCATTGGAACCGGATTGTTTCCGAGCTCCAAATAGGTCCTACAGAAGCAAGCACACTGATCTCAACAGTCGTAGATACAGTGGCAGTAATTGGGGTAGAGGTACTCACATGTCACACCCGCCATTGGTGGATTCACCGGAATGTGGCAATTCATACATCAAAGAACATTAGTTTTAACTAGTCAGAAACCCGCGCGATGCGGCGGCGGCTTCTACAAGATACAGCGTGATGTTCGTTTTTTGCTAATTTATCACAGCTTTCGTGAAATATATAGTGCTCTCGATTAGGGGTGTCCTCGGTTCGGTTCGGTTTTTGGCTAAAACCGAAACCGACATAGTCGGTTTTTAGTTATTAGGAACCATTCGGTTTTCGGTTTTTGGGTTTTTTATTTACTTTTTTTTTTGTTTTTTTTTTCTCTCACACACCTAATACTGAAAATGTAAACTTGTTTAACTATGGATAATTCATAAATTAATTGATTGAACACCAACTAATCAAAATAAAAGTAAATAATTATCATGTTCTTACATTGAAAAAATATTCAAAAGTAAATAACTAAATATGCAATAATTTTGATCTTCACCTTTTAACTGGTAGAGTTCATCAAATCCAAATCTTTATCATCTCCAACGGTAGACTCTTTGTGTGTTTTTATTCCGTTAAATAAGTATAAAAATAGCAACATATATATTATATTAATTTTTAAACAAGATTACAAGTTTTTGGGGTTCATTGGTCGAACCCGCCAAACCAATTACATAAATGGGTCAGGTTCGGGTCAACCAATCTTGTTGGTGGATTGACCCGTTTGTTTAAAAAAACATATATTATGTTATCATGATACTTAATGTTGAATTTTAATGTATTTATATTTTTATTATAGGATTACCAACAGAAAAAAAATGAATGATATCATTCAAGATGTTATTTTTTCAATACGATATAAATGTTGAAGATGAAAAGAATTATAAACAAGATAGAAAAATAACATATTTTTATTAAATAATGCTTTTATTTTATTTTGTAAACTAATGTATTTGCACAACTTGATGTATTTTGTTTACTGTTTTTCAATTATATAATGTATTTTGAGTATGATTTATGATTTTAAAATAGAATACGAAAAGTAAATTTATATATTCCAGGTCAAACGGATCAGGTTCGAGTCAACCCATACAAATTCGGGTCGGGTTCGGGTTGGTGTAAATTTTCCAGGTTCGGGTTGGATTGAACCTACAACCCGACCCATTCAACACTCCTAATACAAATCTAGCTAGTAACAAATTGTCTATTTGACTGATTAAAAGAGTTTCTAATTTATATCATAAATGAAGCAAATATATGATTGCCATTTTAATAGTTCACATTGAGGAAAAAAGAATTAATTCTGCATGAATCAACACCTATTACGACCAAAGAATCAACAAAAGTCGAGATGGAAATATCAAGAAAAATGCAAAAATTAGTAATCAAATAAATAATCTCACAAACTATTTCTTAAGCAACCGCAATATCTAAGAGCAACTTCCTTATCTACAGAATAACAAATTTTCTTATCAAAGCATATTTCCTTTCACTTTTCTCTAAACCAACTCAATGACGTAGCCCTTTGTGGTAGACTTGATCTTCCAGGAAATCCAGTTAAATCCTGTACATTCACATACAAATACCCAATCAATTTAAAATGAGCAAGAATGTAAATAAGAATACACACAAGCATACATACATAATACTTACTACATACTACATACTAAATAACTTGAACGTTTGAGTGTACAATCTACACATTTTCTTGCAGGCAAAAAATGGAAAAAAAAACAAAAATAATGATCCAGAGAGGTATTTTTAATAGTCCACCTATCATACTGCATAAATAAATAACAGACATGCATGCATACATACTACATACATGCATACATACCATATTTTCTAAAAATAATTACTATCACATACATACTACATACTACACACATAAATAATTACTATCACATACATACTACATACACGCGGAACATACATACATACAAAAATAATGACTTCGTTAATTAGATTACAAAATTGATTCAATTAAACTTTCTTCATGAAAAGCACACATGATAGCTTCTCTACAATAGCTTCTAATTACAGTACTAGTCCATGAGGTGCACTTTTAAATTTTGAATTCATAAAAAGGAAGGATTATCAATTAGGCAAAGATCCACAATTAGCTTCAATCCATGTGAAGTTTTTTTAAGAATATTCTTAACCAACTCTTTCCCACCCAACATTGGCCTTCTAGGTTTTAAAAAGCTTTAATTTGGGTTTATTTGAATCATGAAATTTGCATAGCATTTGTTAAGCTTCAGACTCATGTCATTTAAAATTTATATCCAATTTTATAAGAAAAAGAAATAATAAACCCTAAAATATTTAGAAATTTGAATATCCATAACAATCATATTAATAAGAAAGTATACAAAAATTGAGACTACTACTATGGAATTTATAATTTTCTGATCCTTGATGGTAGCACAATATGAATTTTGATTCCTTGCAAGATTTGTGTTGCTACGTTATTCATCAAGTATTTAGTATTATGATGAAACTCTGCATAATACACACAATCACTAACATAATAACAACCAATATCAGTTTCATCATGGTAAACAACTAAAGAACACTTATTAGCCCTGTTCAATAGTATGCAGAAAGGATGTGGTTTTTCTTTAAATATCATCCTTTATCTACGTTTCCCTCTTTGTCTTGAGAATAAATAAGTATACATCCAACATAAACATGAATTTAAAGGGATAAAAATGCTTCTAAAATCATACCTTTGACAAAATTAATTCAAGTGAAATTAATGGGTTAATGAAACTAAACTTTCCTTCCTTTCAACTTATCATCCATTCCTTTAGAAGCAACACATAAATTAGTAACGTAAATGTTTGGCAATTAATAAAATTAGTTTGAAAAATTGTCAAAATTGTTTAAATTGAAGAAAGAAATAGAGAATACAAGCTATACATGGAAATTTCAATTGCAGCTTTCCTCTTTTTCTCCTTTACTAAACAATTTCTTCTACTATTAAAATACAAACACACACAAATAAAGATGGTAAACATCAACAGAGAGTAAATTGGGACTCCCTGACCACATTATGAGGCAAACATTAAAGCAGAAGATCATAAACAAGAATCTATAGTGAAAACAAAAAATGAAGAAAAACTTAATTAGCGTAACATAGTTCTGTAACAAATTTCTGAAATGTACCTTTCGTTTTGGAAAATTCATGTTCCATAGTAGATGTACTATTGATACTGCATAATGTACAACTATCGTTTGAAATAAAAGCTTATTGAGATGCATTTGTTTTAGTTACCTTAAAAGCTTATTGTGTGCTTAAATTGCATGCTCAATGATGAACTTCTCATGTCTCCATTCTGCAAAACATATTATTACTCATAAATTTAACATCCAAGCTACAAAAAAGTAAGGACAGTATAAAGGCATGTGAGTGTGTGTGTACGTATTTTATTGAAACGCTAATAGACGTGACACGTCTAATGCGGTTCTCGCATGGGTTCTCGTGTGGTTCTCAACACACTATTGGTTCTTAAAGTTAAGTAAATATAAAAAAAAACCTAGGCATTACCATGCAAGATTTTTTTCACTATTTTTGACTTCGATGGTATAAAACAGTCTGAGTCGCAATTGAACTTCGTGTGTTGTCAAAACTCAATTCCTTGCAATCCAAGTCACCGCTACCGGCACATGCCAGTGGCGGAGATAACAGTTGCCTGACCTTCTTGCGAAAACATGTTCTTCCCGAACTTCTTCATTATGTATTATTTCCCTAATTATTTATTCAATAAATCAGATTCTTATTGAAACAAGTAATCATATTTGGCATTATAATTAACTTTAAAAGTTTTGTACAAAACACAACATGATCTTACATTAGCAATGCTACTGTTCCTGATGTGCATAATACCACTGTGCTTGCCTGCACATCACAATGTTCACATTTCATAACCCATAAATCATACTAATAACAAGTGCATACAAGAAGACTACATGTTGAAATCATCTTATTGAAAATAACAATGTTTCTGATTTAGAAAAACTTGAAGTATCACTTACACTAAAGGCATCATACTTTGTATGTGGTGATCCACCTGGAACCAGCACTACAGGTTCAGTCCACTCATCCACGAATTTTTTGATGTAGTTCTCCACATGTTCGTTAGGTGCCACGTGGATGACTATAGTTAAGTCTTTAACTGAGTTTTTCTAAAAGATTAATGGATTTTGAGTAAATGGGAAGCATATGAGTCACTTATTGCAATCTGCTCCCAAGAAGCAAGGTAAATATTGTCGACCCTTGTGTCAAAAGCAAGCACACATTTAGAAAGAAAATTAAATTATCAAATATAATCAATTCAAATATTCCTAGAGGACGAAAAAAACAGAGACAAGTAGGAATCCTTTTTGGAAGCAAATCAATGGCAACCAGACTTTTTTGAACCGAGCAATGTATATTTGAGATTATCACTTGCAAATCATTCACCTGAAGAGATTCTGTATTCACCTCTGAACAAGTCAGCATTTCCTTGCACCATCCATCCCTCTTCTGTTGTAACCTTTGACATCAAATTCAAAATCATGGCATGTATTTATGTAAGAATTAACACATCAACTGGATATTCAATGTAACACTACAAAACCCAGGAACATAATAGACATTAAAAGAACAATAAACCCAAGATACATTGTACCAAATTCAGCTCTGGAAGATCTTCTAGAACAGGATGACCAACAAAGGTTGCAGGTACTCCATGAGATATGCAAACTTCTTCTTCAAATGGTAGGATGCACAAAACATGATCCACAAACTCAGAAAGCCCATTAAGTCTTTCTTCACCCCCTTTCCACGTCCAGAAAGATGGTGCAACATAATGAAATACTTACCGTGTTGTCCAAACCAACCATATATAATTAGATATAAAGCAAGAAACTGAAATTGCTCCTAAACTAAGAAAAGAACAAAGATAAACAAAATCAAAGAATGACCTGTAAAGCAGCATTAGGGCCCCGAGTCAACCCGCTTGCACAAGCATCAAACATTTAAGAAATAGTGTCATGATCCTTCATTTGCAAAGAATCCAGAATTTAAATACGATTTACCAGTCAAATTTTTTTCTTATCTTTAAATTTCAGAACTAATTAATATATTAAATATGAATTCATAAGATTAACGATTCAGCTTTTTTAAATACACACAAACATACCCAAATACATACAGAACTGCATTCAAAGTTGAATACATAAAGAACTACATACCAATTAGGTTAAAACGCAAGAGAAGCATACCAATTTTCTGAGGCAGGGATAGGCAAACGCAAGAGAAGCAGGAAGTTCGGTTGAGAAAAAATTGAGTAGAAGCAGCCCTCTTTATAGGTGAAATCCAAATTTTTGAAATTTGAATGTGGAGCCATTTCTCCCTTTATCGTGTATGCAGTGTTATGAAACGAAGAATCCAAGACACTACAGGCTACCTATATTCGTCTTCGAGCTTCAGAGATCTTCATGGGCGGAAAAATCGAATCTGGTTGAGAAAAATTCCGAATAGGGAAAGAAATTAATAGAGGAGTCCTGTGGTTGAAAAATCGCACCTGACGATTTGTTGGTTTGGGCTGTTGAAGACGAAGACGGCAAAGAATGATGAGGGAGATGGGAAAGTAGGGTAACCAGTTGTGTATTCGATATATGGTATTCGAAAATGTATTAAACGAATGCTGCATTAAAGTGTGGTACCACAAGCTAACCCAGAAGTACATTTCTTAAATTTAAGACAATGAACCACTCTCTCAGCAATATCTTTTATATATAGTAGTAAGATAAAACGTTTATTAATATTTTATTATAGATACTACGACGTAAACAGCAACACCACCACCGGCATTACCATCACCAGCACCAGCACCATTATCATCATTATCACCATCACTATCATCATCATCTGGTACAATGATATCTTCCACCTCAGAGTCGGAGTTATCATGTCTCCATCTCCTTCTTAATGGTGCAACATAATCAGGGTTGATCAGATGGCCGAAAAGGCGAAAAACTGGAGGCTTAGAAGTATTTCCCTGATTTGACAACACACCATTGAGTGTGAGATCTGACATATGCTCCAACCAAAGAATGTCAGCGTTTATCTTTGGTAGATCAAAAATCTGTACGTCTATAATCATTTGAATGAATCAAGGATACATCAGGTACTTCCTATCTCCCTTCATAGAGACATTCTCTTTCATGTGAGTGAAGACCATCTTAGAAAATTGAAAGAATTGTTCAAGATCAATGCTACGAAAGCAGACTGCATTGTCTCTTTGAGCTCATCAAAACCACCAAGTCTTGAACCCAAGCAGTGTATAAGAACATGGCACATATATTATAAAGGCGGACAGAGATTATCATTATTCAAATTGCCTACTGATAACTCTCCATCATATTTTCACCTCATGAAGCAGTCTCGTACAAGGTGCTTATCTAATAACACAGGATGCTTACGCAAGTCCAGGAAACCCCACAGTCGTCTGATGTGCTCAACTGAAACAACAACCTCCCTTCCTGCCAGTGTGCCCCTGACAGTTCGAGAATTAAAGCCCGACTTTGATGCTTAAATTTCGGGACGAAATTTCTTTAACAAGGGGAGACTGTGAAATCCAGTACCAGATCGTCCGGCAAGTCCGTACGGTATGTGTACTTTCACCATTTACTATGTGGAAATACATGTATGTGAACCGTCTTTGTATTAGCAGAATTCAAAATACAAGAAACAGTTGTATGTATTTTTGTATAAACTTAAATAATGTAAATACAACGATCATGATAAACAATAGCTGTCGTATTTAGGTGAAAACCTAAGTACAGTTAATACAACGAATCAAGAGAAACAACGGTGTTCAAGTAAATAACAAGAACAAGTCGGTTGCGATTCGATATCCATAAATGACAGGAATCATATGGCCGACAAATCAGTACGAAAACAATGTGAAAACAAGATGTTTAGTTGAGTCCGTTAGTGAGGAAATTACAATTAAAGACATAATTACAGTGTCGTTTTAGAATAACGAAACTGACAGTGTGTTTGCGTGGGTGACGATTCACACAAACATATCTGTGAGTTTAACGTTCTGAAATGATGACTGGGAAGTAGAAACAAAAGTCAGAAAGCCAAACCATCGACGTGTTCGTTCGAATGACGATTCGAACGAATACGCGCGATGGTGACGCGTTCGGACGAAACGAAAACGAAATACGACACGAACGAAAATAAATTAAGAAAATATAATATTTTATATTTTTACAATTTTGAAACTCATCAAAAATAAATAAAACAACCCTTTTATTTTAAAACACGTAAGATTTCACATTACTTTCCGGAAACGCAACGAAGACGAAAACCGAGCAACCGAAACGAACCCGAACACCCTGGAGTATAAAAAGTTAAATGAGAGGCTTATTCTTCATTTTCTCATCAGCCCTCTCTCTCTAGAACTCATTTCCCGAACCTTTTCTCCTCTCTCAAGATTTCAACTTCAAAGTTCCATATCTCACTCGTTTGTGGACAAAATCGGGCGTTCTTGGTGTCCACGTGTAGCTCTCGACCTCCTCTACCTAGAAGTACAACTTATTTGGAGTTTCATCCGGCCAAATTCGAGATATGATTCTTGAAATATCCGAAAGAATAGGGTTTTACACCTAATGTTCGACCCACCCGTTACCCCGGTTAATCCCCATGTTATTTCGAACCCTATCATGTTAGAACATCATTTGCGCATAACATCACTACGGGAACCACGCTACCACAACTCAAAGTAGGAGGATGATGCACAGGTTCGTGGATCACGGGGCTGGTCGGAGTCTTCACCAGCCGAACCTTGGCTGCACAAGGTGAAGGGACGAACCAGTGGCCTTCTGGCCGAACCCACGAGGACCGAACCTACATGGTTCTTGGCTGAACCCTGTGACCATCATCTCAGCACCTCATCTAGCCACGAACCCCAAGGGCGGCGAACCTTCTTGCTCTTTGGCCGAACCTGTGAGTTGCAAGGCTTAGCTGAACCTTCGTCATCCTCGGCGAACCCATGAGAAACGAAACTTGCAACCACCCAACCTGATGCAGCCGAACCTTCGACAATCACAAGCCCCCAGCGATGAACCCTGCATGCAGGTAGCAAACCTCAGCCGAACCTGAGGGACACACGAATCTGGAGAGGACAACTACCATAGCCGAACCTTGTGCATGGACTGGAACACGAACCTTTTGTTGGCAAACAATCTAATCGAACCCTTGATTGAACAAACCATGTGTGAATGCCAAACCTATGCTCATATTATACGGCCAAACCTTGGGTCAACCTACTACTAGGTTCGCAGATGGAGAATTTCATCTGATAAGCCACAACATGCGCGGCCCAAACCCTTGTTCAGCCTATGTATCTTATTCCGGCCCATCTTCTTTGCCTTGGCCCACGAAACCATCAGTCCATGGGGGTTATGAAATCCCAAGCCCAATTTAATCGGCCCAGCCTAGTTACGTGGTTCAGGACACTGAATCAGCCTAATACATTATTCGGCTCATCTAAACCCTCGGTCCAATTGAAACGAGCCGAAGCTCACACATTCAGCCCAATGAGTTTAAATGCAATCTAAATTATGAATCTAATGGTTAAGAAAAACATTTAGGGGAAATGGGATTGATAATCATGTTTTACTACAAAGGTGATGGTTATTGTGTTAAAACAATTAATGACATTTAAGTCATTAAATCATTACAAACCAAGTTAAACGCAAGAAGAGGTAATGGAGATCAAGTCTTTAGTCATAATCTGCAATCATACACTAAACTCAAACTAAATTGATTAAGTGTTAATAAATTTTACTTCCAATGAATTGGGCCGAATGATGACAAAGATTGAGCACGTTAGCCAACTCTAGGACCACCTACACACGCACGAATGTCTATGACTTATAATTATAAGTTACCACAACATTAAATCAATACAGGATCATGAAAACAAACGCAAGTCCAATCAAGAGCGCGTGCATTTCTTGTTTAAGTTAAGTCAACCACTTCAAACACAAGGTGAGTTCATATGCCCCTTTTCTTTAATCATAACTGATTTTAAACTCTCGGGGCTGAGAAACATGCTTACTTTTATTTACTTAAAATTTTTAGCTTAACATATTGCTTATGCTTTATTTAGATAATATTGTTTAACTTATTATCGTTTATCATTGTATGCATGCTTGTATGATCATGATATGACAGGAACAACTAAAATGAATATGATAATACAATTTCATAATTCATCAACACAATAGAATAACATAGTTGTATGATTATATCTTATAACACTTTGTTATTCTTACAAGAATGAACATTCAGATAATCACAAGTGAACATGATGACAAGAACAAAACATATGAATGAGATGAAGATAACACATCTTCATAATAACATTCAACACTAGATTTACATAAGTGTAATAAGAAAGAATCTTATAACACTTAGTTTACAACTCTAAACATATTACAAGTTAACATGGAACAATTATCATCCACCACCTGAGTCGACTAAGGGTGGTAAGACTAGCTCTGACCACGGCTTAGTGACAACATGGTGACCACATGGAACAACTAGAATGATAATCTTGATAATGTAACTTCATGGTAACAACATCATTCATACAACAACTAACATAATGTAATAAGACTAGTTCTTATTTAAATTTGTTAACAACAATGGGAACACACAACATTGAGAACAAACAACAACAATGATGAACACACTACAATTGATTGCTATTGAACTGTTAGTATTATATCATATCAATCATGTGCCACTTATTCATGTTTCATTGTAAGTCCCTTCACAAAATTGTTTACCAGTTAATTTAGTGGGATCTAAACCGACATTAGCATAGTGGTACCATAGGTTTGACAAACCTCCGGCGAGTAGGTCGGTATGTTAATTGTAACATCATTGGCCGGTAACGTATGACCGGTAATAGGGCGACATCAGTCAGGTTTGGTAAACGTCGCATGGTGATATAATTATACAGTGAAATTGAAATCAATCCATCGTTACTTGTTGACTAGTGGACTGAAGAATTTATTCTCTCAAGTCGTAACGCTAGTAATTGTTTCGATGAGGACAATGGTAATACAAAGTGGTAGAGGTAGATCGGATGCATTGTAATCTGATTACGTGAGGATTGCAATGGATTCCTTTTAGGCTCTATGCTTTTCAAGTTGAGAACAAATATCAATCGGTTAACTAACACTTTTATTATTAACAGTGATTAACAGTTAACCCACAAGAAATAGAATAATACAAGGATCAGATTTAATTAATCTAATATCCTTAATACATAAAAAGGGTTATCAATACCTCGGTTTGATAACTAAACCCTTATTACCATATTATTCTACATGTGATTTGACATGTGTTTAACAAATGGGATGAATAGGTGAACTGGAAATGGATATCTATAGTTGTATTGTAAGTAGTGTGCAATTCTATTAGTTATGTGGTGGGATGTTGGCTAGGGCTTGTTCCCTTACATATGCCCTATATATAAGCATAAGTAATAGGATGAGATGTTAATTGTAAATATAACTATGGAGAGGCCATTGTGAATGTGCATGTGAACAAATCAAAGTTTTCAAATATATTACTTATGAACTCACCAACCTAGTGTTGACTTTGTTTAAATGCATGTTTTTCTCAGGTGACGAACAGGTACAGTCACCATGATTACAGGGACATAGCTAGTGGACTTTTAGAAGGCCTAGCTAAATTTTGTGTTGCATATTTTTGGGATGACAAAACAGCGAATCATCTTTTGTATATCTTGTACAGATACAAGATATAAACTCATTGATTCTTTTGATTAGATTTACTTAGTTAAATTAGGAGGAAACAATGTAATTTAACTTTGTAATTCTATTTCATGTCATGTTAACATTTCTCATTTGATTATCATGTGCTATGTAAAAAATCTGATCATTTTTCTTATCACAACGATATCGCGCCCCGGGAACTTTCCGCCCGACGGGAAAGCCGATCCGTTCCCGTCGGCTCGGGCTGTGACACTTACCATCCACAAACGGACGGTCAAAACGAACGTACGATACAGACCCTAGAGGCCATGTTGAGAACATGTATTTTGGATTTCGGTGGGAATTGGGACTCTCATTTGCCACTGATTGAATTCTCCTATAATAACAGTTACCATAGTGGTATCGGATGCGCACCGTTCAAGGCCATGTATGGTCGAAAATGTCGGTCACCGATCTGTTGGACCGAGGTAGGAGATAACCGAATAGCTGGGTCAGAGCTTATTCAGGAAACTACCAATAAGATCGCTCAAATTCAACAAAAGTTACAACCAACCAGAAGCAGACAAAAGAGCTATGCCGACAAACGGCGCAAGCCATTGGAATTTCAAGTGGGAGACCGTGTCATGTTAAAGGTATACCCATGGAAGGGCGTAATCCGTTTCGTAAAGAAAAGCAAATTAGCACCACGATATGTGGGACCGTTCGAGATCGTTGGACGGATTGGTCCTGTGGCGTATAGAGTGAGATTACTAGATGAACTCAGTGGTGTGCACGACGTGTTCCACGTCTCAAATCTAAAGAAATGCCTTGCAGACGAATCACTTGTCATACCAGTTGAGGAAATTCTAGTGGACGAACAATTACATTTTATCGAGGAACCTTTAGAAATTTTGGATCGCGAAGTTAAACAATTAAAGCGAAGCCGTATTCCGATCGTCAAGGTTCGATGGAATTCAAAACACGGGCCCGAGTTTACTGGGGAACGCGAGGATCACATGAAGTCCAAGTATCCCCATATGTTTACAAAGGAAGCTGTAGCTGATAACGATTCTTAAATTTCATGGCGAAATTTCTCTAAAAAGGGGAGACTGTAACATCAGTGACGAAAACATAACCGGAACAGTGAAGTGTACAGTAACTCAGGTACGGACTATATGTATTACATGTATACTATTATCTTTTGATGTTTGACACAGAACTATTAAGCATTTATTTCATAAACATGTTTCAAATCCATGGCTTAACAGTCAGAAACCTATCTGACAACACAAAACTATTACGTGAATGTTAGTTAGGACTTTATTATGTATAAACGTATGTGAGGTTGTATAGAACAAAACCATAACGGATATCTTACGTGAATGCTAAATTAACGTGCTATTCGTATAGCTGACGATCTGTACAAATATACCTGAAAGTTTAATGTTCTGAATGATGTCCAATAATTAGAAAATCACATCAAAGAGTGTAGTTATCGTCGTGTTCGTACGGGTGACGATCCGAACGAATACGCGCGACAACGGTACGATTCGATTTAAACAGTTAAATTTAACGTTTTTAGAAACTTAAAATAAACAAAAGATATTCGTTAATTTAGTAGGAATTGCCACCCAAATTAAATTAATAAACGTTATCTTTAAAATCGTAATATTTCGTACAAAGAGGACCGAAAAACCGACACGTTTACGCGAAACCGAACGAACCCGAACGCACCCGAAAGATTTAAACAATGAAATGGCATTAAGTGCCATTCATTTCATTCACCTACCATTTTCCCTCTCTCTCCTGTCACTTTCGCTCTCTAAAGTCTCTCTTTAGAACCCCAAACCCTAAAAGCTTCAATCCTGCACCAAATCGAGTGATTTTGGTGTCAAAACAACTACAACAACATGTTGATCGTGAAAGTACAAGAATTTAGAGCTTGGAACCATCTGAAACGAGGTAAATTCGAGCCCAAAGTCACGAAATTAGGGTTTATTCCTTGTTTGAACACCTCCCCTGTTTAGTCGGCATCCAACCCTCAAGAACCTTTAGGTACTACACGAGATAAGTATATCACTTGTTAGGAACTTGTTCAACATGTTGGGTGGTCCAAATTCGTGAAGATGGAACTGATAATCGCGTTGCCATAGCTCGACAGAATGAGCCTGGCATACACAGTCTGGACGAATGGCCCATGCGAATCAGGTCATGGGCGAAATAGCTTCCCCGACCGAATGATTTCCTGGTTCGTCCCTCAGTTCGCACGAATTGACTTCCATTCGCATGTCTATTCACATTTGGACCCACGATTTCCTTCGCATGTCAACTATAAAGCGAAGGAGGCCATTCGTTTGACATGCAAACTGGTAACTCTTATTCGGATGGTCAACCTTATTCGGGAACAGGGACCACTGAAGGAGCATCATAGGAGAAAGGGGTCCTTTCGTGAGCCTCATTCGTATAAAGTCTTCACCATGCATAATGTTCATACGAATGGAGGTCATTAGTGTTTTCAAGAGGGTTAGCCGGTTGTGCTAACCATTGGTGCTTAAGTTGTCAACTTCGAGACCTCTAAACCAATTCAACATATAAACATGGGTATTAATCATCATGTGCGTTAAGATACTTGGGTTTTATTAACTGAAACCACGAGTGAGGTTGAGGGAAATGAAATGTATTTAAGGGTGGTTAACCGAGTGTCAACCCAATGCCCAAATATTTATACACTTAACTTGGGTTTCTAAATAATTATATTGGGTAATTTAATCACCTATACTTAATGGGGCACTACAAAGAGTAAAATGACAGTTACTTATGAAATCAAAGAACTAAGGGAACCGAGTTGAAATCAATGGAAGAACAAAGAACTACGAATCACGAAAGAGTAAAATGACAGTTACTTATGAAATCAGAGAACTAAGGGAACCGGGTTGAAATCAATGGAAGAACAAAGAACTATGAATCACGAGGAAAATAACTAAGTATGGGTTATGATCATTTAGTATGACCAAACCCCAATACTTAGAACCTTACATCACTTCAATATTCGACTTGGTTACCCAAGAGGATAACCTAAGTTGATAATCGACTCAAGAGCGAATGAGAACGAGGTCAAAGCAAAGAACTAACGAAGGACTTAGGGTTAATCTAGTGAGGTTAACCTAAGTTCTAACATATCAACTCATAATTTCTGTAAATAAGATAATTTATATTTTAATTAAAATGAAATGATTTCTAAAGTTAACGTTTTACAACTGAAAACGGATTTTATAAATGAATTACTTACTAAAGGACCTTGAATAAGCGTAATGTAGACCTTACATAAGTAAGGTTTAAATGTGAATAATTACAGGATAATGGTTCATAATGGGTAAGTAGTGTCGACTAATTAGAGAAACTTAGAAACCTATTAGCTAATAAGTAGGGCACATAGTTGCACACCGAGACCAAAGCCCTATATACATCAACTATAAATACTTATAGTGTTTGAACCCTCTCAAAACAACTCAAGTGCTGAAGATACTTAATCTGCAATCAACGAGCGCATATTTTTTGTGATTCATAGCATAACAACACAGGTGAGTTCATTGCCCCTTTTTCTAAACGCTTTTGTTTTACAAATGCGTGGCTGAGAAGCATGCGTAAATTATTTTCCTTGGATTATATTTACTTAAATGCTTTTACTTAATATATGTTTTACATGTATAATTGTTATCCTAGATTCTGTCTAGGTAAACTATTTGCAAGATTTCAAAATGAGTTATTTATTCATCATGAGTAGATAACTATTTCAAATTAAAGAACTGTTTTCAAAGGCCTATTCTCAAAGAACTAAAGATCTAAATCAAAGAACTATTTTCAAAGGTTTATTTCAACGAACTATGTACAAAGAACTATTTTTGGTGGTGTGTTGTCAAAGAACTAACGATCTATTTCAAAGAACTACGTACAAAGAACTATTTTTGATGGTGTGTTTTCAAAGAACTATCGATCTATTTCAAAGAACTACGTACAAAGAACTATTTTTGGTGGTGTGTTGTCAAAGAACTAACGATCTATTTCAAAGAACTACGTACAAAGAACTATTTTAGGTGGTGTGTTGTCAAAGAACTAACGATCTATTTCAACGAACTATGTTCAAAGAACTATTTTCAAGGGTATGTCTGGGAAATGTCAAAGATAGCATGTGCCAATCCCAGATTCGAAAGATGTCCTAGCTAGACTGATTGAATATGGGACTCATGTTTGATGAAATTTACAGCATTCCCTAACTAGTTTTGAGGAACATCTGGGAAATACTCAAAGATAACATGTGCCAAAGAACTAAAGAACTGTACGAACAACGGACGATCTAGATGAACTATAAATTCCTATACATCAAAAGATGTCCTAGCTATACTGATTGATTATAGGTCGCTTGTTTGATGATATTTACAGATCTCCTTTACTACTAAGAACCTTGATTGTAAGACTAGTCTACTCGAGTTGACCAAGGCCCAATCATTAGGTCTTAGATTTTACTAAATGCTTACTAATTTATTTATTTAAGCATTTAATGTAATGTTTCTACAAATGCTATGGTTGATCATGATTGTGTAATGAACTTAAGGAATCAAGAGAATTTCTATATTTTGTGGAACTACAAGAACTAAGAACTAAAGAACTAGTGTGTCTTTGGTGTGGAATGAAACGCTTAATTATCATTAATAACAATATGTTATGCAGTTCGGTATGTGGTGGGCTGGTGGCTGGGCTGGCGGTAAGCTTGACCCTACATATGCCCTATATAAAAGCATACTTGAATGGATAACATAGACGGTTGTTGATTAGGTTAAGGTTGTCATTACGGGTGATCAGTGTTAACAAATTTAAGGTTATTCAAATGTTTTGAATCGAATGTATGGGATGAAATGCTTAATTATCACCAGGAACAATATATCATGTGGTTTGGTATGTGGTGGGCTGGTGGCTGGGCAGGCGGTAAGTTTGACCCTACGTATGCCCTATATATAAGCATACTGAATTAGATGGTATAGGTGGTTAATGGTGAGGTTAAGGTTATCATCTGGTCAAGTTTGTACCAATTTTATTTCTAAACAAAACTCTATGAACTCACCAACCATGTGTTGACTTGATCTTTTTGCATAACTTCTCAGGTGACAAACAGGTCTGACTAAGAAGTTTATGCTTTTGACTTGGACGCCCAGATAGAGGACCTAGTATTCTGGACGTGCATGTTTTTGAACATCATTATACAGATTATTTTCTATATCTTGTGGAGATACAAGATAGAAGCATTATGATGTTGATAGTAAATTTACATTGTTAAATTATAAAGGAAACTGATGTAATTTAACTTTGTAATTCTATTTTATTTAGCATTTTCTCATAATATATCATGTGCAATGTAAACAATCTGATCATCACGATTATCATCCCGATATCGCGCCCCGGGACCATTCCGCTCGACGGGACACACGATCCGGACCGCCGGCTCGGGGTGTGACAAGAAGCCATCAATTTCTTTATTTTATTGTTTGATTCCTCAATCCATTGAAGGATATCACTGAAATCAATAACTGTAGTGTAAGTTTCAACATGACCTGGCCCGTCTTAGCAATGTCATGTACCCATTTTTCTTGGTTATGGGGATTTCTAGCCTATGCACTACATCAGCTATTGCCATAGGTGCAGTATTTTTTCTTGATCCATCTATGTGAAACCCATTTGGACTATCACATGAGGTGGATGCTCCAACTATATGGTTTGGGTGTCTCGATGCACTAGTCATCCTAACCTCATCCTCATCTCCAATGGGTGGAGATTGTACATTGAGGATAGTGGTTTGAAGGGGCTGCTCCTTAGTATTATGAGATATAGGAGAACCACCAATCCTAAAACCTTTATCAATATCATGGAGAATTTGGTTTATGGTATCATGGATGGTCCAGGTTTCACAAGCACAAGTGCCCACGGGAGAGTGGACTAATAACTGAGTATGAATTGATACTTAAGCAGTTGATGTGGGTTCTCTTAGGAGTACAACATCATCCTACTGAGAGGATTGATGAGGAGCCAGCTCAGTTTGAGATTCTGGATTCACCTGAGAGGATGTTTCAGGGATCTCATCTTTCTGAGTAGTCTTTTTGGGCTTTTTGGAAGTAAGTTTGGAGGGGTATTTGGATGTTTTCTTTAGCTTTATTGCTACCTTTTCAAGTGTGGAAGAAGAGGTGGATGTGGGTTTACCTTGGATGGCTATGTCCTCGAAATCATGCAATGTGTTTGCATCAGTGTTTTGCCGAGCAAAGTTTTGTTTATCAATTGCTTTTTTCATATGACAGAGGGGCAATGTGACACACAGTGTTTATTTGATTGAACAGACATGCCCTCACAAACCTAGGGAATATTAGAAATTTGGGAGCCCTTTGGAGGTGCACAAGATGATCAAAGATAATCTGAGACAACTTTACCTTTTTATTGGTAAGAAGTGCATACATGATGTTGAACTACAAGAACCTCAAGTAGTAGCTATTTAACCAGGAACAATGCTTTAGATACTTAGTCAAAGCTTAGGTTTCAGCTCCCTCTAGAGTTTTGCACAAGTTATTTTCATTGTTTTAGTTTTGTTGCCTAGAAAGAGAGACGAGAAAAGATAGAAAGCACAAAGAAATTTGGGGGAAGTAATCCTTAATTATTCAGAGAATGTTGGGACTTAAATACCCAAACATTCTGTGATGCAAGACAATAAATAATAAGACAAATAGCTGACATTATTATAGACACTGATACAACAGAGTAGTACAAATACAAAGTCAACAACAATGGAAACAAGAGTCTTCAGTAGTCTTCAGGTCTTCCGATGTTGAAGTAGATGTACTAGAGTTCAGCGTTTATTCTTTCAAAAGATGTTCATCAAAAGCTGATTAAGTAAAAAGTTATTTGGTAAGAGAAGATTGTCTTCCGAGTCATTTGACTTCTTCCGATACAGAGGTTGTCTTCTGATGATGTCAGGATCAGCTAGTGTCTTCTTAGGGAAGCAAGATCAGCAGCACTTCTTTTTGGCGAAGCTTCCGCTGATAGCCTTCCGATACTGAAACAGTTCTTTAATCGGAAGAGAAGCCTTAGCGGCTTGTCTATCCGCGGTTCGGTTTTATTCTGGGGTCTGGCTTCAGTGGTTTTGCTCATCAGTCCTTATATTCCACCAATCTCCCTCTGCACTGATGAAGCCAAAACCTACTTATTTTGTTTTAAAGCCAGAGCAATTTTATTTCTAAGAGTTTGAACATAGTTCAGAACTTCATACTCTGTATCAGCATTGTCCAGAGTCTTGTGTTGCAGTTCCATCAGATCATCAGTTGGTAGGGTGAGAATTTCATCCCAATTTGAGAAGAAGGTTCTTGAGCCATTGAATCTCTCTATGGCCAGACTTTTGGAAAAAGAGTCATAAAACCATCTCTTTATTCTTATTCGTGAGTTTTTGATCTGAGGAGGCTGAGTTTTAGCAGATGGAGGTTCGGTAGACCCAGCACCTAGAATTCCAAAAGGTGTATTTAGCAAGTGATCAATCACTATGCTTGGGTTGGCATCCTTGAGCTGAGTCACGGTAGAAGGATAGGGAGTGACATCTTTCCAAAGCTCAAGATGGTCTTTGTTCTCTCTTTTGAGCTTAGACCACTCATCGAACAGAACTTCATCTTTCCATCTTGCTATTTTGTTCTTTGGTCCCTATTGATTTTGGATGAGGATGTGCTTTATTCTTTTCCTGTGCTCAAGGATCCTTTTCTTCCTTACTTCATCTTTTATTCTTTCAGATAAAACTTTAGCTTCACTTCTGAGGCTAGTGATATCCTAGTTGCTGAAGTTTTCAACCTTGTATTGCCCTTCATCCAACAAGTACTGGATCAGCTGCTCCCTCTCGGCCTGATAGGCTTTATCTTGCTGCTGATCCAATCTGGCTATTTGTTCTTGATAAGTGTCACACCCCGAGCCGGTGGGGTAGGATCGGGTTTCCCCGACAGGCGGAAGGTTCCCGGGGCGCGATATCGTGAGTGATAATCGAAAGTGATCAGATTGTTCACATTGCACATGATATAAATGGGAAATTCTAATAGAATAGAATTACAAAGTTATATTACATCCGAATCGTTCATAATTTAACAATGTAAATCTATCATAAACATCATAAATTAACTATCTTGTAACTACACAAGATGTACAAAATAATTATGTAATGATGTTTCCCCAAAAATATGCAGGTCTAAAAATACTAAGCCTTCTATCTGAAGTCCTAGTCCAAAAGCATAGGCTTCCTAGTTGACCTGTTCGTCACCTGAGAAGTCATGCAAAAATAAAATCAACACATGGTTGGTGAGTTCATATATTTTAGTAATTCAAAATGATTTGAAAACCTCTTTCGGTAAAGACCCTAACCTCATTAACATCACATGTAATATCCACATCGGTATGCTTATATATAGGGCATACCCCTGAGTCGAGCCTACAAACCCGCCCAGACGCCATCCCACCACATACTAATATGCATATGCCACTGTTGTTAATGATAGTTAAGCATTTTTACCTACACACACTTCCATTCACAATGATTCAAATTTACCCTCAAAACATTTGTTAAAATCTCGGGTAACAACCTTAATCTCATTAACATCACATGTATCATCCAGATCGGAATGCTTATATATAGGGCATACCCCTGAGTCGAGCCTACAAACTCGCCCAGACGCCGTCCCACCACATACTGATCCACATAGGACATTGATGTTAATGATAATTAAGCATTTTACCCCTACCAATAAGCCCATGATTCTTCAGTTCTTTGTTCCTGTAAATACAATAATCTGGAATCTATGTTGATTCCTTAAGTTCATCATAATAATGATCAACCATAGTAATTGTAGAAACTGTAATAAACGGTTAATTAAATAAATAAATAAACATTTAATAAAATCTAAGTCCTAGTGATTGGGGCCTTGGTCAAACTCGAGTAGACTAGTCTGTCAATCAAGGTTCTTAGTTGTAACATTTGTACATTCAATCACGATAGTTGTAAACAGTGTTAGAAAAAATGTGTTTTCATATCAAATCAGTCAATGTGATTCATGTGTTCATAATGTGCTTGTGTGTTAGGATCTTTATTATGTAGGAACAAGTATGTATTATTTATTTACAGTCGAGTTCGCTAGGCAAGAACAGTATCGTATTATATCGAAACAGTGGTGGGACGGCATCAGGTACAGCAGGTAGCTGGAATCTGGGGTATGCCCTATACATATACTGCGTTCGGTGTAATGGGATAGTGTTAGTGCGTAGTGTTGAGACGAATATTATGACAATTAATTTAACAAGAATCATAATACGTAAGCGAGACTGAGTAGAGTTATGGGTGACGATCCATAATAATACGAATGTTGAACTTATAATTATGATTAAACGCCTTAACATTTTTACGATCGAAAAACGTACGCGATTGCGGGTATACACGTAATTGTATCTGTTTAACGATCCGTCAACACACGAAAAGTAAAAATAATTAAATATTTATTATTTTACATTTTTAAAATTTTGAAACTCATCAATATGATGAGAATAATAATCCTTCTATTTTGACAGCGTAAAATACGTGTTACGCGACTAAAACGCGAACCGAGCGACCAGAACGAACCCGAACTCCACCCGGACTATAAAAACCTTGACTAAGGCCATTTCTTTCATTTATTCCACCAACAACCACTTCTCTCTCTAGAATTTTCGTTCAACCCCTCTCTCTAAAAATCCAAGCTTTAAACGCTCGTATCTCGCTCGTTTCTCAACGGATTTCGGTGATTCTTGAACCCACGCGTAGCTCTCGACATTCCCTACACAAAAGTACAATGGATCGGAGGTTTTCACCAGCCAAAAACGAGGTATGATCGAATGAAGAGTCACGAAAATTAGGGTTTTTATATGTTGTTCGATTCCATGTGTAAAACCAGTGTAAAATCTTCGACCTACACCTCCTTTTGATCGCCAAATACCGGTTCATGCCTTTACACATCATGGGGACAGTTAGATCGAGGATTGAGCTGATGGTGGGAAGAAAAAAATCACAGGGTTCGCGGCTGGTTAAGGGGCCGAACCTTCCTGCTGTGATACAAGGTGGCCGAACCTTGTTCAACCCCTACGGCCGAACCTTTCTTCGATCAGAACATCCCAGGCGAACCCTTGCATGCTGTTACGGAACCCAGCCGAAGCTTCCATGTGGCGAACCCTAGGTGCCCGAACCTTCGGCCAAAATCTTTCATGGCTTCCTGAACCTTCATGTATTGCAGCGAACCCTAGTAGCTTCCCGAACCCTAAGAGAGTTTTCACGAACCCATGCAGACGAACCATTGGATCCAGGCGAAACCATAATGGGTTTGACGAACCTTGCTGATTACACTCGTGCATTGCCGAACCATGTAGCCAGCCGAGCCTTCAGACATGCAACGAACCTTGACCATCGAAGCTTGGCCGAACCTAGGCCTTGAACTCCAAAGGTTCGCTACCCAAAGTTGGCAGCCCACATTCCTTTTGGCCCAACTAAATTCCATTCGGCCCATTTTGATTCTAAGTGGCCCAATTGATTAGTTAACTTCGGTCCACATTAGATCAAGCTCAACAAGAACTTAGGCCCAATAACTCACTCATTTGGCCCACGAGATCCATTTCGGCCCAATACTTAGCAATTGGCCCAATATTACCTTTGGAACCTTACATGGCCCATATACATATTAGTTGGCCCAACATCACATTCAATTGGCTCATTTTTAGCCTAAGTGGCCCATGGCCTTAGATTAAGCCCTCATGGGTTCATGGGCTTAAGGCCCAATTTTGTGGCCCTCGACTTATGATAATTGTGAATTGATCATGAATAGGTTAAGTTGTAACTTAACATAATCATGAGATCAATTCATAATTCCAAAGACATAACAATTCAACATCAATTTCTGAAATACATGTTAATCAATGGTTTATCAAACTCTTAAACACATGTGATGTTGTACAAACAAGTTTGTGCATAAAAGAGCATTACACATCATTTTCATGGATCCATGATCAAACAAGTAACTCAATTATGACTTTCAAGTTCACACAACACCTTTAACCATGAGATCAAGTTATTCATGAGTTAATCAAGTTCAAGTTTACACAAGTCAAGCAATGAATCAAAGACTATATAACTATAAATCTTATATCTTATGTATGATTACAATGATATAGGAACCAGTTAGAAGTCCTGTTTGCTACTTGCTATTTGTTATAGCTCAGAGTCTACTGCAGACAGGTGAGAACAATAGCCCCTCTTTTTACTGTTTTTACAACTGTTTTGGGTGGAACACGTGATCTAATACTCTTACTTCAATCATATTACATGATACATGTTTATGTTACTTTACAAACATTACAGGTTCACTCTAGAAATCCAAGGGATTTCTCATCTATTTCAAAGGAATTATAAACCGTTTATAATGGTTTTATCAACTATTAAATTTATTCTTCTAAAAAGGTTTTATAAACGATATTTGAACTGGGTTATAACCGATTTACTCGAATGGATTTATAAATGACAAAAACTTTAAAATAAAGGATTTTATAAACTCTTTTGTTGTAAACCCGTGTTTTCGAAAGTAATATGTTATAAACCTTGTTACTATACAAGGTCACCATTCTAGTTGTCAAAACAAAGGATTTATCTCATGGTATTCAAAACAAAGGATTCAGTTCATGGTATTCAAACAAGGCTTTCAAAATCATGTTATCATATAAGGCATTAACACGCAAATTTTAAAGCAAAGTTCAAAAGCATGGTGTCCATCGTTGTGAACAAACTTATAAACACATCAGGTTTCACATTCATTAGAGTTAGTACTGGGTGACCACAACAAGGGAAAGCGGACACATTGGTTCATACCAAAATGGAGTTAGCTTTTAAATTTGTTTTATTAGCTAACTGCAGGTTTGGTTTCATTATGGTTTTATCAAAACTGCTGATACGTTATCTAACTCCAAACGTAGTTTGGGACTTGATTTTATGTTGGCTTCTTTAGTAAATAGTCTCCGGACTGTTTATCACGTTTTACATACTTGATGTTAGTTTGGGTTGCAACCCATCCATGTAATTCTATTATTGCTTTAATATACCTATGCCTTATATTACAAAATCATGTTTACATATGTTAAACCTATTGTTCTCACCAACTACTTTTGTAGTTGACAGTTACTTTTCACGTGTTTCAGGTAATCAGGTTTAAGCATTCTAAGGACAACTAAGGAGACCGATTAAGATAGAACAAGATGAAGAAACATGCTCGGATGGATTTAGAAACACACTAAAATCCTAAATGTTTAATTGTCTTGTTTGATGTCTTATTTTGTAAACAATATTTTGGGTCTGTAGTTGTCATTCTTTTGTTAGATAGATTGTCTGTAACTAAACCATTGTCTAAACATTATGCAACTTAGTAATCAATTGTGGTTGTTCTTAATCAATACTTGTGCATGATTCAACTGTTCATACGTCACCGCGCCGTGGATTCCACACGCGGCGCAGGGGTGTGACAGGTTGGTATCAGAGCCAAGGTTGTAGAGAACTAGGAAAAACCCAATGTTTAATGACCTAGACTAAAACCCAAGCTACCCAATAGGACTAAGTGCTATAGGCTTGAGGATACTTAGGATCTAAGTAACTTAAGTAAGCATTAAGTCTACATTAAGCTTAAAAGATCTTAGGGATACACTTCTAAGATTAGCTATCGAGTCAAGGAATTTGAATCGGAATTCTATAATTTTAGAAACCGAATTAAATTTCTCACATATATTGATTTAAGGATTTCAGAGGCAAGGATCTGTATTCTTAGTATCCTTGATCTGAAATTCTCACGCAGAGTTCATTAAAGGATTCCAGAGGCAAGGATCTGTATTCTTAGTATCTTTGATCTAGAATTCTCAATCAGTGTTCATCAGAGGAATTTAGAGGCAAAGATCTGTATTCTTAGTATCTTTTATCTAAAATCCTCATCATGTTCATCGTAGGAATTCAGAGGTCAAGATCTATAATTTTAGAATTTTGGATCTGAAATCCTTGTCATGTTATCATTATCAGGTATTCATTATCATAGGAACTTTATAACTTAGAATATGTGTAACAATATTCTTTAGTTAAAGTTCTCACAGGAGATCATTATAATCAGTACTGTAATTATTGAGAACCTAGGTTAAGTAACCTAGGACACACATACTAAAGCCCAAGGTTTTAATTTCAAGTAAATTAAGAACCACGGTTTACACATTCATAATCATAGTCAATCAAGAGTTGGAATCTTAGCTCCAAATACAAACGACGGATTAACGATGATGTGCTGGGGTAAGTGGTGGGCGGTGAGAGCTAGCCCTATATATAAGCTTATTTTGGTATGTCAGGGGGAATCCGGCGTTCGTATTTGAAGTAAAGATTCGGGAGCAACTGGATCATTGAACATTAGTCAAACACATGAGATACAAACATAGGTGAATCAAATCATTGTGCTATTCAAACTTGGATGAGTCAAACATTGTGTGTGAATCAATCAAGTTGTGAACATACTTTCAATGTAAACCTTAAGTGAAATTCTTAAGTAATCACATCATTAGTACTTACAAAATAGTTTAACAATATCAATGTAGAGCACTCATATGATTTCGTTCTACATGTTAACAACTGTTAGTAGGTGCACGCATAACATAATCATAGTTCAATCATGGAATCAATCATAGTTCAAATGATCAAAGATCATGGGATTCATAATCAATGGAACATACATGGAAATCAGTACAAACATGTTGCCAAATGCTAGCAAGGACATGATCGTGGTATATCGAAGCGGTGGTGGGATGGCGTCTAAGCTGGCAGTTTGCTTGACCCTTTCGATGCCCTATATATAAGCTATCTTCGCTATATCGGGAGAGTGTCAGTGTGTAGGTTTGGTGGAGTGAGATCATGGAACATCATACGTATTCGCATGAGAAGTATACTAATGAGCTGAGTGCTTATATGTATACATGCTCATATTACAATTGAATGATAATAATAGTAGTATGGATATATTACTGACCTTATCATGTAAATTCAGTTGTATCCTTCCTCATTACTGACCCACTTGTGGCTTCTATTCGTAGAATGCCTCCTCGAAGTGATCCTAACGGAGGGGGTTCGACAAGTGGTAACGACGATGAGATCAATAAGATTGCCCGAGCCATCGCAATACACATGAGAGATGTCATTCCGGGCATGGTCACTGATATTACCCAGAATCTTCTAGGAAGTACTAGTGATTCAGCACATAACTCAAATGCTACCAACACTGGAACTGCTAACTTCACTTTTAAGCAGTTCAATGATGCTAAACCTCCTAAGTACGCTGGTACTGAAGGAGCTACTGGCCTACTGCAGTGGCTGGAAAGCATTGAGGATATTCTCGATTTCACAGGATGTCCTGAAAATCTAAAGGTCAAGATGGCCTCAAGCGCTTTTCACAAAGGCGCACTCACCTGGTGGAATTCTGAGAAGAACACCAGGGGACGAGAGGTTGCTTTGGCCTTATCTTGGGAGGATTTCAAGAAGTTACTTGTTAAGTTTTGTCCACGACATGAGCTGAAGAAACTTGAGGTGGAAATGTGGAATTTGGTGCAAGATAGTGGTGAGAACGCAAAGTATACAACTCGCTTCCATGAGTTGTGCGTTCTGGTGCCACACCTGGTTACTCCTCTATCCCGCAGGATAGAGAAGTACATCGAAGGCTTACCTCTGGTTGTCAGAGGAACAGTGATGGGGAATAACCCCACTACTCTGGAGGCAGCGATTCATCTTGGAGCTAGCCTCACTGAAGAATATGTGAAGTCTGGGGTGCTCACCCGAAAAGGGTACAAGAGAGCACAGATTGATGAGGGCAAGAAGCCTGAACAACAGCATCACAAGAAGAAGAAGCAAAAGACCATCAAGAACTTTGCAGCCCTGACCGCAGCTACACCTACTCATGCCACACCCATTACTACTATGCCTCAATCTGCTTCAGTCAGAAAGCCATATACTGGCCCATTTCCACTCTGCACCAAATGCCAATATCATCATCTACCAACTATCCCATGCAAAAAGTGTCTCAAGTGTGGGCGGATGGGACACTTGGCAGCTACATGCCGCTCTGCACATCTTGCTGCTGTAACAACTGCTGCCACAACTTCTACTGCTACAGGTGGAAGGGCTTGTTATAATTGTGGAGCAGAGGGACACTTCAGAAACCAGTGTCCAAAACTCAACAACAACACTGGTACTGCTCGTGCCTTTGTTATCGGAGCTGCCGAAGCACGCGAGGAGCCAGCAGTTGTCACGGGTACATTTCTCCTTAATGGTCATTACGTTTCTATCATATTTGATACTGGCGCTGATAAAAGCTTTATCTCTGCTCATACTGCTTCTTTGTTTAATATACAACCATCTATGCTTACTGCTCCATATACCGTAGAAGTAGCTGATGGTAAAACCCTACTTGTAGATTCTATAATACATGGTTGTGAATTAAGATTAAACGACCATCTTTTCCTTATCGATCTTATTCCTATGACACTCGGAAGTTTCGAAGTTATGATAGGAATGGATTGGTTATCCAAAAACAATGCCGAAATTATATGTTCGGAGAAACTCATTCGGATTCCTTTACCGTCCGGCGAAATGATGAGAATCTATGGCGAGAAACCCTGCAGCGGATTGAAGATTGTATCGTGCATCAAAGCTAAGAAGTACTTGAAGAAGAAATACTATGCGTTCCTGGCTCATGTGGTAGAGAAGAAACCTAAAAAGAAGGCAGTTGGAGACGTTCCAGTCATCAGAGATTATCCGGAAGTATTTCCAGAAGACTTGCCTGGACTACCACCAGTCCGACAAGTGGAGTTTAGAATCGATCTCGTCCCTGGAGCAAATCCGGTGGCGAAGTCACCGTACCGATTAGCACCGTCTGAGATGCAAGAATTGTCTAGTCAGCTCCAAGAACTTTTGGACAAAGGTTTCATTAGACCGAGTTTCTATCCATGCGGAGCTCCGGTTCTCTTTGTCAAGAAGAAAGACGCTTCATTCCGTATGTGCATTGATTACCGTGAACTAAACAAGTTCACAATCAAGAATAGATATCCTCTGCCCAGGATCGATTATCTGTTTGATCAATTACAGGGAGCCACTTGCTTCTCTAAGATTGATCTACGATATGGGTATCACCAGTTGAGAGTAAATGATGAGGATATACCCAAGACTGCATTTAGGACTCGATATGGACACTACGAGTTTGTGGTTATGCCATTTGGGCTGACCAATGCACCTGCGGTGTTCATGGACTTGATGAATCGAGTCTGCAGGCCGTATTTAGATCAGTTTGTTATTGTCTTTATTGACGATATACTGATCTATTCAAAGACAGAACAAGAGCACGAAGATCATTTGAAGAAAGTCTTAGAATTACTAAGAGCTGAACAACTTTATGCTAAATTCTCAAAGTGTGAATTTTGGCTAAAAGAAGTTCACTTCTTAGGACATGTCATCAACAAGGATGGGATACACGTAGATCCAGCGAAGATTTAGGCGATTAAGAACTGGACTACCCCATCTACTCCAACAGAGATTCGTTCATTTCTGGGTCAGGCAGGCTATTACAGGAGATTCATTGCGAATTTCTCCAAGATTGCCTTGCCACTTACCACACTGACTCAGAAAAGTCAATCCTTTATATGGGGACATAAACAAGAAGATGCATTTCAACTTCTTAAACAGAAGTTATGCAATTCCCCTATCCTTAGTCTTCCAGAAGGCAGTGATGATTTCATTGTCTACTATGATGCTTCAAACCTTGGTCTCGGTTGTGTACTAATGCAACGGGACAAGGTCATTGCATATGCTTCAAGACAACTTAAGGTTCATGAGAAGAATTATACTACTCATGATCTTGAGTTAGGGGCTGTGGTCTTTGCATTGAAGATTTGGAGACACTACCTGTATGGTACCAAATGTGTCATCTATACAGACCACAAGAGCCTGCAACACATCCTTAATCAGAAAGAACTCAACATGAGACAACGTCGTTGGGTTGAGCTTCTAACTGATTACAACTGTGAGATTCGTTATCACCCGGGTAAAGCCAATGTGGTAGCGGATGCTCTTAGTCGTAAGGAACCAGTCAAACCAATTCGTGTCAGAGCTATGGAGATCAACACACAGCCAAACTTGAAGGATTTGATTCGTATTGCACAACAACAAGTAGTGACAGGCAATCAGCTGAAAACAGACTTAGACTGCGGGATTGAGAAGAAACTAGAACCTCGATCTGACGGGGTGTTATATCTCAACGGCCGTATTTGGATTCCAAAGTCAGAAGAATTGCGCACACTCATTTGTGATGAGGCTCATAAGTCGCGATACTCAGTACATCCTGGAGCAGATAAGATGTACCAAGACTTGTGGACATCTTATTGGTGGCCAGGAATGAAGAAAGACATAGCACTGTATGTGGGAAAATGTCTTACATGTTCAAAAGTCAAAGCGGAACATCAAAAGCCTTCGGGACTTCTGCAGCAACCTGAAATTCCTCAATGGAAATGGGAACAAATTTCCATGGATTTCATAACCAAGTTGCCGAGAACTCCGCGAGGTTACAATTCGATTTGGGTGATCGTTGATCGACTCACCAAATCTGCTCATTTTCTCCCGATCCGAGAGGATTACAAAATGGAGAAGTTAGCTACATTGTACATCAACGAAATCATTGCACGTCATGGTACTCCAATATCAATCATTTCTGATCGTGATAGTCGCTTTACTTCTCGCTTCTGGCAAACATTGCAAAAGGCTTTGGGAACTCGTGTTAATCTTAGCACGGCGTATCATCCCCAAACCAACGGTCAAAGCGAAAGGACTATCCAAACACTCGAGGACATGCTACGTTCTTGTGTGATTGACTTTGATGGGAGTTGGGACACTCATCTTCCACTCATAGAGTTTTCATATAACAACAGCTACCATACAAGCATTCAATGTGCACCATTCGAAGCTTTATATGGTAGGAAGTGCCGATCACCGGTCTGTTGGACCGAGATTGGTGACTCACAGGTCGTAGGACCCGAACTCATTCAGGAAACATCAGACAAAATCACAATCATTCAATCAAGGCCTAAGGCCGCAAGAGATCGGCAGAAGAGTTATGCTGATCGACGTCGGAAACCACTTGAGTTTCAAGTCGGTGACCGAGTCTTGCTCAAAGTTTCTCCCTGGAAAGGCGTTGTCCGATTTGGGAAAAAAGGGAAACTTGCACCAAGGTACGTTGGACCTTTTGAGATCCTGGAATGGATTGGTCCCTTAGCCTACAAACTCAAACTTCCAGTGGAGCTTAGCAATGTTCACGATACTTTTCATGTATCAAATCTTAAGAAATGCTTGGCAGATCATGATGTTCAGATTCCACTGGAAGATATTCAGATTCAGAACAACATGCAATTCATAGAACGTCCGGTCGAAATCATGGATCATGGGGTCAAGAAACATAAACGCAGTCGTATCCCGATCGTAAAGGTACGATGGGAGGGCAAACGCGGTGCTGAGTTCACCTGGGAACGTGAAGACCAGATGAAGCTTATGTACCCTCATCTTTTTACAGTACCTTCGGCTAGTTAATTTCGGGACGATATTCCCTTAATTAGGGGAGACTGTAACATTTGTACATTCAGTCACGATAGTTGTAAACAGTGTTAGAACAAATGTGTTTTCATATCAAATCAGTCAACGTGATTCATGTGTTCATAATGTGCTTGTGTGTTAGGATCTTTATTATCTAGGAACAAGTATGTATTATTTATTTACAGTCGAGTTCGCTAGGCGAGAACAGTATCGTATTATATCGAAACAGTGGTGGGACGGCGTCAGGTACAGCAGGTAGCTGGAATCTGGGGTATGCCCTATACATATACTGCGTTCGGTGTAATGGGATAGTGTTAGTGCGTAGTGTTGAGACGAATATTATGTCAATTAATTTAACAAGAATCATAATACGTAAGCGAGACTGAGTAGAGTTATGGGTGACGATCCATAATAATACGAATGTTGAACTTATAATTATGATTAAACGCCTTAACATTTTTACGATCGAAAAACGTACGCGATTGCGGGTATACACGTAATTGTATCTGTTTAACGATCCGTCAACACACAAAGAGTAAAAATAATTAAATATTTATTATTTTACATTTTTACAATTTTGAAACTCATCAATATGATGAGAATAATAATCCTTCTATTTTGACCACGTAAAATACGCGTTACGTGACTAAAACGTGAACCGAGCGACCGGAACGAACCCGAACACCACCCGAACTATAAAGCCTTGACTAAGGCCATTTCTTTCATTTATTCCACCAACAACCACTTCTCTCTCTAGAATTTTCGTTCAACCCCTCTCTCTAAAAATCCAAGCTTTAAACGCTCGTATCTCGCTCGTTTAGTCAACGGATTTCGGTGATTCTTGAACCCACGCGTAGCTCTCGACATTCCCTACACAAAAGTACAACAGATCGGAGGTTTTCACCGGCCAAAAACGAGGTATGATCGAATGAAGAGTCACGAAAATTAGGGTTTTTATATGTTGTTCGATTCCATGTGTAAAACCAGTGTAAAAGCTTCGACCTACACCTCCTTTTGATCGCCAAATACCGGTTCATGCCTTTACACATCATGGCGACAGTTAGATCGAGGATTGAGCTGATGGTGGGAAGAAAAAAATCACAGGGTTCGCGGCTGGTTAAGGGGCCGAACCTTCCTGCTGTGATACGAGGTGGCCGAACCTTGTTCAACCCCTACGGCCGAACCTTTCTTCGATCAGAACATCCCAGGCGAACCCTGGGTTAATTGGCGAACCATATCCGATCCAACGAACCATTGCATGCTGTTACCGAACCAAGCCGAAGCTTCCATGTGGCGAACCCTAGGTGCCCGAACCTTCGGCCAAAATCTTTCATGGCTTCCCGAACCTTCATGTATTGCAGCGAACCCTAGTAGCTTCCCGAACCCTAAGAGAGTTGTCACGAACCCATGCAGACGAACCATTGGATCCAGGCGAAACAATAATGGGTTGGACGAACCTTGCTGATTACACTCGTGCATTGCCGAACCATGTAGCCAGCCGAGCCTTCAGACATGCAACGAACCTTGACCATCGAAGCTTGGCCGAACCTAGGCCTTGAACTCCAAAGGTTCGCTGCCCAAAGTTGGCAGCCCACATTCCTTTTGGCCCAACTAAATTCCATTCGGCCCATTTTGATTCTAAGTGGCCCAATTGATTAGTTAACTTCGGTCCACGTTAGATCAAGCTCAACAAGACCTTAGGCCCAATAACTCACTCATTTGGCCCACGAGATCCATGGGTTTAAGGCCCAATTTTGTGGCCCTCGACTTATGATAATTGTGAATTGATCATGAATAGGCTAAGTTGTAACTTAACATAATCAGGAGATCAATTTATAATTCCAAAGACATAACAATTCAACATCAATTTCTGAAATACATGTTAATCAATGGTTTATCAAACTCTTAAACACATGTGATGTTGTACAAACAAGTTTGTGCATAAAAGAGCATTACACATCATTTTCATGGATCCATGATCAAACAAGTAACTCAATTATGACTTTCAAGTTCACACAACACCTTTAACCATGAGATCAAGTTATTCATGAGTTAATCAAGTTCAAGTTTACACAAGTCAAGCAATGAATCAAAGACTATATAACTATAAATCTTATATCTTATATACGATTACAATGATATAGGAACCAGTTAGAAGTCCTGTTTGCTACTTGCTATTTGTTATAGTTCAGAGTCTACTGCAGACAGGTGAGAACATTAGCCCCTCTTTTTACTGTTTTTACAACTATTTTGGGGTGGAACACATGATCAGATACTCTTACTTCAATCATATTACATGATACATGTTTATGTTACTTTACAAACATTACAGGTTCACTCTAGAAATCCAAGGGATTTCTCATCTGTTTCAAAGGAATTATAAACCGTTTATAATGGTTTTATCAACTATTAAATTTATTCTTCTAAAAAGGTTTTATAAAGGATATTTGAACTGGGTTATAACCGATTTACTCGAATGGATTTATAAATGACAAACACTTTAAATAAAGGATTTTATAAACTCTTTTGTTGTAAACCCGTGTTTTCGAAAGTAATATGTTATAAACCTTGTTACTATACAAGGTCACCATTCTAGTTGTCAAAACAAAGGATTTATCTCATTGTATACAAAACAAAGGATTCAGTTCATGGTATTCAAACAAGGCTTTCAAAATCATGTTATCATATAAGGCATTAACACGCAAATTTTAAAGCAAAGTTCAAAAGCATGGTGTCCATCGTTGTGAACAAACTTATAAACACATCATGTTTCACATTCATTAGCGTTAGTACTGGGTGATCACAACAAGGGAAAGCGGACACATTGGTTCATACCAAAATGGAGTTAGCTTTTAAATTTGTTTTATAAGCTAACTGCAGGTTTGGTTTCATTATGGTTTTATCAAAACTGCTGATACATTATCTAACTCCAAACGTAGTTTGGGACTTGATTTTATGTTGGCTTCTTTAGTAAATAGTCTTCGGACTGTTTATCACGTTTTACATACTTGATGTTAGTTTGGGTTGCAACCCATCCATGTAATTCTATTATTGCTTTAATATACCTATGCCTTATATTACAAAATCATGTTTACATATGTTAAACCTATTGTTCTCACCAACTACTTCTGTAGTTGACAGTTACTTTTCACGTGTTTCAGGTCATCAGGTTTAGTAAGGATTATAAGGACAACTAAGGAGACCGATTAAGATAGAACAAGATGAAGAAACTTGCTAGGATGGATTTAGAAACACACTAAAATCCTAAATGTTTAATTGTCTTGTTTGATGTCTTATTTTGTAAACAATATTTTGGGTCTGTAGTTGTCATTCTTTTGTTAGAAAGATTGTCTGTAACTAAACCATTGTCTAAACATTATGCAACTTAGTAATCAATTGTGGTTGTACTTAATCAATACTTGTGCATGATTCAACTGTTCATACGTCACCGCGCCGTGGATTCCGCACGCGGCGCAGGGGTGTGACATTAGTTGTTAGGGAATTCTGTAAATATCATCAAACATATGACCTACAAATCAAACGGTCTAGCTAGGACTTCTTGAAATGTAGGATTTCTTGTTTCGTTCTTGATTCGTTGTGTTGGCATATGTTATCTCTGATATTTTTCCCAGATTTTCCCTTGAAAATGATTTATTGATTCGTCTGATTCTGTCACAAGATGTACATTGATTCGTTGATCATGGAATACTAGATTCGTTGATCAAATGTACTCTTGATTCGTTGTTCATCAAACACTTGATTTGTTGAACATCGAATATTAACTTTGCAAAGATAGTTTCGTTTGATTCGCTGAATTTCCCCACTTGTTTTGTCAAAATAGTTTCGTTTGATTCGTTGAACTCACACACTTGATTTGTCAAAATGTTTTGTTTGATTCGTTGAAATCACCCACTTAATTCGTCAAAATGTTTTGTTTGATTCGTTGAAATCCCCCACTTGTTTTGTCAAAATAGTTTCATTTGATTCGTTGAACTCACACACTTGATTTGTCAAAATGTTTTGTTTGATTCGTTGATATCACCCACTTGATTCGTCAAAATGTTTTGTTTGATTCGTTGAAATGACACACTTGTTTCGTCAAAATGTTTCGTTTGATTAGTTGAAATGTTTAGTTTAACCCAATTATCCACTTAAATTATAAGTAGATGAATTTAGTAAAACCTGCATAAAATTCACCTAGACATGATTCTAGGTTAACAATTTACATATAAAAACATATGTTAAATAAAAGCATTTAAGTAAACAACTTAAACAAACAGTTTACGCATGCTTCTGTAGCTTAGTTTTCTTCAGTTCCTGAGTTATTTTATAAGAATTCGAATATAATTAGTACGCGTAATAGTCGTTGTGCCTAAGGTTGGGTCTTGTTGTGTGTGCAACTAAGTGTCTTAGTACTAAGTGTGTCTAGAATCTAATCTAACTTAGTTACCCCTTTTTATGACCCCAAATACCATGGTTAGTTATAGTAACTTACTTTTACATTTTTAGAAATTTTGGCAGAGTTTCCTTTGTTTTCTGTTTAAAATCCAGACAATTACATTGTCTATTTTGCAACAAAATCCCGGTCAACGATATTACAACTAACTTTTATAACAAATTTAACTTAAAAGAAACCAATGACATTTATAAATTACATTTCCAATTAAACAAGACTTTAGAAATTATTAAATTAACTTTTATAAATTTATAACACCTTTATTTTATATAAACATCATTACTTGAATTTAACTAACATCTAATGTATAATGGGCTTAGTTAAACCCTATTGGGCCCACTTTGGCCCAATTGAATACCTTTGATTTCTAATTGATTAACCAGCTTGTGTTTTTGATTCTCATAAATTTGTAATCAACTTACCTTATTTGTTAAACAATCTTGTATGGTCAACCTTTAGTTCTACATATGCATGTATGATTAGGGTTTCATCCTTGTTCATGCACCCACACATGTATATACAATTGATCCACGTACAAACATGCATGCAACTTATATGATCAATTTCTCATGCAAATACTAAATTTAATGGTCCACTAACCATTCTCTAGGGTATAACATTAGTTTCATTGATCCTAGATCCATATTAACCCCATTAAACAACTCCTAGGTTCGACATGTTGTCCAGGGCAGCGAACCTATGCTAAGTCGGCCAAGGGTTCGGCTCTAATGGAGTTAAACGAACCTATAAGGTTCGGTCCATTATGGTTCGTCCAGCTCATAGGGTTCGTGAGCTGCATGGTTCGCCATAGTCCCGGCTAGGGTTCGGCCTCAAGGTTCAGCTACCATGGAGGGTTCGTCATGCACGCAGGTTCGTGAGTCCTATGTTCGTGACCACCTAAGGTTCGGCTGAAGAGGGTTCGGACAAAAGATTCCAGGTTCGTGGGACAGAAGGTTCGGCCACCTTCTGTCTAGCTGCATCGAAGGTTCGCCCCTCCCTTTGTCATGAACCTGTAGCCATTTCTTCTTGTTTCCGGCTCCAATTTGTTACAATCACATTCCTAACAATACCTAAACATGTATACACTTTCATCTAAGTGTTCTAAGTGCTCAATATCGGTCATGATAGCAAAACCACATGAATTCAAGAAAACCCTCAAAAACCGAATTTAAAGTGAATATTTACCTTAGAGTTCGTGGATAGGAGCTCGAAATACTTGTACTTCTGTAATCTACAAGCTGAGAGGATCGTAATGACACCAAATTTGATCGAATTCGGCTTGAAACGAGTAAGATTTTCTAGAGAGAAGATGGTTTCTTGAGTAAAAACTAGAGATAGAGGGAAAAACGGGTTTGAGTGAGAGAGGAGAGTGAATGGTGGTGGTTGTGGCATTTAATGCCCACATTAAATGTGGGGAAAATACCCGGTCGTTCGGTCTCGTTTGGTTTCGTGTGAAATGCCGTTTCGCGTAGTTTTCGCGACGAAACGACACGATTTTTAAAAGTAGAATTTATTTAATGATTCTAAGTTGTGATTCCTAATAAATTAACTAATATCTTCTGTTTATTTAAATTTTAAAATATTAATTTACTGTTTAAATCGAAATGTACGGTCGTCGCACGTATTCGTTCGAATCGTCACTCGTACGAACACGACGATAACTATACTTTTCAATATTGTTTTCTAATTACAGAATATCATTCAGAACGTTAAACTTTCAGATATATTCGTACAGATCGTCACCTATACGAATAATCCGTCAATTTAGCATTCACGTAACGATATTCGTGTTGTTTTGTTCTATAAGGCCTCACATACGTTTATACATACTAAATCCTAACAAATAATCACATGATGATTCTGTGTTGCCAGATTATTATCTGGCTCAAGAACCATTGTTCTGAATTGTGTTTCTGCTAAATGTTTCTGAATTTGTTCTATGATAACGCAAAATGATAATGATAAATGATATAAATATGAAACATACTGAAATGTATATGGTTCGTACCTGTTCTACTGTTCATGTACTGTAGAGATCACTGTTCCGGTGAGGGTTCCAGCACTGTTGTTACAGTTTCCCCTTGTTAGAGAAATTTCGTCCCGAAATTTAAGAGTTGTGATCGGGTACAGCTTCCTCTTCAAACAGTTGGGGATACTTTGACTTCATGTGCTCTTCGCGTTCCCAAGTAAACTCGGGTCCACATCTTGAATTCCATCGAACCTTTACAATCGGAATACGGCTTCGCCTCAGTTGTTTAACCTTGCGATCCATAATCTCCAAAGGTTCCTCAATGAACTGTAATTGCTCATCCACTTGGATTTCTTCAATTGGAATGATGAGAGACTCGTCAGCAAGGCATTTCTTTAGGTTTGAGACGTGAAACACGTCATGCACACCACGGAGTTCATTCGGTAATCTCAGTCGATAAGCTACAGGACCAATACGTTCGAAGAATTCGAACGGTCCCACATATCGTGGTGCTAATTTGCCTTTCTTCCCAAAGCGTACAACGCCTTTCCTTGGGGATACCTTCAACATGACTCGGTCTCCCACTTGGAATTCCAACGGCTTACGTCGTTTGTCAGCATAGCTCTTTTGTCTGCTCCTTGTAGCTTGTAGTCTTCTTTGAATATGAGTAATCTTATCAGTGGTTTCCTGAATAAGTTCTGGCCCAGTTATTCGATTGTCTCCGACTTCAGTCCAACAGATCGGTGATCGACATTTCCGACCATAGAGAGCCCCGAATGGTGCACATCCGATACTGCTGTGATAACTGTTGTTGTAGGAGAACTCGATCAGTGGCAAATGAGAGTCCCAATTTCCACCGAAATCCAAAACACAGGTTCTTAACATATCCTCTAGGGTTTGAATTGTGCGCTCGCTTTGCCCATCCGTTTGTGGGTGGTAAGCTGTACTCAGATTTAACTGTGTCGGTAGAGATTTCTGTAGTGATTGCCAGAACCTTGATGTAAATCTACTATCTCTGTCTGAAATAATAGACAATGGCACACCATGACGTACTACTATCTCATTGATGTACAGTCTTTCCAGTTTGTTCATCGTGAAAGTCTCACGCATAGGCAAGAAGTGAGCGGCTTTTGTTAAACGATCAATGATCACCCATATCGTATCATGACCATTGGAAGTGCGGGGTAGCTTGGTAATGAAATCCATAGCTAATTGTTCCCACTTCCAGAGTGGAATCTCAGGCTGTTCCAGTAAACCTGACGGTCTCTGGTGTTCCTCCTTTACCTTCGCACACGTTAGACATTGACCGACGTATTCGGCTATGTATTTCTTCATTCCAGGCCACCAATAGAATCCACGCAGATCTTGGTACATTTTATCAGCGCCTGGATGAACAGAGTATTTAGTCTTGTGTGCCTCATCGAAGATAAGTTTTCTCAGTTCATCTACCACCGGAATCCATACACGTTCCTGGTAATAGATCATTCCATCAGGCTTCGTGTCAAACTGTTTTTCTGCTCCGCAACCAAGTCCCTGATGGGAAGCATCACAGTATACAACAAAATCATCATAGCCCTTTGGGAGAGATAGGATTGGAACATCACATAGTTTCTGTTTCAGGGTCTGGAAAGCATCCTCTTGTTTCTGCTCCCACACAAACGGTTCACTTTTCTGAGTTAACTTGGTGAGTGGCAAGGCTATCTTAGAAAAGTTTGAGATAAACCTTCTGTAGTAACCTGCCAATCCTAGAAAAGACCGTATCTCCATCGGTGTCTTCGGAGTGTCCCAATTCTTTATCGCCTCGATCTTGGCAGGATCTACATGAATTCCCTCGCTGTTGACTACATGACCCAGAAATTGAACTTCTCTTAGCCAGAATTCACATTTAGAGAATTTGGCATAAAGTTTCTTTTCCTTCAATAGCTCCAAGATCTTTCTGAGGTGCTGTTCGTGTTCTGTCTTGGTCTTGGAATAAATCAATATGTCATCAATAAAGACAATGACAAACTGATCCAAGTACGGCTTGCACACTCTGTTCATAAGGTCCATGAAAAACGCAGGTGCATTTGTCAATCCGAAGGGCATCACCAAAAATTCATAGTGCCCGTATCTGGTTCGGAAGGCCGTTTTCGGTATGTCTTCATCTTGAACTCTCAGCTTATGATATCCATACCGCAAGTCAATCTTTGAGAAATATTGAGCTCCTTGCAGTTGGTCAAACAAATCATCAATCCTCGGCAATGGATACCGATTCTTGATGGTTAGTTTGTTCAGCTCCCTGTAATCTATGCACATTCTGAACGATCCATCTTTCTTCTTCACGAACAAGACCGGAGCTCCCCAAGGTGAGTAGCTCGGTCTAATGAAACCTTTGTCAAGTAGCTCCTGTAACTGATTAGACAATTCCTGCATCTCTGAAGGTACTAACCTGTAAGGAGATTTAGCAACTGGGGTTGCTCCAGGAATTAGGTCAATACGAAACTCTACTGGTTGCACGGGTGGCAAACCTAGTAGGTCTTCAGGAAACACTTCAGGATATTCTTTCACTACCGGTACATCTTGAATCTTTTTCTTATCCTTCCCTTTTTCCACCACATGAGCCAAGAATGCCACACACTACTTCTGTAGACACTTACGCGCCCTTATGCAAGAGATGATTTTGACACTTCGTTTTGCTTGATCCCCTTTCACTTCCAATACACGATCACTCGGCAATGGAATTCGAAGCATCTTTTCAGAGCAGATGACCTCCACTCGATGAGACGAAAGCCAATCCATTCCAACAATGATATCAAAACTATCCAGCTCCATCGGTATCAAATCGATGGTAAATGTATAATCATTAAGGGTCAATGGGCAGTTCATATAAACTGTACTAACTGTGATCTGTTTCCCATTAGCTACTTCTATAATGTAAGGGGAATCTAACTGTTCCTCTATGAAATCTAATCGGCATGCAAAATCGGTAGAGATAAAACTCTTTTCCGCACCAGTATCAAACAGAACAGATGCATAAAAGTCATGTAAGAGAAACGTACCAGTGACCACATTTGGGTCCTGGCGTGCAGCTGGTGCTCCTATGGCAAAGGCTCGTCCACGGGGTGCTTGAACTGCTGGTTATGCCTTCTTCGGGCAGTTCTTCGCAAAGTGGCCTTGTTCGCCACAGTTATAGCATCCACCATTGTTCTGATTAGCTGGTGGAGGGAGAGCCAAAGCAGCATTGTTGGCTGCTTGGTTAGGTGTCATCCGGCAGTATTGGACCCAATGGCCCTTTCTTCCACATTCTGTGCATTGCTTGCAGGGAGTGTTAGCAATGTGATGATACTGGCACTTGGCACACAAAGGAAACGTGCCAGTGTAGGGTTTGCGGTTGAGGTTCTGTGGTGCTGCTGCTACTTGTTGAAGAGGTGTGGCCACCGTGTAGTTCTTGATGGTCTTCTGTTTCTTCTTCGGATGTTGCTGGTGATGTGGCTTCTTTGAAGACTCTTCCTTTCTCTTACCAGTGTCAGCCTCTTTCTTCAGAACTCCAGAGGCAACCATTAAACCAGTGAGTTTTCCAGACAATCTCACTGCAGACTCGACAGTGGTAGGGTTGGCTGAAACAACCATACCCTGAATGCAGGCGGGGAGCCCACCTACATAACGGTCTATCCTCTTTTCTAAAGTTGGTACCATGTCGGGTACGAAAGCAACTAACTCATGGTATCGAGTTGTATACCCCATATGATCAGCCCCCTTCATCACATGGTTGGATAACTCAACCTCCAGTTTCTGCAGTTCATTCTTGGGGCAGAATTCTGTTCGCAGCAGTGTCTTGAAATCTTCCCATGGCATGGCCATGGCTTCTTCTCTTCCTCGAGCATTGATCTGACCGTTCCACCAAGTCAGAGCCCGTTTTTGAATGTTCCTGAGTAACGGACCTTGTGGTGTTCGGGGCAGCTGCAGAGATCCAAGGTTGCTTCAATCTTCTCAATCCATTGGATTAATCCAACGGCACCTTCAGACCCACTAAAACTGGGTGGTTTACATCCTACAAAAGACTTGTAGGAGTAATGAGATGAACCCCCAGTATTTCCACTAGCTTCTCCAGATGAGTTGCCAGTGTTGTTGATCTCGTTGCGAAGACGAATGAACATCTCCGGTATTGCCTCTTTCATCTGATTTGTCATCTGGCTACTCAGTAACGTCACCAGAGCAATAGTAGCAGGATCCAGGGTAGGTGTTGTACCCGAACCAGATGTTTGGGTAATCAAAGGAGGAGGGGGAGGAGGCGGAGGAGGAGGAGGAGGTGCGGTGGTGAGTCAGGTGGTGATGGTGTCGAATAATGTGGAGCTTGGTCTTGTGTTGATGTCAACAGAGGAGGTTGTCTTCGTGGCGGCATTCTGTTCATAACCAATAAAGTTATTAGTTAGTGAAATTATCAAATATAGAAGACAGTATGCAAGAAACTCCTAAGTCCTGTTTCTCTATATGCAGGGTCCCTAGGTTATAGTCTAGGCCAAACCGTTTAAATAAGTGACCTCTATTTCTCTATAACCATGGCTCTGATACCAATTCTGTCACACCCCGAGCCGGCGGGGTAGGATCGGGTGTCCCCGAAGAGCGGAAGGTTCCCGGGGCGCAATATCGTGAGTGATAATCGAAAGTGATCAGATTGTTCACATTGCACATGATATAAATGAGAAATCCTAATAGAATAGAATTACAAAGTTAAATTACATCCGAATCGTTCATAATTTAACAATGTAAATCTATCATAAACATCATAAATTAACTATCTTGTAACTACACAAGATGTACAAAGTAATTATGTAATGATGTTCCCCAAAAATATGCAGGTCCAAAAATACTAAGCCTTATATCTGAAGTCCTAGTCCAAAAGCATAGGCTTCCTAGTTGACCTGTTCGTCACCTGAGAAGTCATGCAAAAATAAAATCAACACATGGTTGGTGAGTTCATGTATTTTAGTAATTGAAATTGATTTGAAAACCTGTTTCGGTAAAGACCCGAACCTCATTAACATCACATGTAATATCCACATCGGCATGCTTATATATAGGGCATACCCCTGAGTCGAGCCTACAAACCCGCCCAGACGCCATCCCACCACATACTAATATGCGTATGCCACTGTTGTTAATGATAGTTAAGCATTTTTACCTACACACACTTCCATTCACAATGATTCAAATGTACACTCAAAACATTTGTTAAACTCTAAGGTAACAACCTTAATCTCATTAACATCACATGTATCATCCAGATCGGTATGCTTATATATAAGGCATACCCCTGAGTCGAGCCTACAAACTCGCCCAGACGCTGTCCCACCACATACTAATCCACATAGGACATTGATGTTAATGATAATTAAGCATTTTATCCCTACCAATAACCCCATGATTCTTCAGTTCTTTGTTCCTGTAAATACAATAATCTGGAATCTATGTTGATTCCTTAAGTTCATCACAATAATGATCAACCATAGTAATTGTAGGAACTTTAATAAACGGTTAATTAAATAAATAAATAAACATTTAATAAAATCTAAGTCCTAATGATTGGGGCCTTGGTCAAACTCGAGTAGACTAGTCTGTCAATCAAGGTTCTTAGTAGTTAGGGAATTCTGTAAATATCATCAAACAGATGACCTACAAATCAAACGATCTAGCTAGGACTTCTTGAAATGTAGGATTTCTTGTTTCGTTCTTGATTCGTTGTGTTGGCATATGTTATCTATGATATTTCCCAGATTTTCCCTTGAAAATGATTTATTGATTCGTCTGATTCTGTCACAAGATGTACTTGATTCGTTGATCATGGAATACTAGATTCGTTGATCAAATGTACTCTTGATTCGTTGTTCATCAAACACTTGATTTGTTGAACATCGAATATTAACTTTGCAAAGATAGTTTCGTTTGATTTGCTGAACTTCCCCACTTTTTTTTGTCAAAATAGTTTCGTTTGATTCGTTGAACTCACACACTTGATTTGTCAAAATGTTTTGTTTGATTCGTTGAAATCACCCACTTGATTCGTCAAAATGTTTTGTTTGATTCGTTGAAATCCCCCACTTGTTTTGTCAAAATAGTTTCGTTTGATTCGTTGAACTCACACA
Source organism: Mikania micrantha (assembly GCA_009363875.1). Taxonomy (NCBI): domain Eukaryota; kingdom Viridiplantae; phylum Streptophyta; class Magnoliopsida; order Asterales; family Asteraceae; genus Mikania; species Mikania micrantha. The sequence continues at coordinate 31,471,210 of CM018681.1, forward strand.
CTTGATTTGTCAAAATGTTTTGTTTGATTCATTGAAATCACGCACTTGATTCGTCAAAATGTTTTGTTTGATTCGTTGAAATGACACACTTGTTTCGTCAAAATGTTTCGTTTGATTAGTTGAAATGTTTAGTTTAACCCAATTATCCACTTAAATTATAAGTAGATGAATTTAGTAAAACCTGCATAAAATTCACGTAGACATGATTCTAGGTTAACAATTTACATATAAAAACATATGTTAAATAAAAGCATTTAAGTAAACAACTTAAACAAACAGTTTACGCATGCTTCTCAGCCCAGCGTTTTAAAAACAAAATGTAAGAAAAGGGGCAATGAACTCACCTGTGCTGCTATGTAATTGATTTAACACAAAATACGCGCTCTTTCTGTAGCTTAGTTTTCTTCAGTTCCTGAGTTATTTTATAAGAATTCGAATATAATAAGTACGCGTAATAGTCGTTGTGCCTAAGGATGGGTCTTGTTGTGTGTGCAACTAAGTGTCTTAGTACTAAGTGTATCTAGAATCTAATCTAACTTAGTTACCCCTTTTTATGACCCCAAATACCATGGTTAGTTAAAATAACTTCCTTTTACATTTTTAGAAATTTCGGCAGAGTTTCCTTTGTTTTCTGTTTAAAATCCAGACAATTACATTGTCTATTTTACAACAAAATCCCGGTCAACGATATTACAACTAACTTTTATAACAAATTTAACTTAAAAGAAACCAATGAAATTTATAAATTACATTTCCAATTAAACAAGACTTTAGAAATTATTAAATTAACTTTTATAAATTTATAACACCTTTATTTTATGTAAACATCACTACTTGAATTTAACTAACATCTAATGTATAATGGGCTTAGTTAAACCCTATAGGGCCCACTTTGGCCCAATTGAATACCTTTGATTTCTAATTGATTAACCAACTTGTGTTTTTGATTCTCATGAATTTGTAATCATCTTACCTTGTTTGTTAAACAATCTTGTATGGTCAACCTTTAGTTCTACATATGCATGTATGATTAGGGTTTCATCCTTGTTCATGCACCCACACATGTATATACAATTGATCCACGTACACACATGCATGCAACTTATATGATCAATTTCTCATGCAAATACTAAATTTAATGGTCCACTAACCATTCTCTAGGTTATAACATTAGTTTCATTGATCCTAGATCCATATTAACCCCATTAAACAACTCCTAGGTTCAACATGTTGTCCAGGGCAGCGAACCTATGCTAAGTCGGCCAAGGGTTCGGCTCTAATGGAGTTAAACGAACCTATAAGGTTCGGTCCATTATGGTTCGTCCAGCTCATAGGGTTCGTGAGCTGCATGGTTCGCCATAGTCCTGGCTAGGGTTCGGCCACAAGGTTCGGCTACCATGGAGGGTTCGTCATGCACGCAGTTCGTGAGTCATAGGTTCGTGACCACCTAAGGTTCGGCTGAAGAGGGTTCGGCCAAAAGATTCCAGGTTCGTGGGACAGAAGGTTCGGCCACCTTCTGCCTAGCTGCATCGAAGGTTCGCCCCTCCCTTTGTGGTTGTGGCATTTAATGCCCACATTAAATGTGGGGAAAATACCCGGTCGTTCGGTCTCGTTTGGCTTCGCGTGAAATGCCGTTTCACGTAGTTTTCGCGACGAAACGACACAATTTTTAAAAGTAGAATTTATTTAATGATTCTAAGTTGTGATTCCTAATAAATTAACTAATATCTTCTTGTTTATTTAAATTTTAAAATATTAATTTACTGTTTAAATCGAAATGTACGGTCGTCTCGCGTATTCGTTTGAATCGTCACTCGTACGAACACGAAGATAACTATACTTTTCAATATTGTTTTCTAATTACAGAATATCATTCAAAACGTTAAACTTTCAGATATATTTGTACAGATCGTCACCTATAAGAATAATCCGTCAATTTAGCATTCACGTAATGATATTCGTGTTGTTTTGTTCTATAAGGCATAACATACGTTTATACATACTAAATCCTAAAAAATAATCACATGATGATTCTGTGTTGCTAGATAATTATCTGGCTCAAGAACCATTGTTCTGAATTGTTTTTCTGCTAAATGTTTCTGAATTTGTTCTATGATAACGCAAAATGATAATGACAAATGATATAAATATGAAGCATACTGAAATGTATATGGTTCGTACCTGTTCTACTGTTCATGTACTGTAGAGATCACTGTTTCGGTGAGGGTTCCGGCACTGTTGTTACAATAAGTCCTTACCAGTTCAACTCTTGAGAGACCAGTCGCTTCAAGACTAGCCAGAATCAAGTTTTCTTTCTCCGTTTCTTTATTCTTTATCTTCCAAAGGTCTTCATCGGAAGGGAAGGTCCTAACAGGAGAGTAGGATTCCTTTACTGGAGAGGTTTGTGGTTTCTCAACATCTGCTGATCTTATTGGAGAGGGAACTTTGGTGGTGTTTGGAGGATCTGACTTATCAATATCAGCCAATAGAAGCCTTCTCTTTCTTGAAACACGAGAGGCAATGGGCTGATCATCATTTGAGTCTGAGGTGGGTTTTTGAGCAGAGGTTAAAGGTTTATGAGGTAGGTTATTGAGGGTTTGGTTTTTCTGACCACACTCTTTTGTCTTCTTGAGAAAGACTGAGTGATTATTCGGGTTGGTTTTTGGCCAATGTTGTAGGCATTGAGAGTGATAGGAAGGGAAGAAAGTTCAAGGAGGGTTTGAGAAGCAGAGTTAAGAGAGAGAGTGGGTGAACTTTCTTTATTTGGTTGTGTGGAAAAATGTGGGGTAGTGGTTATTGGCTTGGTTTGCTCAGTGGGAGCTGATTTGGAAGGTCTGGGTTTTTTGGATACTCCAGATGTCCCAGTGTTTATTTGAGCCTCGGCTTCCTTTTGCTTCTGCTCTGAGCTAGCCATGGCAGCTTGAGTTTGGAACTGTTGATCCAATGCTGCTTTGAGAAGTGCCTCTTGGTTCTGCAGCCTTATTTGTTTCATCCTCCTTTGCTCAGTCTTGTCTTCTGCCCTTTTAGCAGCTTGGGCAGCAGACAAGAGCCTTTCTTTCTCCCTCTTTTTGGCATCATCATCCTGTTCTTTGAACCAGGGAGAAGGAGGAGCAATCCCAGTAAGGGACTCAAGAAGTCGGCTGTGATTAGTGGTTTCATGTTGTAAGGAGGAGACTTCGGTATCTCCTGAAATTTTCAGTAGATCCAGTTGAAGCTTTTGGGTGGTGAGAAATTGGTAGGTAAATGATTGAAGCAGGGTAGTAATTTGGGTAGTAAGAAGTGGGTTCAACACTTCTTGAAGAACCTGAGGTGCGAAGGTGGTAGCAGTGGAAGTAGGTGATGTGGTGGAAGTACCTTCAAGTGAAGGTGCCTGCATGGGGATGGATTTGGGTTGCAGGGCTTGGTTACTCAAGACTGTTGAGACAAGCTCAGTGAGCTTAGTCATATCAGCCTGAATGTGAGTAACGGAATACGTCAATTCCTTTATTTTAGAATCTGATTCGTCCATCCTTTTAAGGATTTCATATGAATCCCTGACTAATGAGTCAGTTTTATCATGACCTGAGTCCATCTCAGGAATGTCATGGACCCCTTTTTCTTGGTTCCAGGGATTTCCAGCCTTAGTTTCAAGAACTTCATGGGCTGTTTCCATATCAGGAGTCTTATTGCCTGATCCAGTCAAATGAGAGTCCAGTGGATTCTCATGAGAGACGGATGCTCCAGATATATGATCAAGATCTCTAGATGGAGTGGTCATCCTGATCTCATCCTCTTCTCCAAGGGTAGGAGATTGATTAGCTTGAGCAAAGGTTTGATGGGGCAGCTCCTATGTTGGAGATAGGGGAGGAGAACCAAGCTGCTCAAACACAACATCAATCTCATGGAGAATATGGGTAGGAGAGTTAAGGACTGCATGTGGGGAAGAAACAGAAATGTCCTTGGGAGAGTGGACTGCCATTTGAATGTCAAGTGACACTTCAGTAGCTGGAGAAGGTTCCCTTTGAAGTACAACATCATCCTTTTGAGAGGATTGATGAGGAGCCAAGTGGGGTGGAGATCCTTGATGCATCTATGAGGATGGGACAAATGCATTCAACTGCCCAGTGGCGACAGAGACATGTTCAGGGATCTCATCTTGCTGAATAGTCTTTTTGGGCTTCTTAGGCTTAGAGGCTTTGGAAGAAGTTTTTCTTTTGGCTGGTACGTTTACAAGTGCGGAAGAGGAGGTGGATGTGGCTTCACCAAGGAAGGGTGTTTCTTAAGTGTCATCCGTTTGTTTTGGATCAGTGTTCAACCTAGTGAACACTTGTTTGTCAATGCTCTTGATAATGGAAAGAGGAGCAATGTGACAAACTTTATTAAGGTCAGCAAAGACGCAGGCCATTATAAACCTAGGATAGAGAAGAAACTTGGGACTTTTCTGGTGATTTACCAGATGGTGAAAAATTATTTTAGACAGATTGACCTTTTTGTTGGAAAGAACTGCATACATGACATATTGCATGTCATGTGGCATTTCTCCCCAACTTGTCGACTTCTGGGACAGACACTGAAGAATAATGTGATACAGGAACTTGTACTTAGGGTAGAAGAAGGCTTTGTACAAAGTCATGTTTTTCATGTCACCCTAATAATCACACTGAATGAAAGTATTATGAAGAAGTTTTAGAGAAACAATGGGGGGAGCCTCAGTGTCGTTCAAGTTTAGGGCAACGCTTATTTTTGTGGGAATGATGGTGACTTGTTGACTAGTGAACACCGAAGCGATGGTTTCAACAGAGTCATCCTTCATCACCAAGGATGAGTTTGCCCAAAACTGATTTAGAGCAACTTCAGAAATAGGAGGGTTTAGAATGAGAGCAGTATGAACGAAGGAGTTTACCAGAGTGTCGATAGCCTTGTTGTAGTGAGTATATTCAGAAGATTTGACAAGGTAAGCTCCGAGGTTATGGATCTGCTTGATTTTCAAGGCCATTTTCTTTTGCGATGATGATCATAGAGCAGTTATGAACGCAAAGTGTGAGTACAGACTTTGATTTAAAGAAAAAGAGATGAGGAAGACTAACCGCTCACACACAAGGGCGGTTTCAAAAATGAAAACTGCCACTACTTATAACATATCAAAAACTTTACCTTAGGGTTTTTAACCATCTGACCAAACTATGAGCATGAGAGAGAAGAACCAAACGACAAAGGAGTACGTTCATGCACACCCTGAAGTACAGACAAAGCTTTGTCGGGAATGAAGCCTAGTCCGACGCCGTTACACCACCATCATGAGCATAAAGCTCATACGGAAGCAGTGGAAATGCAACATGCCAAGAAACATGCCTAACAAGCAGTAGTCCTTCGCCATGAGTAGCAACCGGAAGAATCAGAGCTGAAGGAAGAGTGTTCTTGATCAAGAGATGATCAAGAACTGTTATGAAATAACTGATGGATTAAAGAAGACAACTATTGATATAAATAAGGAAAGAAATATCAGTGGTCTTTTAGGGTAAAAGGGATAAAAATGGAAAGAAATATAGCATCGAGCTGTGAGAACAATTAATGAGTGTCAATTCTATTAACTGTTTGAGGTCTAATCTTGTAGAGTGATTTGTGACGGCCGAATCGGGCGTAATTATCAAGAGATTTGATAACCACTTGGGCAAGGAAGATTTAAATATGAAAGATTATTTAACTTCGGAAGAGGCTTAACGATGGATAAATGACACGGTTAGAAGTCTCGGAAGAAGAGATTTTGGAAGAAGAAGAGACGTCGGAAGAAGAAATAAACCATAGAAGGTTTAAATTGTAACAACGGAAGCTGTAACCGCGGATAGATACGAAGCAGTGGTTATAACAACCACTGATCTTAATAGAGTTATGGGATAACCACTAAGAGAGACCAAGGTTTCTTCATCAGTGGTTTATCAAATATCCATTGTTAGGATAATCATTGAAGATTATCCTTTTATATATTTATTTAAGGGCTTAAGAAACACACTCTTAACCATATTTATTAGCTCATATTTATCATTCCCAATTTAGCTACAAACTTAGAAAAACTTGAAGAGTCCAAGGGTTTGGTAAATATATCCGCTATTTGGTCACTTGTAGAGACATGTTCAGGGACAATTAGTCCCTTTTTCAAAACAGTCTCTAATGTAGTGATGCCTTATTTCTATCTGTTTGGTTTTTGAGTGGTAGACAGGATTCTTTATTATATTTTTGGTTGCTTCGCTATCTATTAGGAGAGGGTTTTTTAGTTCAGTTATTTCAAAATCCAGTAATTGATATTGCAACCAAAGGATTTGGGCAGTGCAATGAGCTGCTGCAATGTACTCAGCTTCAGTAGTTGAATTTGACACCGACGTTTGCTTTTTGCTTTGCCATGACACTAAGCAATTTGCAAAGAACTGACATCCTCCGGAAGTAGACTTTCTTGTGAGCGAGCATCCTGCATCACTGTCTGAAAAACCAACAAGCTTACAAATTTGGTTAGCAGGATATCAAATACCTAGCACAGGAGTGCCTTTCAGATATCTTAGTATCCTCTTCACAAATGATAAAAGGGATTTTTTGGGGGCTGATTGGTATCTTGCACAGACACATGTTGCATACATGATGTCTGGCCTTGATGCAGTAACATACATCAAAGCTCCAATCATGCACATGTAGAGGGTTTGATCTACAAGTTCACCATTTTCATCTGGACTTATTCCAGGACTTGTAGCCATAGGGGTAGAAATTATTTTGCAATCATTCATATCAAATTTATTCAAAAGGTCTTTTACATATTTTGATTGATGAATGAAGGTCACATTGGGGGTTTGTTTTACTTTGAGTCCTAAAAATGTTTTTAGTTCACTTAAAGCACTAATTTCAAACATTGAAGACATTAATTTAGAAAATTGTTCACGCAAAGAAGGTTTTGTTGATCCAAAAATGATGTCATCGACATAAATTTGGACCAGCAAAAGTTCCTTGTCTACCCTCTTGATGAACAAAGTCTTATCAATGGTTCCCCGAGAAAACATACTAGAAAGAAGAAATTGAGAGAGAGTATCATACCATGCTCTGGGTGCCTCTTTCAGACCATAAAGTGCTTTTTCTAGTCTGTACACCCAGTCAGGATGATGAACATCATCGAATCCTGGCGGTTGACAGACATAGACTTCCTCCTTTATTGTCCCATACAGGAATGCACTTTTTATATCCATTTGATATACCTTTATGTTATGGGAGATAGCAAATGCTAGGAAGAGTCTAATAGCTTCCAGTCTTGTCGCAGGAGCAAAGGTTTCATCATAATCGATGCCTTCTTCTTGGCAGTAGCCTTGCACTTCCAATCGGGCTTTATTTTTTTATCATGATACCTCTGTCATCTGTTTTATTTCTAAATACCCATCTAGTTCCGATAGGGTATTTTCCTACCGGCAAGGGGCAGAGAGTCCAAACGTTTTGCCTTTTGAACTATAACAGTTCATCTTGCATAGCCTCTACCCAATTATTATCCTTAAGAGCTTCCTGATATTTGGAAGGTTCAACTTGGGACAGGACGGCTGCATGAAGGAAAAAGTTCGAAATCTGGCTCCTTTTGAACACCTTTATGTAGATCTCCTAAGATTTGTTCTAGAGGATGATTTCTACTAAAGGGAATGATTTCCAAACTCTTATTAGAGGAGGCAGCATCGGAAGAAGGTGACTTTTCATTGGGTCCAGGAGAATTTTCTGAAGGGGAAACATGACCATTTTCAGGAACATCTACAAGTATGTTATCCAAGGGTGGGGATAAAGGAGTTGATATTTGTTCATTTTGGTCTTGAGAATTTATTTCATAAGAAGGAAGAGAGGTAAAGAAGTTAGAGACAGAATACCCTTCAAGAGAAGATAGATCTTCAGAAGTTTGACAAGACTCTAAAGAAAAAGAGGAAGAAGGGGTAGAAGAGATGTAGGTGAAGCTTTCAAGATCGAAGAGGTCACTAGGAGCCGAAGGGAAAGATGAGGTTGATGCAGATTCATTGAATTTGACATCAATAGTTTCCTCAACAATTTTGGTCTTGATATTGAAAGCTCGGTAAGCCTTAGAGGTTTGAGAATATCCAACAAAATCTCCAGAGTCGACTTTAGCAGCAAACTTGGACAAAGAGTCTTTTGTGTTCAAGATGAAACACAGACACCCAAAGACTTTAAAGAAAGAGATGAGAGGCTTTATGTTATGAAGGACTTCATAGGCAGTCTTGTTATGTCTTTTCACAATGTGAATTCTGTTCAAGGCACAGCAAGCAGTGTTTACTGCTTCAGCCTAAAAAGATAAAGGTAATCCTGAATCTGCAAGCATAGTTCTTGCAGCTTCAATAAGTGTCCCATTCTTCCTTTCCACAACTCCATTTTGAGTGGGAGTTTTAAGAACTCTGTATTGTCTAAGGATTCCTTTAGAGATGTAGAACTTGTCAAGAAGCTGGTTCTTGGATTCAGTCCCATTATCACTCCTTATTGTTATAACTGGAAGTCCAAATTGTCTTTCAAGTTGAGTGATAAGTGCAATTATTTTATCAGAAGTCTCATCTTTGCTGAAGAGAAATAAGGTCCAACAAAATCTTGAGTAGTCATCCACAACAACTAGACAGTACCTCTTTCTTGCCAAACTAGCTACCTTCACTGGACCAAAAAGATCCATGTGAAGTAGATTGAGACATTTAGTTGTTTTGGACTCCTCAATAGACTTATGTGATGTTTTATTTTGCTTTCCCTTTAAGCAAGATTCACATTGACCTTCAAAGTGAAATTCTTTGGAAGGTAATCCTCTTACTAACGAAAGGGTAGAAAGCTTATGAAGAGATTGGTGGTTGAGGTGACTGAATCTTCTGTGCCAAAGAGCGGTTTCAGAAGATGGTGCTTTGGCTATCAAACATGTAGGAGAGGATGTTTGAAGTCACGTCTACAACATAGACATTTCCACTTCTTTTAGCCGTAAGCAAGGTGTGTTGATCAATTAAGATCTTTATTTTTGAATTTATTTCAGGAGAAAGAATTTTACAACTGTCCTTGGTGAAAAATGAACTAAAGTCTTTGTCAGCTAGTTGAAAAACACTCAAGAGATTAAACTTGAGATTTTCCACTAAGCTAACATCCTTAAAGTGCAGTTTTCCACTTTGGACAGAATCAGACCCTACTATCCAACCTTTTGCATTATTTCCAAAAGAAACAAATCCTCCATTCTTTGGAATGAAGTTATTTAAAATGGATTTGCATCCTGTCAAGTGCCTAGAGCCTCCATTGTCCACATACCATAGATGACTTTGGTTTGAAGAAGGTCTCTGCACATGACAATTTAATTGCAATAGGTTAGATATGGGTCTTATTTAATTTTAGAAGAAGGAGAAGGTGTTTATTTGTTTTGCTGAGTTTTATTCATCAATTTCTGCATCATCAATATCAGCTATTGCTGATTTTGATGCAAGATATTGATTTGTGAATCCACAGAAGGAGGGTTCACATCAGTAGAAGAATGGACGGCAGGAGTCACCATGGGATAAGAAGGTGGTGTTCCAAGGATAGAAGGCTCGGGTGAGGCAAGTGAAGGAGAAGAAGAGTGAGGTGATGAATGAGAAGGTACTGAAAATCTATTAGCCTTCTTCGATTTCTTCATTTTATTAGGAAATTTTCCTTTAGTTGAAGAACCCTCTTCGACTTTCAATCTTTCAGCATTTAGTTTTTCTCTTGCTTTCTCCAGGGGAGTTTTTGTCCAACAGTTTTCAGTAGTGTGATTATACTTAAAACATTTTAGACAAGCATGAGACAAAGAGGAGTAGTTGGGGATGAAAGGCTTATTTGCCTTCATTATTGGATAAGGGGGGTGAGAATGAGAAGGAGGAAATCTGATGTCAATCATGGGCCTCTTTCCTTTGTCAAGGCAGGCAGCATGATTATCATAGGTTTTAGGAACACTTGTACCTTCCGAACATGGAGTAGAGCTCATGGTTGGAGCATTCTTAGTTTGTTCAGAAGCATTATTATTTTGATCACTTTCCAAGGGTCTTTCCACCTGTTTCTCAACGTTAGTTTCAGTGGGATAAACAAACGTGGGAAAATGCGGGGGTTGGTACACTCTTGGAGGTGTGATTTTAATGGATGGAATTTCATCCAGAAGAAAGGTGGGGGAAATGGGCTCAGAATCAGTCTCGTTTATTTTATTGTCAATCGGGGTGTATTCCTCTGGAGGACTAGTATGATTAAACCCGATTCCAAATTTGGCCTTGCTGTGAACTTGCTTACTTAAAAGCATTTTGAACCCTTTGCAGGATTAAACCCACTTGTCACAGCTAACCTTGGTTTGAGACAACTCATCTCTACAAGCTGCATATTTTTCATTTTGCAAATCGAATAGTGCTTGTAGGTTCGCCTTTTCAGTCGTTAGGACAGAGATTTGACTGTCTTTATTCTTTATTAGTTTTTCTATTTCAGAATTTTTATTATCAAGCAGTTGCTCCAACTCCTGATTTTGTTGTTGAAGAAACACATTGGCTTTCTTTATTTTTGCAAAAGCCTCTATGCACACATCGGTACATAGTTTTTCTAGAGTGAAAGAAGATACCTGCGAATTAGGAAGGTCTGCAGCAGGTTGTTCAAAAGAAGAAGAAGAGTCATCACCAACAGCCATAAGAGTGAAATATGTTGGTTCAGAGGAGATGAGGGCATAGCCTACATCTTCAGGCAAGCTGCTCCAGTCGACATACTCTTGGGTAAAGAGTGACGGTTGACTGGAAGAAGAAGATTGAACAGCAGAGCCTGGTATATTTATTTGACAAGAGGGTGGAGCAACAATTTGAAGAGGTGCAGGAGTAAGTTGATGCATGCTACCATTGGTAACTTGTACAAATTGTACATTGGTATGAGGAGGGGTCTGTACAATATGTGCTGACTCCTGGGGATTGTTGTGCCTTTTGAAAGAAGATGAAGAAGAAGAAGAAGAAGAAGTAAAAGGTGCAGAAGAAGTATGTGATTGTGAGTTAGGAAAAGTCACATACGGTGAAGAATTTGAGTTTGGAGCATTTTTGCACTCCCTGGCGAAGTGTCCAGCGCCATGACATCTATTGCATTGAACTTTAGCCTTATTTAGACTGAACCTGGTTTTCCCTTGAATACCAGGAAATTTCCTTCCGGTCCTCTGTAGAACTTGTTCGTTCTAATGCTCAAGAGGGCTAATTGGTGAACAATGTCCATCTCTTCCAAGTCATCACTTGGAACTTGATGGAGATCATCCATGATAAAGCATAGATGATCAGAGATAGGAAAGTGGTCATCACAGGAAGAAGAAGAAGTGATGCCATTGGTTACGTCTATGTATTCATCATAACCTTGATCATTTGATTCAGAGTTATGACTCAGAAGAGCTATGTTCCATTGAACATACACTTCAGTTGATTTACCATACTTTATTAGTTTTCTTTTCGGATCAATCTCTCGCTCAAAGGTGAGCAACTTCCCATGAAGTTGAGTGAGCGAGAGTTTGCCAAAGTCTGGAGAGGATCTCATGACAATGGAATAAGTTTCCCATTTTTCAGGTAAAGATCTCAAGAATCGGTTCAGAACAGAGACAATGGGTACACTTGAACAACAAGTTTTAATTCACTTAAGAGAGAAGTGAACCGTTCAAAATGTTGAGTCAGTGACTCATTATTTAGCTGGGAGAATGTCTTGTATTGTTGAGCTAATATCTCCCTGGTATTAGCCACAACCTCTTCGGTACCACCAAATTGCTCTTTTAGAGCATCCCACAAGTCTTTAACAGACTCAGGGTGAAGAAGACCAGAGTATATTTCATTAGGAAGGGCCATAGCCAACTGAGCATGTGCCTTTGCATCAAGCTCCAACTTCTGGTAATCCTCTTTAATGTAATTCCAAGGATCTTTCGAGACATTGTCTCCAGTCTCCGTTTCCAGGACCGTTGGTTTATGCGGTCCGAACATGACAGACTTCCAACATCATGTATGATTATTAGACAGGAAGTGTAACATCCGCCTTTGCAGATGTTATATTTATGCCTAACCAATATTGGTGGCTTCTTGGTAGAACCGGTGTTATGGGGGTCGAGAGTGAATTTCTCTACCATTTGTTCACAAATGGTTATGAGCAAATCAACAAGTGATGAGTTCTCAAAGTGATTTGTTAGAATGATTTTTGAACACAGTTTAGATCAAAAATCAAAATCCTACATATTTAAAGAAAATAGAAAGACAGATTAGATAGATTGCAGAAAACTAAAACAACCAGATATCAGTGAGAGCTTTGAGTTTTAGTCTTGATGGTTAAACCAAGACTAAGGACAAGGCTCTGATGCCAATTGTTGAACTACAAGAACCTCGAGTAGTAGCTGTTTAACCAGGAACAATGCTTTAGACACTTAGTCAAAGCTTAGGTTTCAGCTTCTACTAGAGTTTTGCACAAGTTATTTTCGTTGTTTTAGTTTTGTTTCCTGGAAAGAGAGAAGAGAAAAGATAGAAAGCACAAGGAAATTTGGGGGAAGTAATCCTTAATTATTATGACAATTTTGGGACTTAAATACCCAAACATTCTGTGATACAAGACAAGAAATAATGAGACAAATAGCTGACATTATTACAGACAGTGATACAACAGACTAGTACAAATACACAGTCAACAACAACGGAAACAAGAGTCTTCAGTAGTCTTCAGGTCTTTCGATGTTGAAGTAGATGTACTGGAGTTCAGCGTTTATTCTTTCGAAAGATGTTCATCGGAAGCTGATTAAGTAAAAGTTATTTGGGAAGAGAAGATTGTCTTCTGAGTCATTTGACTTCTTCCAATGCAAAGGTTTTTTTCGATGATGTCAGGATCAGCTAGTGTCTTCTGAGGGAAACAAGATCAGCGACACTTCTTTTTGGCGAAGCTTTCGCTGATAGCCTTCCGATACTGAAACAGTTCTTTAATCGGAAGAGAAGCATCCGCGGCTTGTCTATCCGCGGTTTTATTCAGGGGTCTAGCTTCAGTGGTTTTGCTCATCAGTCCTTATATTCCAACACATGACATATTGCATGTCATAAGTCATTTCTCCCCAACTTTTTGTCTTTTGTGACAAGCATTAAAGAATTGTGTGGTATAAACTTCTACTTGGCTTGAAAGAAAGCCTTCTACAAATTTCCATTCTTTAGGTCTCTCTGATAATCACACTCAACAAATTCAGCGTCAAGAAGACCTACAGTAAAAGTCGATGGAGAGTGTGAATCAAGAATATTCAAAGTAGAAGAAATTAGGGAAGGGGTTATTGTAAGTCTTAAACCGGACCAAGAACATAGATTTATCACTCAAAACATCATCAATAGACTCTAACAAGTGCGGAATCCATGCTCGAATCAAGAAAGCATGCAGAAAAATGAAATCTTTGTACTAAATACTGAAATTCGAGTACAGATGCCTCAATACATCTAGAGAGCAAATGCCTCGGGATTCCGACCTAAACTAGTACAAAATACGTCTATTTATACTAATCTAGGTGTACTCGAAATCTAACACAAAAATATTCCGAGTACTCGAACACTTGGTGGATTCGAAATATCTGTACATGAAATCAACAAATACTATCAAAATTCTGGACTTTAACTCTTCCAATGTTTGACTTTTTCAGTCTTCATCGTGTAGTGGGCTCTACAAACTCCCCCTAGACTGGCGAAGTCATCCAATAAGAAGAGTGACCTTATATGGTCCAGCTCCTGTATATAGCTTGAACTCTATAGCATACGCAACGGTGCGCGTAAAGGGCTTGGCCTCTTCATCAAAGCCATGATAGACTCTAATTGGAGAGGAGTGTATCTTCATCATATCGTCCTTTCCATACTTCAACAAATCCATGGGATCGAAAATCATATCAATGTCTTCTATATCATCTTTGTTTCTAAGGATGATGGCGTCCATGTTTCTCTCGTGAAAATACCAGGATAAGAAGTTGGCAAGTGAATTGTCTGGAACTCGAGAAGATACTTGCACAGCTTGCTCTACGAGAGATGGTGGGTATTTGTAGTATACCCAAGGCTCTTTCTTGATAGGATCGACAATACAAGTAGAAACAAATCGCCTTCCTTTCACCGTCCTCATAACCGGAAAATCTTTCTCGCACTGGTCTTTGATGAATTTGGCAAACAAGGCGGCATGTGAGTCTTTAGAAGGATTAAAGAACATTGCTTTGTTGATGCTCCTTATGTCAAATTTAGGCATGGTTCAGAAGTCTTGCGACCTTTTGTAGAACTCAACTTTTCCATTTCGTTGCTTGATCAAATATATGTCTCTCTCCTTATCGTACATCCAGCAGCATACTTCTAATTTGTCGTTGTGAACAGCGAATAGATTTTGATCATCGGATATAAATGTGCGCTCTGGAAGATCGACATTCATTTTCCCTATCCAAGTTTCTCTGTCTTCCTTAGGCACTGGGGTCAGTCATTTTGCTTATCGAACCAGCTAAATAACAGTTCCTAAGGAAGGAATTTCCTTTCCGTCTGGACCGATATACTTGTGAGCATACAAATAATCCACGTACGGATCTTTGGCCACATCGGCGATAATGACATTTTCTGGTTCTTCCTTTTGATTTGCATCGTCATTTGGAAACAGATTTCCAAGTCCAGCTTCATTTATCTCTCCGTCGAGCCCTGCAAAATTAAAATCTTCAGGAAAATCGTCGACCAAACCATCAAAACCAGCTCTTGCAGCTTCATCTGGTTGAACACAATCTCCAAAAAAGATATCATCAGGAATATCTCCAAAGAAAAAAAAAGTAATCTGATGACTTTTCGGTGCATCTTGATTTGCCCTTGAAACTTATTTAGTCTGTCAGCTATTTTGAGCATTCCATCCTGCATTCTTCGAATGTAAGCATCCTTCTCTTCAGATTCCTTTTCAAGTAGGAAAACTCTGTCTTGTAGACTCTCGAGATTGACGGGCACCCCTTTTGACTATGTGAGTGAGGTGGTGATGATGGAGTCTCAGTGTGGGGAATGGGAGTAGTAGAAGGTGACATTGGAGAACGAGCAGGAATCTTGATAACTAGCTTAGGTTTGACTGGTTTGGTAAGTGGCTTGGGTTGTGAAGGTGGCTTTGGTTGTGAAGGTGGTTTGGGTTTTGAAGGTGGCTTGGGTTTTGAAGGTGGCTTGGGTTGTGAAGGTGGCTTGGGTTGTGAGGGTGGAGGAGGTAGAATCGATGCAGCTGAAGAGAAGGACAAATCAGAGAACATTTTCTGCAGTCTAGGATCCCTAGTCTGCTTGGACATCATCTTCAGTCTCTTTCTTTTCGATGACAACTCGAAAGTGGGAGTGTAATCAATATCATGTGCTTCCTCTCTTTCTTCTCTGGTCGGAGGAGGCTTCTCAGCAACGAAATCCTCACTGGATGAGGAGGATGACTCAGAAATATGTTCCTCCGCAGTCGTGCAAGTCTGTGTGCTCATAGGAATGTCATGCTCCTCAGCAACGAATGCAATAGGAGTACCTTGATCCTCAACGACATTCTCCTCTCCCACAAAGCATCCAAAATTGATCAGTGGTCTCTCCCCAATGTACTGCTTCTTCCCTCGCTTATTCATCTTCATGTAGCCAAAAATATCGTCTCTCATTCTCTTGATCTCCAGTGTGCCAAATGTGGGAGTCAGAGAAGGATGTCTTTTATTGATGACGATTTGCAGGAACTGAGAGAAGGCTAGAAACCTATCCTTTCTTCTTCCTTCGATGTTAGCGTGCATATCAAGGAAGATCATCTTTGAGAAGTTGAAATCAACTCCAAGGGCTAAGGCTACAAGACAGGAACTGAGAGTCGGGTTGAGAACGTCAAAACCTCCTTTCCTTCCGGAGAGGCACCGAGTGACAACATGTGCCAAGTATCTCCAATAAGGATGTAGTAGTTTCTTCTCAGTCGGAGGATAGGCACCTTCGTGCCCCATCTGATATACAGTGCTATTTACCAGGTGTTGATCTAGCTCCACAGGGTCAGAATCCTTGTCACCAAATTGCAGACATTCCCGGAGAATCTGCTCTGTGATAACAATAGGTTGACCCTGAACCTTTCCAATAATGCTAATCGTCCCATTTGCATCAGTACGCTCTTCCACTGTGCTCCAAAAACCACTAATAAAATCCATCACGATCGAGGGATGTTCCATGATGGCATAGTTGACTGGTGACAGGATCAACCCAGCAACCATACTCCTGAACTCCGAGTGTTTCTCTGGCAGGTCCCCAAGAAAAGCTGCCATGTTATGATCAGGTATGAAGCGTATGTCATCCATCTGAAAACAAAACAGATTAAGTCATTTCAAGGTTAAACTCTACGAAGTACAGAAAAAATTCTAAGTCCAAATGCATTCTCGAAAGTTTGTGTGTTCTCGAAATCACAGTCGTATTCGAAGCACGGAGCTTATTCGAAACAACAGGTGTATTCGAAATTAGTCATACATGAAGTATAGTCTGTACACGAAACTAGGTGTACACGAAAATAGGCTGTATTCGAAGTTACATGCTGTACTCGAAATCACTGTATTCGAAATTTAAATTTCGAGAACACAAAAACCTTCAATACTTCACCAATTAATTTTCTTAGAACTCCTAATCCAACTTGAAATGCTTGGAATTCACAGGCGCATAACATATTCGAGAATCGCCTTTCAATTTTGAGTTTTTCGAGGTCAATTGACCCAAACACTAGCTGTGTACGAACTTCGTGTACTCGAAATCTAATTTTGTCCATAACTTTCGAATCCATGGTTAAAACTTGATGAAAATGTATACCTAAGGTCGCCTATAGGTGATCTATGAGATAGTCAGAGTGGAATTTTGAAATCAGGTCTAGAAAACGAGATCGCCTTGTGAAGATGAACTCAGTACTCAAAGAGCTGGGTGAGATCTGGTGCTCGAAATTAAATTTGGCTCGCATATGTTTCGAGTCCACACCTTTCGTGTACTCGATTTTGAGTACACACATTTTATTTCGAAAAATTCTAACTTTCTGAAAATTAAAAATTTAAAATTAAAATCTAAAATTTAAAATTTAAAATTTAAAATTTAAAATTTAAAATCTAAAATCTAAAATTTAAAATCTAAAATTTAAAATCTAAAATTTAAAATCTAAAATTTAAAATCTAAAATTTAAAATCTAAAATTTAAAATTTAAAATTTAAAATTTAAAATTTAAAATTTAAAATTTAAAATTTAAAATTTAAATAAAATAAAGTAAGAAACTTTGGACGAGTTTAAGGTTTAGTCAGGTCAATTTCGTGGGATCAAAATTCTTAACGAAGCACAACTTTTAAACAACTATACCCCACCAGTGATTTCCACTCGTTAAGCCATATTTTAGAAATAAGACATATGATCAACATTTTTGTGAAAATATCTTATGGGAAGTTTGTGAGCAATCAGACTGTAAAACTAGATTAACATGCAACCTATCAATTTTGTGAAATCTTTTGTTTCAAACTTTGATTGCGTTTCAACGAACTTAAAATGTTTTGACAAAGTTTAAGGTGAGAAAAGAAAAGAACAGATCTATTAGATTAGAATCAAGAACAAGAAGGGGTTGTATCATCTTTGTGCTCATTGGCATCTTTTGTTTTACTGATCTGAAGGTACATTGTCCTTAACGTCACACATCCAATTCTTTGCTTACGCAAAACAGAGGATGCTTCAGTAGATATTTCTCGCTCTTTGTTTACACAAAACATAGGAAATACCCGATTTTTTCAAAAACGATTTCAAGTTTATTGAAACACAATCTTGTTTTGACTCAAGGACTTAAACAAAAAGTCAAATAGTTATAACACATTTCTAGTTATCTAATGATCACAACTTCACACTTATTTTTATATTTACATTTTAATTTATCATGTCTGATTCTTTCATTTGGAAAACTTGGTTTAATCTTCTTAGTGAATGATAGATATTCAAAGTTGTTGTTCTTTAGAAATGTAATTAAGATAGTGAAATTTTGATCCTCAGAAATTATTTCACTTCCCAATTGAACAACTAAACTTATCAGACCAAAACAAAGATCTTTTTGTATTTTTCTAATTTTCTTAAATTTTAAACAACAAAAGTCTGTTTGTTTCTTTTCAAAGTTTTACTCCCCCTAAACTTGTAAATCATCTTAGACTGACTCAAAAACTAAAATCTTTTTGTTGTTTTTGTAATTTTGACTCAAAGACAGAAAATCTTTTTGTTGTTTTTGTAATTTTTATTCAAAGACCGAAAATCTTTTTGTTGGTTTTGTAAATATTCTCCTCCTAAATTTGTGATCTAAAAATAAAAGAAAACAAAACACAAATTTTACAGTATGTACAAATATGGTTTAGCTAAAACTGATTAGTTTGAGAGATGCAAGTAGATGGTGAGATCGAGCTGTATCGAACGGTTTGGTGAAAAGATCCACCAGATTGTCATCTGTGTGGACCTTTTCAAGATGAATCAGTTTCCGTTCAAAACAGTCACGGATAAAGTGAATCCGGATGCAATATGTTCAGGTTTGGAGTGTTGTACCGAATTCTTGACGATCTGAAGGGCGACTTCATTGTCACAATAAATAGGAGAGTCAAGAAAATTCAAACCGTAATCAAGGAGCTGCTGTTGCATCCATATAACCTGAGAGCAGCAACCGGAGGCTGCGACATATTCAGCTTCTGCAGTAGATGTGGATACGGTGGTCTGTTTCTTGCACTGCCATGAGACAAGACGATCTCCCACATATTGACACCCACCAGTGGTTGACTTCCTGTCCAAGTTGCATCCACCAAAGTCACTATCTGAGTACCCAAATAAATGAAACTCAGAGTTCTTTGGGTACCAAAGACCGAAACGAGGCTTCCCGACAAGATAACGAAAGATTCTCTTGACAGCTATAAGGAGAGAGGCCTTCGGATTCGCCTGATATATGGCACACTGACAAACTGAAAACATAATGTCTGGACGACTAGCAGTCAGATACATCAGAGAACCAATCATCGAGCGATACAGGTGTTGATCAACATCTTCACCATCCAAATCCGAAGTTAAGACAGGACGATCAGCCATAGGAGTGGATGCTGGCTTTGAATCCATCATTTTGAACTTGGTCAAAATATCTGTAACATACTTCCCTTGATGAATCAGCACACCCTTTGGATCTTGCTTCACCTGAAGACCCAGAAAGAAGGTCATTTATCCCATCGTGCTCATCTCAAACTTATTCTTCATTACCCCTTCAAATTCCTTGCACAGCGCAGAGCTCGTGGAACCAAATATGATGTCATCTACGTAGATTTGGACGAGAATTAAGCTATCCTTATCCTTGCGAACAAAAAATTCTGATCGATGGCTCCACGGGTATATCCATTTGCAAGCAAGTGATCAGTAAGTGTAGCATACTATTCTCGCGGTGCTTGATCAAGACCATAAAGAGCATTGTCTAACTTGTAACCATGGTCTGGATACTGTGAATCTTCAAAACCTGGGGGTTGGCACACATAAATTTCTTCCTTGACTTTCCCGTACAAGAAATATGTCTTCACATCCATCTGATACACCGTGAAGTTCACGTAGGAAGCATAGGCCAAGAAGATCCGTATGGCTTCAAGTCTTGCGACTGGTGCAAAGACTTCCTCATAATCTATCCCCTCCTGTTGGCAAAAGCCCTGAACTACCAACCATGCCTTGTTTCTGATAATAACTCCTGAGTCATCTCTTTTGTTTCTGAAATCCCATCTGGTTCTTATAGGCAGCTTTCCTTTGGGTAGAGGAACCAAATTCCACACCTTGAGTTTCTGAAACTGCATCAGCTCTTCCTGAATTGCTTCGACCCAGCTAGATTCCTTGATAGCCATCTTGACGTTCTTGGGCTCGACCTACGAAATGAAACAGGAATACAAACAAGAATTAATCGAACCTGATTGACTTCTGGTGATTGTCTCTTCGGGAAAGAGGTTCTGAGCTAGAATAGATCGACTCCGAGTGAGAACGCCTTCTGAGAGAGGTCCAATAATATTTTCTACTAGATGATTCTTGTTGATACTGAGTGTCAGCACTTCTTCCACAGCTAGATTGTCTAACAAATTGCTGATGTTGTTCACTTGATCTTCACTGGAGGAAGAGATGTTGTCGATAGGAGCAGTCTCCCTTGCTTCGGCTCCATGATCCACGCAATGTTCCTCAGGAATGTTGTCTGAGAATAGTGGATTATCAAAAGTTTGGTGGGAGGAAGATGAAACTTGATCTGTTTCTGGAAGTGGCAGAACAGACAGAGAAGTTTCTGGATCTGATGGGAGAACTTCATGTATCGGGGTTGGCTGATCTGGAGGAGCACGATTGTACATGCCTGGAGGGTCAACCGACAAAAGCTTGGGATCACATGGAACATAGTGAACCCTATAGTCTACATCATCACCCTTGTAGAAATCATCGGTTCGCTCAGATGATCCTGTGCTCTCGGATGTAGTGTCAAAGGGCCTAAAAGTAGACACATACTCAAACAACCAGTTTGGACCAGATTCGGCATCTGTAGAGTTCATCTCTTGTCAATCGATATAATATGATTCCATGATCATCCCAGTCTTCTTGTTGTAGACTCGATAGGCTACCTTTTAGGATAAATAGCCCATGAAGTAACACTCATCAGCCTTGTCATCAAACTTGTTATTCGGCTCAGTATGGAGGAGAGTGCATGGACAACCAAATGATTTGAAGTGACCACCTTTTGGCTTCTTATTGAAGAATATCTCATAGGGAGTCTTCTGATGGCGTTTGTTTAGCAGTGCTCGATTCTGAACATAACAAGCTGTGTTAACAGCCTCAGCCCAGAAGAATATAAGAAGTTTAGATTCAGACAACATAGCTCGGGCAGCTTCAATAAGTTTTCAGTTTCTTCTCTCGGCAACTCCATTTTCTGAGGCGTACGGGCTACACTGTACTACCGGGCTATCCCCTTCCCATCGCAGAAATCAATGAGAGTCTGATTTCTAAATTTTGTGCCATTGTTGGTTCTGATCACCTTAACCTTCAAGTTCTTCTGATTTTCAATTAAGATGATAAACTTCTTCAGAATCTCTGGTGTCTCATACTTCTTGGCTAGAAAGAACACCCAAGTGAATCTTGAATAATCATCTGTCACCACTAGACAATATGATTTCTTCCCGATGCTCATAACATTAACCGGTCCAAAGAGATCCATATGAAGAAGTTACAGAATCGATGAAATAGAGTTGAATAGCTTAGGCTTGTGGGGTCTCTTATGTTGTTTCCCCTTGGCACACGCGATGCATTTCTCAATTGTAGAGAAGTCTTTAGAGGGTAGACCGATGACGTGATCTCCCTTGGCAAGCTTTTGAGATTCTTTAGATTTACATGACCTAGTCGGCGATGCCATAACAGACAATCATGCTCTGATGCCCTAGAGAAAAGACGTGTGTTCTCAGTGAATGAATCTGAATTCATGTTGATAATGTATGCATTGTTGATTCTTGGAGTCCTCATCGGTATCCACTTCTCAGGTACAACAAAACCAGGCTTCAAAATAAGACACTCCTTGTTTCTGAAGTGTGTGGACAAAACTCTTGTCACAAACCTGAGAAACACTCAATAGACTATGATTGAGCTCTTCAACATAGTACACGTCTTCAAAACAAAGAGTTCCATTGGTGACCGTGCCTTTCATGCTAATCCTTCCTCCCTTGTCTCCCGCAAATGATACATATCCTCCATTGAATGGTGTAACTTCAAGTAACTGAGAGAAATCCCCAGTCATATGCCGGGTGCAGCCACTGTCTACATACCAAACATTTTTAGGCTTATTTGGTCGTCCCTGCATTTTACACACAATCAAAGAGAGATAGGTACCCAAACCATAACAGGTTTAGGCACAGGAGATATAATTGGTTCTTTCTTGTGAACCCCTTTTGATTTAACTGATTTGCCCTTATCAATCTTTAATCTTGCCCCACTGCCATGGTTGACTGGTTTTAATGGGGTTCTTATAGTTGGATCACGTCTCCAATATGACCTGTTTTTAACTTTTGAAAAGTTTGAATTTTGTTTTTGAAAACCAGATTGATGATGTTTGGATGACTTTGTCCTTTTGGAAGTGGATTGCTTATGAGATTCTTTCTGAGGATTCACCCTAGGCTTTGAGGATTGGTCAGTCCTCGTCGATTTGATAGAGGGTTTAGCCTTGGGTGTGACCTTTTGATTCTTTCCATAAAAGAATTCAGTAGGCCTGTGCAGACAATTTCTGGCAATGTGGCCTGGTCTACCACAAACAAAACAACATACCTTCTCGTGAAATTCCTTAGGGTCAAAGGGTTTCACATCACAGTCACGTTCCAATGACCTTGTTGGAACAAAAGGTTCACAGTTAGGGTTTAACTTTGAACCCGCCTCTTTGGTGACTGTAGAATGACCCTTGAACTCATGATGCAAACGTGAAGATATTGTTTCCAAAATAACATTCTTCTTAACAAAAGTTGATTTAAATTTTTTAGACATCTCATTTGTTTTAATTTTAAATTCGTCAACTTTTCCAACAAAATCAGTGTTTGAAATAAAAGATGAAGTTCCAAAAGATGTTGAACAATCTGTTCTCTTCTCAGCACTTCTTTCTTCAATCTTCCCCCTCACACCTGCTTTGTTTAAACTATCTGCACACATCTCAGAATCATCAGAAATATTGGGACTGGTCTCAATGGGATCTGTTGTCAATGAAACTGGTTTGTTAGAACCAGTGCTGAAATCACACCTTCGGTCAGATTTCAACAACAGATCATCAACAGATGCGTTGATATTGGGCATGATTGAGTAATTATGGTTGAAAGGTGGTTCACACTCCTTATAACCGATGCCTTTACCCCTCTTTTCCCTGTATCGTATGCTTACCATGTCTTCCAAAACCTTTCTCGAATAATCATATTTTTCACATTTTACTGAAGTTTTAGAAAGTTGAGTTTTAACTTGGTCCAACTCTAAGGTGAGTTCATCGATTTTGCGTCTAGCATCACGATAATTGGACTCTTTATCACTTAAAAGTTTTTTAAGCCTTTCCACATCCCGACCCTCGGCTTCAAGTTTCCTTTTAAAAAGTCCATCATTTTTAAGAAATTCTGAGTTAAAGTATTTAAGTTTGGTTACTTCCTTAATGAGTGATTCATTGTGTGACCTATACTTAAATACTTTATCAATGCACGAGGTAGAACAAAGATTTTGGGTTACCTCATTCTGCTTGTCATCCACCTCAGCCATAAAAGCGTGACTCAGAGTTTGCTCCAATTCCTACACCTGATCACTCCAATCGTAAGAGTCAGTTTCTTGAGTTACCAGTGCTTTAGACGAGCTAGCACTTCCTCCAGCAACAGCTATCACAGCCTTCTCTTTATGCTTCTTTTCTCCTTCCTTGACTACCTTTAGCTGATTCCATTTTTTGTCAAAGTGACCCGGTTGATCACAATTGTAGCATCGCAGCTTTGACTTATCAAATCCAAGCTTCTTTCCCGGGTTGTTTCCAAAGTTGTTCCTTCCATATCGTTTCATAAACTTCTTTGCCCGAAACACATCCATTGCCATCTGCCATGAGATATCTATCTCCTCAACATCAGTTGGATTTATCTGCTCTAAATTATGCTGAGTTAGGTTGGCAGGTGCCAACTCTCCGGCTATGAATGCATTGTAACTGTTCATAAAACCCTTAAACAGTAGTAGATTTTCTTCACTCTCTGATTGATCTTGGACACTGAACTAGCTTGCCCAGATGATAGGAATGCAGTCTCAAAAGGGATTGACTGAGATGAAGGAGTCTGATAGTGTTGCATCCCTGAGGCTTGAAGATTGATATCTGACAGAAGAGCAGAGTTTTCTAACACAGGTGCAATGCCCGTGGAGCTGGCATGATTCAGTGCTCTCTGTTTGTCATCCATATCATAGGAATTGATGATAGAGATCAGTTCACTCAGGGAGGTCTTGTACATATCCTTTGTCCTTTTGATTGTAGTAGAGTTTGGGTTCCAAGTGTAAGGTAGTGAGTTCAGGAGCTTCTTGTTCACTTCTCCTTTCGTCATTTCAATCCCAGAACTTGTCATCTTAGTTATCAGATGGGTGAATCTATTTAGCTGTGCTTCAAGGGACTCTCCTTTGATGTGATTGAACACGTTAAACCTCTGTCTCAGCATATCCTTGCGACTTTCTCGCATGTCCTCATTGCCTTCAAATCGTTCAACCAAAGCATTCCACAGTTCCTTTGCCGTCTTGTGTTCTTAAAACCATGAGGTACATCAGTAGAAAGAGCTATTGTGATTGATGCATAGGCCTTTTCATCCTTTTCCATCATCAGGATGTCATTGTCTGTGTACAACTCCGGATCTTTGGGAACAAGAGGACCATTTATCTCACTTTGGTAGGAGGGCACAAAAGGCCCCTCTTCAATGGATCTCCAAAGCTTTGGATCAGTGTATTTGATAAAGGATTGAAATCTGAATTTCCAATCTTGGAAGTTATCTCCTGACACGAGCCTAGGTGGCTTTGCTCCGGTGCCGATCTCATTGTCCAAGTTGAGCAGATTGGTCAGATTCTTAGATGCCATGACTGATAGAATAATATTCTAAGTATAGTTCACGAAGTCCCAACAACACTGATCACTAATTCCTACTCGAAGTGACACCAATAACCGAAAATCAAACCATACTCGAATGCTTCAGTGTACACGAACAACCTCAGTATTCGAAAACCAACTGTACTCGAAATGCTTTTGTGTAATCGAATATCCCTTTTGTATTCGAAACTCACCTGTACTCGAAATGCTTTATATACTCGAACTGCTTTTATACTCAAAGATCTCTGTAGTTGAATGCTAGACCACTTTGAACGCTCTAAATGTACTCGAAAAAGCTGAACTCGAAAATTTTGCACTCGAAAACACTTCAGAAAATTTGTCAAGAACAATTTCTTAAGATCTGGGGTAGCATATTTAAACAGCAGCTAGATAGAGTAGAGTAGAATGATAAAGTAATGAACTTGCTTGAAAAAGATGTTACCTCGATGACAAAAGGAGCACTTAGGCTCTGATACCACTTGTAGGTCTTAAACCGGATCAAGAACGTAGCTTTATCACCCAAAACATCATCAATAGACTCTAACAAGTGCGGAATCCATGCTAGGATCAAGAAAGCAAGTAGAAAAATAAAATCTTTGTATTAAATACTGATATTCGAATACAGATGCCTCAATACGTCTAGAGAGCAAATGCCTCGGGATTCCAACCTAAACTAGTACAAAATACGTCTATTTATACTAATCTAGGTGTACTCGAAATCTATCACAAAAATATTTCGAGTACTCGAACACTTGGTGTATTCGAAATATCTGTACATGAAATCAACAAATACTATCAAAATTCTGGACTTTAACTCTTCCAATGTTTGACTTTGTCAGTCTTCATCGTGTAGTGGGCTCTACAGTTATGATAACCCGTTGTTCAGAAACCATAGTGTGATGCTTTCAACAGTATCATCTTTGGTCACCATATAAGAGTTTGCCCAAAATTGATTCAGGGCAGTGACTGAGATGTTAGGGTTTATGGTCAGTGTTGTGCGAACAAACGAACTCGACAAAAAGTCGATTATCTCATCATACTGAGGAAACTCAGATGATCGAATTAGATAGGGGATTAGGTTATGAACGGTTTTAGTTTCAAGGAATCGAAAGCCATTGAATTGAAAATGAACAAAGATGAAAGTGAGAATGGTTCAGAGAGTACGAAAGGAATAAACAAAGAATATGTAAATGTTATAAAATCAAGAGCAGATCTACAGGGAAAAAGTGCTAGTACTTATAACAAATTGGCAGATTATGTGATTAGGTCAAACCTGTAAAAGTTTACCATGGTAAAAAGGAACAAGAAGAGAGACAACCAAACGACAAAATAACATAATCAGTCAAACATTTTGAAAACACATGGACAATGGTTTGATAGGAATGAAGCCTGGTCAGATGCCTTCACTCTAAATCACCTTAAGCATGAAGCTCAGACGACTTTATTAGAGTGATTGCACCGAGCCAGAAGACATTCATCACAAACATCTATCCTCAAGCTTGAACTCTCCATTCTTGATCAAGGATTAAGTTAAGCAATGTGAACAAGAAGAGCTAATGATTTTTGTAGCAAAATTAGGGCAAGTGCGGATGAAGAGAAAGACGGAATTGGGAACGACGGATATATAGGAGAAAATGCTGAGAGACGGAGAGTGGCAAGTGGTGAATTATCTAAAATTCGGAAGCTAATAACCATTGAGGGTTATTAGTATAACTTCGGAAGATGAAAGAGAATGTAACAACGAATAGATGTCAACCAATGATAGATAAGCATAGTAAAATAAAGCAACTGATATATTTTACATACGTCTATTAATAGTTAGATATAACATCGGAATCTTGAGCGGAAGAAATTCGATCGGTGGTTATATCCTCTTGATCTGTTGTTAGGTTAACCCGTGTATTAACATTTATTATAATGATAGAATCAAAATAAAAAAAATAAGTTTTTTGTTTCGGAGGTTGCATTGTTAACTCATGTTTATCATTCCTAATTTTGTAAGAAATTTGGCAAAGGTGGCTGAGTCTAAAGGTTTTGTAAAATTATCTGCTACTTGATCAGTTGTTGAGACATGTTCAGGAACAATTAGTTCCTTTTCACGGTCTCTTATGAAGTGGTGTCTTATTTCTATATGTTTGGCTTTAGAGTGATAGATAGGATTTTTGTCACACCCCCAATTTTCAACTAACGGAATCATACCGTTTGGGACGTGACAAACCAGGATCTCAGATCATTAGACATAACGAAGACCTCTATATGCTTTCCAAACATAACTTTGGTCTTAATTTAAAAATTCAGAGTTTAAAACATTGCGGAAACGTTTGTAAAAAGTAAAACAGTCCCATGTTTGCAAAATGTAAATTACAAGACTAATGTCTCAAATATTCAAATCCAAAACAATTGTAATGTAAAATATGCATGCGACTCAATCTCCTAGTCCATGATAGCTTGATCTTGTACCTTAACGTCCTGAGAAAACATGTAAATCAAGTCAACACAAAGGTTGGTGCATACACAGGTTTAAGTATTCACAAATGTTTGAAACAATTGTTTGAACAAAATGTTTCCAGATAACATAATCACACATGCATAGTCATGATAGCTAGTCATTTGTACTATTTACATAAGCGGTCGACACCGAAGCTGAATGTTTAAATGTTGGTTGCCTTTCCACTATTGTCTAGCACAAACAATAGTAATGTGTATTGGCTAGTCAAACACTTGCGTAGATCCCATCTACCAAATGAGGTTTGTCAAACCTAATAGATCTATTTCCAACCACCACGCTTTGCACTACGGCAAACTAAACGGTTCAATATGTAATGACTTGTAATGCTATGTTCGCACTTAATGTAAACAGTTAACTCATGCAAGTGATATGTATCTAAAAGCTTTGTTTGCACATGTTTTCTCCCCCAAAATAGTAAAATAAGATAAGGGGTCGTGTACGCACCTTTGATAGTAAACAGAATGATCAACACACGTGAATTCGCGTAGAAAATCCTTTATGAAGAACCTGTGTTTTAACAATAACTTAGTGTTATTCGCGATGTCATTTTGTGCTTGAAATCACATAGGTGTCAACACACGTATGTTAAAGTGTTAGAACTGTGCATCTATAGGTACGCGTGCCTTTAAAATCGTTTAAATAAAACCATATATGATTTTATTTAAATAAACGTAATTATACGCGATTACGCTTTCGTGTTAAGATATGAATTTTATTATTTTATTTATGTTCGGGATGAAATTCTGGTTCCAACGCAACTTGAACAAGTCGAAACGGAGTTAGAACGAAGAAGTTATGGCCAAAAAATCAAACTGATTTTTAAAACCCAAAAACTAGTAGAGGCTGGGTTCGAACCCGCGACCTTTACCTCTTAGCACACGCCCTTTACCAACTCAACTGATTCAATTTTCATTAACAGACCTCATTTTAATTTGTTTTAATCTACAATGGATCGGATCCTCTTGGTTTTCTCAAACCGAACCATTAAGCCCAAATTGGGTCCCAATCCGAACCCAATCGAACCTGTAAAGGCGAGCTCAATCATGTCATTAATTTGCTAAATCATCATCCTAAAGTTCCAATTTCATAACATTCAATGTTTTCGAACGTGAACCGCCAACTTATCATCTAATCTTGTTAAATTCGATGCTTAAGAATTAAAGTTTCATAGGGTTTTCGTTATTAAAGAGATTCCTAACTGTTCTATATCAACTAATTCGAGAAACAAGTTCAATAATTCTAAAAACCCCAAACGGTTTTGTCCTTAGAACCCTAACAACCAAAATCCTAAAATTCGTGTTTGTTTTATGCAATTAGCTTAGGGATTTCATTGAGTATTGAATTTCGAAACTCTCTGTGATAGTTAATTAGAATATCCAGTTCACGTGCATTGAAAACCCCAAATCCATTCTAATGATAAACCCTAGTTATCTAATTCATACAATTCGATATTTCGCAATGAAATTAACATATGCATTACATTCAATGTGATATCACGAAACTATCTGTATAAATGAATTGAATTTTTAAAATCGTTTTGTTAGAAATCCCCAATTTGTTTCTTATCAAGAACCCTAGAATTAGCATTCTTAAAATTAGCTGTTTGTACCCGAATTAAGCATAGGGCTACGCTTAGTCGGTTGGTTTAGGTTGTGTATGAGTGATTGTTTACCTGGTTTGGTGTTGAATCGATGTGGTTCGAATGTTAGGTTGAAATTCGGCCGACTCCCACTCGAGATCTTCAATCTAGAGCTTCCACGATCAAATTGTTGCTCGAAATATCCTCAGAATATGCCGACTAATGTTTAGGAAAGTGCAATTGTGCGAATGAGGTTCGGTTTATACGCATTTGATGCAACTGAGTAACGGTTACGCCTTTTGAGTTAGTTTTTGGGTTTAATTCGATTATTATGGCGTAATTACCAGGTTATAACTGTTGATAATCATTAATGTTATGATTATTGATGGTGTAAATTCGATTACAACTCAGATTTATGTGAAATTCGAATTTTTGCTTTGGTTTGTTACTTGAATTTTGACTTAAGAAGTCAAAATCTAATATTTTGTGTTATTTCAACATTACCCTTTTTAATTTAATATTTATAAACTAATTTTGTTCAAATTTAATCCTTTTAATTTAATATTGTTTGATTTCCTGTGATTTCGTTAACTTTTGGTTAACGAAGTTAAAACAAAATATCGAATTGTCACAAGTTGGGCCGTAGAGGATATCATTGGGCTGGGTTAATCCACTAGGGCCGAATAGGGGGGAAGTGGGCCGTGGATATGCGCTCGGCCAAGTATGTGTGTTGGAGACAAGGAAGTTCTGGGCCAATTAACAATGGGTCGAGTGCCACTTGGTTCCTTATAGAGATTGGACCTCATAAAAGTGGGATTGGGCCTACAATCTATACAGCCCAAATAAGCTTTCTGCTTCCGATCTAGTGTCCAGCGAACCTTTTAGGTTACAAGGTTCAGCCACCGAGTTTTGTGATTTCGTTAACTTTCGGTTAACGGGTTTAATCCGAAAATGCCGGATTGTCACATCATCCCCTTGTTGAAGGAATTTTTGTCTCGAAAATTGTTTAGTGTTAGGAGTAGTTAGGAAACTACTTACGAGTTCCAATTGTATGTGTTAATGTGATGTCTGATCATTCTGTATGCTTGTGTGTGCTCACACACAAGGTTCGATGTTTGTAACATCACACCTAAGTGTGATCGTTCTATGTAACTGTTTGCGTGCGCACCAGTTAGTACACCTAACTGTGAATATTTGTGTTTGATCATACGGTGCTATGTAATATTCTACGTAGTGAGTGTTCGCAACTGTTTGTACTATATAACCTCGTACATAGCAATTGTTTGAAACTAATCATGCATGTACTACCATAACATGTAACATATGAAACGTAGCACAAAAAATGTAATGTAGCACATAGTTTGTAACAAAACCAATTGTATAAAGTGTTTGTGCTTACAGTTTGAAATCTGAAGTGTTGATATGTGAAGCATCATGTCATCCCCTTGTTAAAGGAAATTTCGTCCTGAAATTTAACGTGTCTTCACAGTGTTTGCAGTTGTTGTTTTGAACAGATGAGGATACTTCTTCATCATTTGATCTTCCCTTTCCCATGTGAATTCAGGTCCACGTCTTGAATTCCACCGGACTTTGACTATCGGGATCTTGCTTTGTTTAAGTTGTTTGACCTCTCGGTTCATGATTTCCGCTGGTTCTTCAATGAACCGTAATTGTTCATCTACTTGTATTTCCTCTAGGGGTACAATCAATGTCTCATCAGAAAGACATTTCTTTAAGTTCGATACGTGAAAGACATCATGAACTCCGCTGAGTTCATCCAGTAATTTGAGTTGATACGCAACCGGACCAATCCTTTTTAGAATCTCAAAAGGTCCTACGTATCATGGGCTAAGCTTCCCATGCTTGCCGAATCGTATCACACCTTTCGAAGGTGATACCTTTAGAAGAACTCGGTCTCCTACTTGAAATTCCAATGGCTTACGACGTTTGTCAGCGTAACTCTTTTGTCAATCCCGGGCCGCTGCCATACGTTCCAGATTTGTACAATCTTCTCTATTGTTTCATGCACTAGTTCAGGACCTGTTATCTGACTGTCACCAATTTCAGCCCAGCAAACTGGTGAACGACATTTATGACCATACAAAGCTTCAAACGGTGCTGCCTGAATACTTGTATGATAACTGTTGTTGTAAGAGAGTTCCACTAACGGTAAGTGGTTTTCCCAGCTATCACCAAAGTCAATTACACAAGCTCGTAACATATCCTCGAGCGTTTGAATCGTACGTTCACTCTGACCGTCGGTCTATGGATGATAGGCAGTACTCATGTCTAAACGAGTTCCCAAGGACTTATGGAGAGATTTCCAAAAGTTTGAAGTGAATCGAGCATCCCGATCTGATATGATGGAAATTGGCACGCCATGTCATGCTACCACTTCCTTGATGTAAATACGAGTCACTTTCTCCATTTTGTCAGTTTCCTTAATTGCCAAGAAATGTGCAGATTTCGTTAAGCGATCGACAATTACCCATATCGTATCACAACCACTCGGTGTATGGGGTAACTTAGTAATGAAGTCCATCGAAATCTGTTCCCATTTCCACATCGGTATCTCTGGTTGTTGTAGTAAACCAGATGGTTTCTGATATTCAACTTTGACTTTTGAACAAGTCAAACATTTGCTAACGTACCTGGCAATGTCGGCTTTCATGTGAGGCCACCAATACAGTGCCTTCAAGTCATGATACATCTTGTCTGATCCCGGATGGACTGAATATCTAGACTTGTGTGCTTCATCCATCACGAGTTCCCTTAAACCACCATGCAAAGGTATCCACAGTCGATTAATGAAATAACGAATGCCATCAGGCTTGACATCCAATTGTGTTTCCATCCCTCGTAAGGATTCTTGTACCAATTTATCCTTTTCTAAGGCTTCAAGCTAAGCACTGCGTACCTTGTCAGGTAAGTCAGTATGTATCGTCATCATAAGTGCGCGAACCCATCTTGTTGATGTTGTGTCTTTTCTGCTTTAAGCATCAGCTACCACATTAGCTTTTCCCGGATGATACTTGATTGTGCATTCGTAGTCATTCAACAGCTCGACCCACCGTCGCTGTCTCATATTAAGTTCCTTCTGATCAAAGATATGTTGCAAACTCATATGATCAGTGTAAATGGTACACTTAGCTCCATATAGGTAATGCCTCCAAATCTTCAAAGCAAAAACCACTGCTCCTAACTCCAAGTCGTGAGTAGTGTAATTCTTTTCGTGTGGTCTCAGTTGTCATGAAGCGTAAGCAATCACTTTATCACGTTGCATTAACACACATCCCAAACCTTGTGCAGATGCGTCACTATACACCATAAAGTCTTCTGTTCCTTCCGGTAAGGACAGAATCGGTGCACTGCAGAGTTTCTGTTTCAGTAGCTGAAATGCAGCTTCCTGTTTATCCGTCTAGTTGTACTTCGTTCCCTTGTGCATAAGAGTTGTAAGTAGTTGAGCGATCTTTGAGAAACCCTCAATGAATTGTCGATAATAACCCGCCAAACCAAGGAATTGTCGTATCTCGGTAGGGGTCTTTGGCGCTTCCCAATTCTTAATCGCTTCAATTTTCGCTGGATCAACATGTATGCCCTTTTCATTGACTATATGACCCAAGAATTGAACTTCTCGCATCCAGAAGTCACATTTCGAGAACTTAGCGTAAAATTGTTCTTGCTTCAGTAATTCTAATAGCAATCGGAGATGTTTAGCATGCTCCTCCTCAGTCTGGGAATAGATGAGAATGTCATCAATGAAAACAATGACAAACTTATCAAGATAAGGTTTATAGACTCGATTCATGAGATCCATGAATACTGCTAGAGCGTTCGTCAACCCAAATGGCATGACCAAGAACTCATAATGACCATAGCGCGTCCTGAATGTTTTCTTCGGAATATCTTCTTCTTGAACTCTGAGTTGATGGTATCCCGATCTGAGATCAATCTTCGAGTAGTAACTCGAACCTTGCAACTGATCAAACAGATCGTCAATTCTAGGTAATGGATACTGGTTTTTGATAGTAACCTTGTTAAGTTCCCGATAATCGATGCACATACGGAAAGTCCCGTCCTTTTTCTTGACAAATAAGACTGGAGCTCCCACGGTGAAAAACTAGGTCGTATAAAACCCTTATCTAACAACTCTTGCAGTTGTGTAGATAACTCTTGCATCTTAGATGGTGCAAGTCGATAAGGCGCCCTAGCTATCGGTGCTGCATCTGGTGTAAGGTCGATTCGGAATTCCACTTGTCTGATAGGTGGTAATCCCGGTAAGTCTTCTGGAAATACTTCAGGAAATTCACAAACTACTGGAATGCCTTCTATCTTCTTCTCAGCTACTGGCTTCTCAGTTATAAGTGCTATAACTGCTGTATGACCTTCACGCAGACATTTGTGTGCTTTCATACAATATATGAGACGCAGTGGCTTACTGCTCTTCTCGCCTTGTACATGCAATGTCTCTCCATGCGAAAGAGGTATACGAACGATCTTTTCATGGCAACTGCCTAAGGTAATAGGCATAAGGTCAATTTCCAATGTTTGACCCATCAAATCAAGGATACATCCCTTAAGGATATGTTCTACTACAATTAACTTGCCATTAGCTAATTCTACGGTGTATGGATTTTCTAAGGCAGTGGGACTAACATTTAGCAACTTAGAGAGTGTACTATTTACAAAACTCCTGTCTGCACCAGTATCAAATAGCATAGAGGCATAGTGATTATTCAAGAGGAACGTACCCGTAACAATGTTGGGATCCTCCCGTGCTTGACGTCCTCCGATCACAAACGCCCTGCCCCTAGCACCATTGTTGTTGTTATTGTTGTTGTTATTGGTGCCGTTGCCGTTGCCATTTGCATCATTAGTCCCGCCTTTCTTGAGTTGTGGGCAATCCTTTTTGAAGTGCCCCGGCTTACCACACTCAAAACACCCCTTCTGTGTGTTGTTCTGGTTGTTGTTCTGATTGTTGGAGTTGTTTTGCAGCTCTTCGCGGCAATCCTTAGCTGCATGACCCGCTTTGCCACACCGTTGGCACTTATACTTATCACACTGATTCCCAACATGATGGAATCCACACTTGTTGCACTTTGGGTGTTTACCAATATACCCCCCTGATGATGATGACTGCTGACCACTGTTCGAATGGTGATAAGACTTGTGTGAATCCTGCTTTCGGTTCTGCTGAAACAGCTATTGGTTGAAATTCTTGGAGTTGCCTCTTTCGCACTTCCTCTTGTGGTCTCCCACCTTAGTAGCTGCTGTTCGTTTAGGCAGAGTTCCTTGTAGAACTGCCTGGTCAGTCAATTGGTGCGCTAGTCGAACAGCTTGCTGAATCGTTGTGGGGTTTGCAGAGGTGACTAATCCACAATCAAATTTCTGCTTGAAATATCCTCAGAATATGCCGACTAATGTTTAGGAAAGTGCAATTGTGCGAATGAGGTTCGGTTTATACGCATTTGATGCAACTGAGTAACGGTTACGCCTTTTGAGTTAGTTTTTGGGTTTAATTCGATTATTATGGCGTAATTACCAGGTTATAACTGTTGATAATCATTAATGTTATGATTATTGATGGTGTAAATTCGATTACAACTCAGATTTGTGTGAAATTCGAATTTTTGCTTTGGTTTGTTACTTGAATTTTGACTTAAGAAGTCAAAATCTAATATTTTGTGTTATTTCAACATTACCCTTTTTAATTTAATATTTATAAACTAATTTTGTTCAAATTTAATCCTTTTAATTTAATATTGTTTGATTTCCTGTGATTTCGTTAACTTTTGGTTAACGAAGTTAAACCAAAATATCGAATTGTCACAAGTTGGGCCGAAGAGGATATCATTGGGCTGGGTTAATCCACTTGGGCCGAATAGGGGCGAAATGGGCCGTGGATATGCGTTGGGCCGAGTATGTGTGTTGGAGACAAGGAAGTTGTGGGCCAATTAACAATGGGTCGAGTGCCACTTGGTTCCTTATAGAGATTGGACCTCATAAAAGTGGGATTGGGCCTACAATCTATACAGCCCAAATAAGCTTTCTGCTTCCGATCTAGTGTCCAGCGAACCTTTTAGGTTACAAGGTTCAACGAGGTTAACAGGGTTAATCCGAAAATGCCGGATTGTCACAATTTTTTATTATGTTTTTGGCTGCTTCACTGTCTATCAAAAGTGGAGTTTATATTTCAGTTATTCCAAAGTCCAATAACTGATATTGAAGCCATAGGACTTGTGTTGTGCAATGAGATGTAGCAATGTACTCTGTTTCGGATTGAATTTGACACGGAAGTTTGTTTCATGCTTTTCCAGGATACCGAACAATTTGTTAAGAATTGATATCCTCCTGAAGTTGATTTTCTGGTGAGAGAGCATCCAGCATAATCACTATCTGAAAAAGCTACAAGCATACAAGGTTAATTAGCAGGATACCAGATACCTAGTGCAAAAGTACCTTTTAGGTATCTGAATATCCTTTTTACAAAAGATAAATGAGGTTGTTTTGGAGAAGATTGGTATCTTGCACAAACACATGTAGCATACATAATTTCATGTCTTGATGCAGTTAAATACTTCAATGATCCAACCATACATCTGTAGAGAGTTTGATCTACAGGTTCACCATTTTCATCTGGTGCAATTCCAGTGACAGTTGCCATAAGGGTAAAAATTATTTTACAGTCAGTCATTTCAAATTTATTCAAAATATTTTTTATGTATTTTAACTAATGAATAAAAATACCATTTGGTGTTTGTTGAATTTGAAGGCCAAAAAATGTTTTTAATTCACTCAAGCACTTGTTTCAAATTTTGGAGACATGAGGTTTGAAAATTGCTCACATAAGGAAGGATTTGTTGATATAAATATGTTGTCATCAACATATATTTGGACTAAAAGAAGATATGTTCCTGTCCTTTTAGTGAATAGTGTTTTGTCTATGGTTCCCTTAGAAAATTTATTTTAGAGAAGAAATTGAGAAAGATTTTCATACCAAGATCTTAGAGCTTGTTTTAGTCTATAAAGTGCCTTGCCCAGTCTGTATACCCAGTCAAGATGATGAAATTCATCAAATCCTGGTGGCTGACAGACATAGACTTCCTGTTTTATTATACCATATCGAAAGGCACATTTGATATCCATTTAAAATACCTTTATCTTATGAGATATTGCAAAGGCAAGGAAATGGTTTATGCCTTGCTCTTGGCAATAACTTTGAACTACCAATCAGGCTTTATTTTTTAATATAATGCCTCTATCATCGGTTTTATTTCTAAATATCAATATGGTTCCTATGGGGTATTTTTCTTTGGGAAAGGGAGATAGTGTCCAAACATTTTGTCTTTTCAATGGAAACAATTCTTCTTGCATCGCCTTAGCCCAATTACTATCCTTCAGAGCATCTTGATATTTGGATGGCTCTATTTGAGACAAGAAGACAGCATGAAGATAGAATTTTGCAATTTGGATTGTGGTTCGACCACCTTTGTTCAAATCACCTAAGATTTGTTCTAAAGGGTGATTTTTGTCATAGGGAATGATCTTTAGACCATTATTTGTAAAAGCAACATCAGATGGTGAATTCTCAAGTAGAAAAGGGGATTCAGCAGGTGAAGGAGAAGGTTCCTGCACAGAAGGAATTGTTGAATTGTGGTCAACAATGGGAGTTGAAGAGGTAGAGACTTGTTCAGCATGATTTGAAAATTTTATCAGACGAGGAGTTATATGAAATGGTGAAGGACATCCTAAGAAATCATCAATTGAGTACAAATCTTCCAAAGTATGGCATGGTTCGGAAGTAGTGGGTAAGGATGATACTAAAGGAAGGTAGGTTAGATTGTCAAGATCAAATAAATCTTCAAGAGTGGTAGGAAAGGGAGGGGATGAGAACTCATTGAATTTTACTCGATGGTCTCTTTTACCATCTTTTTTCTAAGATTGAAAACCCTATAAGATTTTGAGGTTTGAAAGTATCCCACAAAGTATCTAGAGTCCACTTTTGCAGCAAACTTGGACAAGGAATCTTTTGTGTTTAGTATGAAACAAGGACATCCAAACACTCTTAAGAATGAGATGACAGGCTTTTATTTTATAAAGAATTTAATAAGAAATCTTGTTATGTCTTTTTACAATATGAAATCTGTTCAAAACATAACATGCAGTGTTTACTGCTTCAGCTCAGAAACATACGGGTAATCCTGAGTCAGCTAGCATGGTTCTAGCTGATTCAATGAGTGTTCTACTTTTCCTTTCTACAACTCCATTTTTAACAAGAGTCCTAGGAACACTATATTGTCTCAGAAGTCCCTTATATGTACAAAATTCATCAAGAACATGATTCTTGAGTTATGTTCCATTCTCACTTCTTCTTATTTTCACT
The DNA here is from genome assembly GCA_009363875.1 of Mikania micrantha. NCBI lineage: Eukaryota > Viridiplantae > Streptophyta > Magnoliopsida > Asterales > Asteraceae > Mikania > Mikania micrantha. The sequence continues at coordinate 31,508,269 of CM018681.1, forward strand.
GGAATATCAAAATGTCTTTCAATCTGATTGATTGGAGCCTTTATTTTGTTAGCAGTCTCATCATTGCTGAATAAAAAGAATGTTCAACAGCATCTAGAGTAATCATTTACAGCAACTAGGCAGTACCTTTTTCTAGCTAATCACTGGACCAAATAAGTCCACGTGAAGCATATGAAGGCATGTTGTTGTTTTTTATTCCTCTATAAATTTATGTGTTCAGTTATGTTTCTTCCCTTTTATGCAAGATTCACATTGACCTTCAAAGTGAAATTCTATGAAACTTAATCCTCTTACAAGTGACAAGATAGAAAGCTTATGGAGGATTGATGATTTAAATGGCTAAATATCTTGTGACATAAGGCAGTTTCGGAAGATAAATATTTTGCAATAAAGCAGGTAGGAGTTGAGGACTGAGTGTCAATTTTCATGTTGAAATCATAGACATTTCCACTTCTCTTGGCAGTTATCACACCCCGAGCCGGCGGGCCAGATCGTGTGTCCCGTCGGGCGGAAAGGTCCCGGGGCGCGATATCGGGATGATAATCGTGATGATCAGATTGTTTACATTGCACATGTTACATAGTGAGAAAATGCTAAATGAAATAGAATTACAAGGTTAAATTACATCATTTTCGTTCATAATTTAACAATGTCAATCTACTATCAACATCATAATTCTTATATCTTGTATCTGCACAAGATATACAAAATAATCTGTGTAATGATGTTCAAAAATATGCACGTCCAAAATGCTAGGTCCTCTTTCTAGGCATCCTAGTCAAAAACATAAACTTCTTAGTCAGACCTGTTCGTCACCTGAGAAGTCATGCAAAAAGATCAAGTCAACACATGGTTGGTGAGATCATATAGTTTTGTTTAGAAATAAATTTTGTACAAACCTAACCAGATGACAACCTTAACCTCACCATTAACCACCTATACCATCTAATTCAGTATACTTATATATAGGGCATATGTAGGGTCAAGCTTACCGACAGCCCAGCCACCAGCCCACCACATACCAAACCACTTGATATATTGTTCCTGGTGATAATTAAGCATTTCATCCCATACATTTGATTCACCACTTTTGAACAACCTGAAACTTGTTAACACTCAACACCCGCAATGACAACCTTAAGCTCATCGACAACCACCTATGTTATCCAATCAAGTATTCTTATATATAGGGCATATGTAAGGTCAAGCTTACCGCCAGCCCAGCCACCAGCCCGCCACATACCGGACTGCATAACATATTGTTGTTAATGATAATTAAGAGTTTCATTCCACAACATCGACACAATAGTTCTTTAGTTCTTAGTTCTTGTAGTTCCACAAAAATAAAAATTCTATTGATTTCCTTAAGTTCATCACACAATCATGATCAACCATAGCATTTGTAGAAACATTACATTAAATGCTTAAATAAATAAATAAGTAAACATTTAATAAAATCTAAGACCTAATGATTGTGCCATGGTCAACTCGAGTAGACTAGTATAGCAATCAAGGTTCTTAGTAGTAAAGGAGATATGTAAACATCATCAAACATGCGAACTATAATCAATCAATCTAGCTAGGACATCTTTTGATATATAGGAATTTATAGTTCGTCTAGATCGTCCGTAGTTCATATAGTTCTTTAGTTATTTGGCGCATGTTATCTTTGAGTATTTCCCATATGTTCCTCAAAACTGGTTAGGGGATGCTGTAAATATCATCAAATATGCGTCTCATATTCAATCAGTCTAGATAGAAACCAGGGATTGGCACATGCTATCTTTGATATTTCCCAGACAGACCCTTGAAAATAGTTCTTTGTACATTTAGTTCTTTGAAATAGATCGTTAGTTCTTTGACACACACCATCGAAAATAGTTCTTTGATTAGACCGTTAGTTCTTTGGAAATAGATCTTTAAAAATAGTTCTTTGTTTTAGATCTTTAGTTCTTTGAAAATGAACCTTTGAAAATAGTTCTTTGATTTGAAATAGTTATCTACTCATGATAAATAAATAACTCATTTTGAAATCCTGCAAATGGTTTACCTAGACAGAAATCTAGGATAACAATTATACAAGTAAAACATACATGAAGTAAAAGCATTTAAGTAAATATAATCCAGGGAAAATAATTTACGCATCTTTCTCAGCCCCGCGTTTTTAAAACAAAAATGTTTAGAAAAGGGGTAATGAACTCACCTGTGTTGTTATACTATGTAATGAATCACAACAGATATGCGCGTTCGTTGATTGTAGATTGTGTTTCTTCAGCACCTGTGTTGATTTATTACGATTTGAATACTTGAGTATCAGAAGGTACGTATATAGGGTTTTGGTCTTGGTGTGCGACTATGTGTCCTACTTACTAGCTAATGTGTTTCTAAGTTTCTCTAATTAGTCTACACTAATTCCCTATTATGAATCATTACCCCGTAGATCTTCACATTCAAACCTTACTTGTGTAAGGTCTACATTACGCGTATTCAAGATCTTTTAGTTAATAAATCATTTATAAAATCCATTTTAAGTTGGAACCTTTAAGTTAAAAATCATTTGATTTATTTTAAAATCATTTAAATAAAGAGTTTTATAAATCATTTTATTTCTTTATTAAAGAATAAATAATTTAAGAGAATATAAGTTAACGTGTTAGACTTAGGTTAATCTCACTTGATTAACTCTTAGTTCTTCTTTAGTTCTTTGTTCCTTCTCGGTTAATCATTATCTAATGTTGTTCAATTTGAACAACCTAAGTTGATAACCCACGGTATGAAATTTCTAAGTGTTGAGAATGATCAATATCAATACTTAGTCGTTTCTTGAGCCTTCTTGTTATTCTCGTTGTTCTTTGGTCCTTTGAAGTTCAAAATCACTTAACAATCCTCGGATTGTTATAATTTATACCAAGTATTCTTAGCTTATTTGCCTAGAGTTCACTAGACTTAGGTTTTGTGTTATTAGTGTTTTCGGTTAATACTTTGGACCCGTTCTTTCAAGTTCTCACCCTTGATTCTTTATTTACCCCCTTTGACAAAACCTTTAGATGATGATCTCATTTATTTCTCAAACATAAGTTTAGATATTGAAAACCTTAGCATGTATTTTAATCAAAACCAATTAACACTCCTTGAAAACCCTAATGGCTTCCCATTCATTCCCATTTTTCATGTAACAGCGCCTAATACACGACTACGATTGCCATGCGAATGACTTTCCATTCGGTGATTACTTCATAGCCAAATGGTGCATGGGTACAGAATGACTGGTGCATGCAAATGAAGGTAATCGACCGATTGAGAATCCATGCGAATAGAGCCCATGCGAATGATGAGGCTCGGCCAAATACACTTGATCATGCGTATAGTGATGTTCATTTGGCCTACAGAGTCACTCGTTCGTACCCATTCGCCCCTGATCCATTCGGTTAGGTTCAGCCCTCACATTCGTCCAGCAGTGGTCGCTCGTGCGAATGGGGCTCCCATTCGGTTGAGCTGGGTGTCGAGCCCTAGCTCATTGCCATTTCCGGATTTGTGGCTGGTTCAAGTTTTTTTCCCTCATTCCTTTACACTCTCTACTGGTTTAGTGCACGTCCTAAAGGGTTTCGTGGTCTGATCTAAGCTGAAACATTCGGTTCATTCGAAGAAGATGATGAATAGTGCACACTTCGAAAAATCAATGGTTTCTCACTCATTTTTACCTTGTTTTTGACGATTCTAGGCTCGATCTCTTTGTGTCACACCCCGAGCCAGCGGGCCGGATCGTGTGTCCCGTCGGGTGGAAGGTTCCCTGGGCGCGATATCGGGGATGATAATTGTGATGATTAGATTGTTTACATTGCACATGATATAAATGAGAAACGCTAAATACAATAGAATTACAAAGTCAAATTACATCAGTTTAGTTCATAATTTAACAATGTAAATCTACTGTTAACATCATAATACTTCTGTCTTGACTCTGCACAGGATATGCTAAATTAATCTGCATAATGATGTTCAAAAATATGCAAGTCCAAAATACTAGGTCCTCTAGCTGGCATCCCAGTTGCAAAAGCAATAATTTCTAAGTCAAACCTGTCCGTCACCTGAGAAGTCATGTAAAAAGATCAAGTCAACACATGGTTGGTGAGTTCATACAGTTTTGTATTTGAAAAATAGCTTTGAAAACCTTCTCGGTAACAACCTTAACCTCATTAATAACACCTGTCCTATCCAATTCGGTATGCTTATATACAGGGCATACGAAAGGGTCGAGCCTACAACCCGCCCAGACGCCATCCCACCACATACTAAACCGCATATGACATTGTTAGTAATGATAGTTAAACGTTTTACCTGCCATCAATCCCGTTTCATCATAGCCTCAAGTATTCTGTTTAAGAATTTAAGACACCCACACAATAGCATTTACTAACCCCTTAGGTAATAACCTTAACCTCATTAACAACACCTGTTTAATCCAATTCGGTATGCTTATATATAGGGCGTACGAAAGGGTCGAGCCTACAACCTGCCCAGACGCCATCCCACCACATACTAAACTACATATGACATTGTTAGTAATGATAATTAAGCGTTCTACCTACCATCCAATTCCCTTTCCCTCATAGTTTCAGGCATTCTGTTTAAAAGATTCAGCACGCACACAACTAACAACCATAATCTCATTAATAACACATGTCCTATCCAATTCGGTATGCTTATATATAGGGCATACGAAGGGTCGAGCCTACAACCTGTCCAGACGCCATACCACCACAAACTAAACCACATATGACATTGTTAGTAATGATAATTAAGCGTTTTACTTCATACCATCGTCAAAATAGATTTTGTGTTCCACAAATTGAAATACACCTGATTTCCTGAGTTCACCATGTATTCATGATTACCCATAGCACTTGTGCAAACATAATATTAAATGCATAATTAAATTAATAATTAATCATTTAAATACAACTAAGACATGATGATTAGCTCAATCAATTAGACTTAGTTATTGGTGGTTGTCCAAGTTGTACCCTCTCACACGTGGCCTATATCAGGCATGACCCACTAGGAGTCTACCTGTATGTGTCGGGACTTTCATGATGCCCATATCAGCTTGACCCATTGGTCTACTGTACATGCATGGACTTTAAGGATATCCTTTCATTCTTGATCGTCTTTGATTCTCTTGATTTCGTTTGACAGTTTAAGTTATGCCCATATAGCTTGACTACATGAGTCTACTATTTATTCCGGGACTTTCCGTGTGTTACACGTGGTCTTGATTTACATACAACTGACATCCACCTTAGTTTAAGCAATAAATGATTTCATTAGATCATAATGATTTCATTATTTAAATGCTTCACACACGGTATGGATTCCCATGATTCACTTGATTCTCTTGATTCTGATCTTTAGAATTCCATGATTTCCCAATGATTATACATTTCTTGAGTAGCATCCTTAGTTTACTGATCACACACTGGATTAGATTCCATTGCATTTGATCTTCAACTTTAGTTCTTTTGATTTCACTATGAGTTTAGATTCTTGAATTTGAACTTGATGGACTAAGGGTTTGTTTAGAGTTTAGAATTAAAGTATTACTCATAAGAGTAATTAATTAACTTGGTTAATTCTTCATAGCAAATTCCTAGATAGGAGTCTAGGAGTATAAACAAGCACATATAAAGCATATGATAAGTAAAAGCATTTACGTAAAACAGATTTAAATAAAAAGGTTTATGCATGCTTCTCAGCCCCGCGTTTGAAAACAAAAATGTTTAGAAAAGGAGCAATGAACTCACCTGTGTTGTAGCTCTTATGTTTCAACCAAGAAAATAATGCGCACTCGTTTGTTGTAAATTAAGTATCTTCAGCGCCTGTGTTGATTTATTACGATTCGAATACTATAAGTATTTATAGTTAACGTATATACGGTTTAGGTCTCGGTGTGCGACTATGTGTCCTATATACTTGCTAATGTGTTACTAACATTTTCTTTAATTATTCTATGTTACATACCCTGTATGAATCCCTTATCCGTTATTTAATAACAACTTTCTTTTAAATTTTACGAAAATCGGGCAGAGTTTCCTTTGTTTTTAGTCCAAATCCAGACAATTTATATTGTCTATTTTACAACCAAATCCCAATCAATTATAATAAAACTAACTTTCATAACTATATAAACTTTAAACAAAACCAATGACATTTATGAAAATATAAAAATAGCTATTAATTAAAGTCATTCTATTTAAATATTCTCAGTTGTTTAACCATGCCATGAATTTGCTATGGGTTGCGTGTTGACAACGTAAGGTCAAACAAACCATACTTAGTTCGTCTCATTGAATTCCCATTGATCTTACCTTGTTGTTATTTAGTTCCTTCGAAACCTATAGCCATGTAACAACCCTTTTTAACTTAACATAAGTTATCATGTCTCTTTGTTTTGATTATTGAAATCCCAGGTGTTTCAATCCCATTGACTTCATAAAACCCATGTTTATATGTTTGAAAGGTGTAAAATATCTTTTGTACTGAAAATCCTTAGTATCGATAAGTTTGCAATCAGTTAACACCAATGGAACCCAACTTAAACAAAGGTAACAAGAACCTAAATCACCATAGATGAATGTTCATATAGTTATTTTTGTTTAAAATTATGCATAAACACATACCACATAGCTGGTAGCTTGCAGCACATGTCAAAACCAAAGGTTTCTTAAACCAACCCAAATCTGGAATTCTGGCAGTAGGCTGTCTTGACTTCTACAGGTCATAACTTGATCATAGGAACTCCAAATCGAGCAAAATAAAGCTTCATGATCAAGTTTGGGATGTTAGCTTTCTATCCATTATTTATACGCTTTCTGATTCATCTAAATGAGGTTCCAAACAGCTGGTAGAAAATCAGTGCTCCATTCAGTACCTTCTGACTTAGGACAATGTTTTGACCCATTGAAAGTCCAAAAAAATGAAACTTGTCTTAATGAAAGTTATTCCTAACATATTGAATTAGTAGGCTGGAAATTTTTGTGAGTTAATTTGAACGTTTGCTATGTCAAAAACACAAAAGAACTGGATGGGTAGAATCTGCCAAGTTACCCTGCCCCTAGCATAGCCACTTCATGTCTTCGAAATTGCTGTGCACAGCCCCAAATAGATCCCCAAACCTTCCAATATTTAACCCCTAATGTTTCTTGAGTTCCTAGACAAAATTGGTGCAAATACGAAGGCGTTAGAGGGTCCCAAACGGAATGAGAACACTGTGACGTACCACTATCTCATTAATGTATAATCTCGCCAGTCTATCCATCGTGAAAGTCTCACGCATTGGCAAGAAATGAGCAGATTTTGTCAAACGATCGATGATAACCCAAATCGTTTCATGACCACTGGAAGTGCGGGGTAACATGGTAATGAAGTCCATAGCTATTTTTTCCCACTTCCAGAGCGGAATCTCAGGCTGTTCCAATAAACCTGATGGTTTCTGGTGTTCCGCCTTTACCTTTGCGCACGTAAGACATCGGCCGACGTACTCGGCCATGTCTTTCTTCATTCCCGGCCACCAATAAAATCCCCGTAATTCTTGGTACATTTTATCAGCGCCTGGATGTACTGAGTATTTAGTCTTGTGTGCTTCATCAAAGATGAGTCTTCTCAATTCATCCACTGCAGGAATCCACATACGATCCTGGTAGTAGATAATTCCATCAGACTTCGTTTCAAATTGTCTCTCTGCTCCACAGTCGAGTTCTTTCTTCAGGTTTCCTCGATCAACTGATTCTTGTTGTGCCTGAATAATCTTGTCGTGTAAGCTTGTCTGCACAGTCATCCCCATTGCTCTGACGCGGAAAGGTTTGACCCGTTCCTTCCGGCTCAAGGCGTCAGCTACAACGTTTGCCTTGCCCGGACGGTACTTGATTACACAGTCATAATCATTCAGAAGTTCAACCCAACGACCTTGTCGCATGTTGAGTTCCTTCTGATCAAAGATATGTTGCAGACTCTTGTGATCGGTAAATATAGTACATTTATTGCCATATAAGTAAGGTCTCCAAATCTTCAATGCTAAGATTACAGCTCCCAATTCTAGATCATGAGTAGTGTAATTCTTCTCATGAATCTTTAACTGTCTTGATGCATACGCGATAACTTTGTCTCGTTGCATTAATACGCAACCAAGTCCCTGATGGGAGGCATCGCAGTATACTTCAAAGTCATCACAGCCTTATGGGAGATATACGATTGGAGCATCACATAACTTCTGCTTCAGTGTTTGGAAAGCATCTTCTTGTTTCTGCTCCCAAATAAACGGTTCCCTTTTCTGAGTTAACTTGGTGAGAGGCAGGGCGATCTTAGAAAATTTTGAGATAAACCTTCTATAATAACCTGCCAATCCTAGAAAAGGCCGTATCTCCGTAGGTGTCTTCGGAGTATCCCAGTTCTTTATCACTTCGACCTTGGCAGGATCTACGTGTATTCCCTCGCTGTTACATGACCTAGAAATTGAACTTCCATTAGCCAAAATTCACACTTAGAGAATTTGGCGTAAAGTTTATCTTCCTTCAACAGTTTCAAGATCTTCATGAGATGTTGCTCGTGCCCTGTTTTGCTCTTGGAATAATCACTATGTCATCAATGAAGACAATAACAAACTGATCCAAGTACGGCTTCCACACACGGATCATGAGATCCATGAAAACCACAGGTGCATTCGTCAATCCGAAAGGCATTACCATGAACTCGTAATGCCCATATCTGGTTCAGAACGCTGTCTTCGGTATATCTTCGTCTGGAACTCTAAGTTGATGATATCCAGACCGCAAGTCAATCTTCGAGAAGTATTGTGTTCCTTGAAGTTGCTCAAACAAATCATCAATCCTCGGTAATGGGTACCGATTCTTGATGGTTAACTTGTTCAACTCCCTGTAGTCCATACGCATCCGAAAAGATCCATCCTTCTTTTTTTTCACGAACCAAAACCGGAGCTCTCCTTGGTGGGTAGCTCGGTCGGATGAGACCTTTGTCCCATAGTTCCTGTAGCTCTACTAGGTGGACAAGGGGAAATTACCAATAGATTTTCGGGAATCACATCCGTAGCTTCCTAGGTAGTCAAAACTAAGTTACTCAAGAACAACTTACTCTCAACTTGATTAAAGGATTTCCTACGGGTATTCAGTGCTCTAATTAGATAAGGTTTTCTTTCAGATTACTGTAGTTAAACTGTATTTAGGAATCATCCCATCTTTATTTATTTACTTGGCACTTAATTGGTCCAAGGTTTTTTTCCTAGTTTACTATTTATGTTATTCAATTGACAGCGAGTTTGTTCAAGGTCACCTTGAATTTATTGTTCCCATAACCACAACAGGATATATAATTCTATTTGACACACCAACGAATAGTTTAATGCAACAAGATGTAATATGCTTACCCATGGAGTCATTCCACTTCAACATGCATCAGAAGTTGGTAAAGTAGACTTCTTCTCAGGAGGTGCAGGATTTGATGAAGATACCCTCACGGGGCAGTCCAGTGCAATGTGTTCGGATGTTCCGCACACATAGCAATCCTTTCTGTGGCGGGGAAGAGGATATGTGGAGATACCAGGGTTCTGATTGTGGGTTGGGAGATTTTTACAATCACGACCCGAGTGGCCCTTTCTCCCGCAGTTCAGGCGGTGTTTGCACCGTTCCTTATCACGACGCCGATTACACCTCTTGCTCATTCCTCCTTGCACTAGCCCTTCAGTTCCCGTGATTGTCTTCGGGTGGTGTCTTGTATTCTCATCACTGTCCACGACTTGTATGATAGGGTCGGAATTAACGGCAACTAACTGGTCACTAATCAAGGTAGCAAGTGTAGTAGTTGTCGGGTTCACCTCATGAGAAGGAGGTGGAAGCAATAATTGTCTTTTTGGCGGCTTTCTGATCATAAATGAAAGAAGATCAGTTAATGCAATGATCGAATGTAGAAGGCACAATGCAAACATAAATCCTATATTCTTTACATGAGGGTCCCTAGGTTATTGTCTCTTCACGATATACGCGTTGCCACGAAAGTTTGGACACCAAAATCGTCCGATTTGGTGGAGATTCTAGTGAGATAAGCTAGGGTTTTTTATAGAGAGGGTTTAGAGAAAGAAAGTGACGGGAGAGAGAGAGAGAGAGCAAGTGGTAGGTGAAAGATGGTAAACGACATTTAATGCCATTTGATGCTTTTAACAGTTCCGGTTGCGTTCGGGTTCGTTCAGTTTCGCTTGATTTCGCTTAAACGTGTAGGTTTTTCCGGTCGTCTTCGTACGAAACATTACGATTTTAATGATAGAGTTTATTAAACTAGATTTGGTGTTAATTCCTAGTAAATTAACTAATATCTTTTGTATATTTTAAATTCTTGAAAACATTAAATTTAACTGTTTTAATCGAATCGTACAGTTGTCGCGCGTATTAGTTCGAATCGTCACACATACGAACACGACGATAACTACACTCTTCGATGTGATTTTCTAATTATTGAACATCATTCAGAACGTTAAACTTTTAGACATATTCGTACAGATCGTCACCTATATGAATAATCCGTCAATTTAGCATTCACGTAACGACATCCGTTATTATTTCATTCTGTGAAATCTCACATACGTCTATACATAATAGAATCCTAACTAACAATCACGTAATAGTTTCTGTGTTGTCAGATGAAATTCTAACTGTTAAACCATGATTTTGAAACATGTTTCTAAAATAAATGTGTAATAGTTCTGTGTCAAACACCAAATGATAATAGTATACATCTAATACACATAGTTCGTATACATGTCAAACACCAAATGATAATAGTATACATGTAATACATAATAGAATCCTAACTCACATCATTAAAGTGCAGCTTTCCACTCGTGGCAGACCCAGACCCGACTATCCAACTCTTTGCATCATTCCCAAAGGACACAAATCCTACATATTTCGGAGTGAAGTTATTTAACATGGACCTGCATCCTGTGAAGAAGCTCTCTACATATAAGGATTAAATGCAATGTGTTAGATATGGGTTTATTATTTGGTTAAGAGGAGGAAGAGATTTTGAGAGTGTGTTTATTTCTTCACATTATTCATTAGTTGTTGCATCATCAAAATCAACAACATCAATATGTGAGTTCACAGATGGTGAATTTGCTACAACTGGAGCATAATGTGATGGGGTAACTGTTGGTGAGTGAGAGGATGAAGGTCCAACAGTTAGAGGTCTTGGAATTGGGGCCACAGGTGGTGGTGTATGGAATGAGGTATGTGGCATTAGGCTATTAATTGTTTCCTTATTTTTCTTTCTAGTCTTTTTTAACCTTTCTAGAAGGTGTTATTTTTTAGGAAGAAGCCTTTTCTGCCTTTATTTTATTTCTAAGTTTTTCAATAGGAGTCTTTGTCTAGCAATCCTTAGTAGCATGGTTGTACTTAAAGCATTTAGTACAAGCAGGTGAGGGGGCATAATAATTTGGAATGAAAGGTTTGTTAACTTTCATGATTGGATAAGGAGGATGAGGGTGAGAAGAAGGAAACTTAATGTCAATCATAGGATGCTTCTCCTTGAGCATATCATCGTTAGATTTACTAGAGGTTTCTTTTATTTTTCTATCTTCAATTATGGGAGAAGTGTTCATTCAAGGAACAGTCTCCTTTTGTTTTGAAGAGTCTTTTATTTGAATTTCTTCTTAGGAGTCTTCCTTAGATACTTCTGAGCTTGTATCAATGAGGTATACAAACTTTTGAAGTATACTGGATGAATACACCTTATGAGGGTAGTTTATTATTTCAGCAATTAGATTCATTGCCTTCCTTCTTATTGTCAATTGGAGTATAATCAGTAGGACGAGAAGTGTGTTTATACCCGATTCCGAACCTTGCTTTGTTGTGAACTTGCTTCTTTAGAAGCAACTAAAATTCTTTGTAGGATTCCACCCACTTTTCACAACTAACCTTGGTTTCAGAAAGCTCAGATTTGCATGCTATATATTTTTCTTGTAGCAAGTCAAATTTTACTTGCAAATCTGACTTTTCAAGGTTTCAAAGATGAAATCAAGTTGTTTTTTATCTTTTATTAGTTTTTCTACCTTTGATTTTTTATTTGTTAAAGGTTGTTCAACTTCTAGGTTCTGCTGTTGCAGTAATACATTTGCCTTTTTAATGTCAGCAAATTCTTCAATTCAATCTTCAAAGCATAACTTCTCAATTAGAGAAGGGGATATCTGAACAGCCTGTGAATAGGTTTCACTAGTAGATGGGGTATAGAAGTTTATTGGTTCATCAATGGCTATGAGAGCAGAGCCTGCTTTGCAGGCAAACTGATCCAATCCACATATTCCCTTAAGAAAAGAGCAGGTTGATTAGGCAATGAGCCTTGTAGAGTTGGGCCTGGAGTTTTTGCTTGAGATGGAGAAGGGACCGCAACTTGAAGGATGGACTTGTAGGCATGAGTTGATACAAACTACCATTTGCAGCTGTACATATTGTCCAGTTATTTGAGAAGGAGAATGGACAGTATGTGCAGTACCCTGATTCGGTTCGTGCTTAAGAAAATGAGAAAAAAAGGAAGTAGAGTTTTAAGAAGGTGAGGAAGGGTAAGTCACATAGGAAGGGGTGTGACTGTTGGGATAAATTTTGCATTCCCTAGAAAAGTGTCCAAAGCCATGACATCGGTAGCATTGAACTTTTGCTTTATTCAGACCAACCATGGTCTTACCATGGATACCTGGGAATTTTCTCCCACTTCTTTTTATAACTTATTAGTTCTTTTAGGGCCCCGAAAACACGACGGTTCCTTGCTGATTCTACTCGGTAGTTCCTAGAATAGTGGGAAATCCTATTCGGGGGTTTTCCAATCAAAAACTAATCACCACATGGTAAACCGATGACTGGGAATCAACGTTTTGAGAGAAATCGATCAACCATGGGCCAGGATTCGAAGTTGGAGGAAGGGAGGCGCTGAAACCTAGATGGATATGACAGGGAATGAGCAGAGGTCCTTAAAACATTCTGCTCTTCGGGTATTTATAGTCTGCAGTCATTCATGCGGATGAGTCATGCTAATGACTCATTCTGCACGAATGACGACAGACAAATGAGCTGCTCACCCGAATGAGTCATGCTAATGACTCATTCGTTAGAATAGACATTCACTAGGTGTTCATTCATACGAATGGTTAGTTTGTTAAACAGAATCAAAGATAAACATGTCAAACACAACTAAACATGGATAAAACATGATTTCATTAATAAGAACTTTCTTTAAATCAATCCTAAAAGATAAGTACAAAGAACTAGGGATAAATATTGCATCAACAAACTCCTTCTTGGACCTAGTTCTGAACTTGAACAGCTTCATTCTTCAAAAACTATTGAGAGAGTTCTTCCCAATTAGCACCAGCATGAACGTCAAATGCAAAGCATAGACGTATGACCCTCATGTATTGTAGTGCTTGCTCCATGTCTTCTGACTTGAAGAAAATATGACATCTGTAGAGAGCTTTGACATCATCTTCTATCATATTAGTCCGCCACATAGGATCAAAAACTCGAATAGAATCCCATTTGTCCTCCATACATGGAACTATCACAGCCTCTGCAGTTCTGCCATCATAATACCACCATCGGAAGCTACTTGAAAAGCCTTGAGGCATTTTCCTTAAAGGAATAGTCTTCATGACTTTAGGAGGTATCCACTTAAGGATGACCTTATGTTTCTTTGTTTGTGCATCAATCCCAGGCAGGTAATAACGTTCAGGTTGCTAAGGTTTGAAGTTGACCCATCTCTTCCTGTATTCAAACTTGATATGCCTTGAAAACCAAGAAGACATCCCCGAATCTTCACTGTACAGCATGGTCAAGCGTGCTAATTGATTAACCTCAAATCCAGGCAACGTCTTGAACTCATGTGGGAATCTGAAGTATTGGATTCCCCTTTCCCTTTTTACCCCGTAGCATCGAAGATCGTCAAAGTAAGCCCAGCTCAAAATGCAACCTCCGGACTTGTATCCTTTGGTTTTGTAGACTTTGGTGTATTGAGCTGGTGGGGAAGGAATGATTTGCTTATTAAGTGTCTGCCAGTATGCAGCCCACTCATCTTTCCTTTGTTTAATGTCTTCTACAGAAGCTTCGTTGTCAACGTCCTTCTCGTCAATTTTACTTTTAAGCTCCTCCTATGAATGTTGACAAAAAAGTTTGGTCAAAGTAGGCAATTCTTCTTCTACAGGTGTGTACTTGGTTACTTCTTCAACATCAAGGTCTTCCAAGATGACCTCATCTATATCATCAAATGATTCAGGAGTTAGGAGACCAGATGCAGGAACTAAGGAGTCATCAATGACAGCCTCGTCAGGATTTTACCTGAAAAGCTCTGCAATTTGTTCCTTTGTCAGGCAGTGAATTGTTTCTCCCTCCTTATCGTAGCTCACCGAGTGTTGTATGATGCCTTGAGCGTCTAGTATCATAGTCAACGTATCATCAAGACGACGCCTCAGAGGCACAGCTTCGACTTCCTCGGTAGCTTTGCCTTCTTCAGCTGGTTTTGTGGATGACTAGGGAGCTTTGCCTTGTCTTTTGTTCATCCTGATTTTGCCTGTGGTGGATTTCCCTGAATTTTTGGCCATCTGATTCCTATTATTCATGGATATCAGATCGCAACCGACTGTATTTGTCGTTTGTTTTTCATAACTATTATTTTCCTTTGTGTTGTTGTATATTTATATTTCGATTCTTATCGAAATAGATACAACTGTTAATTGTTTCCACTGAATTGTTATCACACACTATTTATCACATAGTATTTACACATAGTTTAAGTGCAAGTACACACACTGTACGGATTTGCCGGACGGTCAGGTACTAGTTGTCCCGGTCTCCCCTTTTTAAAGAAATTTCGTCCCAAAATTTAAGCATCATTGTCGGGTACTACTTTTTCTATATACAGGTGAAGATGTTTTTTTATCTCATGTGTTCCTCATGCTCCCAAGTTAACTTGGGTTTGCGTTTGCTGTTTCATCGAGCCTTTACGATGGAATACAACTTCGTTTTCAGTCTCTCGACTGTACGATCCGTAATGTTCGAGGTTCCTCAATGAGGTGTATTTCTTTGTAATTTAGCTCTTCTCAATGAGCCTAGGCTTTGTATATAGTTAAGAAATGAGTAGACCTGATTCCACTGTTTATGGAGACCCAATAAACATTAAATCTACTTAAAGTGTGAGGTAGCTTGGCATTTAAAATCCATAGCTATTCGTGTACACTTTCGTGATGGTATCTCGAGTTGTTCCAACAACTTTAGATGTTATAATGTTCTTTATAAGCATGCAATGTTCTAATGAGAATACTCCATTAGTGATGTTATGATAGCTAGAGTATTATGGATGTGAGATATAAACTTTGGTTCCATTTTCACAAATTTGGGCCGGATTAGTTTAGTTCACATCCTTTAGGATTTTATGTTTTTCAATTGCCTTGACCATCCCTCTTCAGATAGTGGTTGACTCTGCAGTTCACGTAAATTCCGAAGAATTTCTTCTGTTGCTGCAAACTTTACGAGTTTACCGACTAATTCAGTTAGAAGATCAAGATCTTCAGGCAAACTCATACCATGGTTTTAATTGTGTATGATCTAATTGCGTGGTCCCTATCACAATTCTTCTATGTCATGGGAACTATGAGCGGACTCGATCATGCAGGTATTATATACCCGTGTGTTTTGGTATTTACTTGAAGTATAGGATGGGAGCTTAGTGATTTAACCATAGCTATTTGGTCATACTCTTTTAGAAGTGTCTCTCATCTTTAGATTTCGATAGTTCGATCTCAACTTTTAGGTCACATATAACATGTCCTAAGTCATGCATGTATGACCTTATACCTGATACATCACCTATAGGTATGTTTCTAGAATCTTGGTGTGTGTTTTAATTGTTTGAGGAAACTACCTAAGAATAAGGTAGCTTTATTATTATTAGGGTAAAGATTTACCTATTTGGTAAATCCATGCACCTTCCGAAAGTGATGCACATTAACCCTTTTTACACTCAAATGTCATTTGGCTTATGTGATCTCATTGTAAATGTTATCGCACCTATTATTACTCATTGTCTTTGTTACACGAGTATATGTTTCACCGTATCTGTTCAAGATCTTAGTTGTTTTACCGACCTGGTTCAGATAATGTTAAGCTACCACCTTTTGACTACCGTATATGTTTGATCCATCATGATTGTATCATGTGAATTTTATTAGCACCATTATATGATATAACTTTATAGTTCTAGAACTATATCTCCAAGTACACAATTGTTTTAACTACTAGACGTTTCCCCTAATAAGAAGGCCTAGAGTTTTAGTCCTATTATTATCTCTAACTTCTTAGTCCAAGATTTACGGATCTGATGCTAATAAATCTCCTCAATAGTTAATGTAAGCGAATAACTATCTCATCATAGTTACTCAGGTTGATCCCCATTTCTCATTTGTAATGGAAACTTACTGATCTAATGGTGAAACTGGTTATGATCTCAATGATGTTCTATGATCCACTATTTCTTAATATGAATAGAACCAGAGTTCTATGAAATGGTAAACTCTAGTTCAATTGAGTCTAGACTTGGCCTTACAGTCTATCCACCTAATTTGGTATTCCTTACAAATTAGAAAGTGATAATCTGTTTAAATATCTAAAGCTGACATTACAACAGACATATCATTGCTATGGAACCCTATCTGATGTGTAAGGGAAAATTCCCAATTGGTCTTAGGAATTTACATCAGCAGCTTTCCTGGAAATCAAGGCTAAGTTAATTAAGATTAACCTAGTCTCAATTAGTTTAAGGATTTCCTGATCTGTCTCTGATTCTATTTTTCATTGATTGTCTACGTGTTTTCGTGTTCTATCTCTATAAGGTTTTCTCCTTAACTACAGTAACAATTCTTAGGCGAAATATAAACAAGGATCATTTTAATTCCTATTATCTAAATGGAAATCTAATTATTTATGGTTATCTTAAATTATTGTTTATAAAAATACAACAGAATATACCTTTCTAAACATTTTACTACTACATAACTTAAATACACAAAACTGAAGTGGCATACCTACGAAGTCATCTGCCTCCGAGCGTACATCTGGAACTGGTAAGGCGAATAGTTCCTCGGTAGCTACTGGAGCTGTTGGAACTTTTGAAACTGTTGGAGGCTTTCTCCTAGGGCAGTCTCTTGCGAAATGTCTGAGCATCCCGTAGGTGTGGCAGCTCTTGTCATGATCTGAAGAGGTAGATGTGCTGGTCCCTTGATTCTAAGCCCGAGTAGGGAATTTCCGACACTTCTATCTCCAGTGCCCCTTTTTCCCACTGTTCAGGAAATACCGACACATCGTGTCGTTAGCATGATGAAATCCACACTCGTTACACTTCGGATGCTTACTAGTGTATTGATGAGGATTTGATTTCACTAAGGTTTTGCAATATGTTACCCAGTGACCCAGCTTTCCATAGAAGGTGCACTAGCGACACTGTTTCCCGTGGTGGTGGTGATATTGGCAGCGTTGACAGAGTGGGGCATTTCTATAATAAGTCATGCCACTCTTTGTTGTAGTTTCTTGCATGACTTGACTGATAGGTGTAGCCTTAGTGAAATTCACGGGTCTCTTTTGCTTTTTGGCAGCAAGATGTTTGGGTTTCTTGTTGGTCTCACCTTCCTCGGGTTCTTTCCCATTTGGAGTGACAGGTGGGAAGCTCCTAGCATACTCTTCACTGGTTCTGATTCGAGTGATGATTTCAGGAATAACTGCAACCAACTGCTCGGTAATCAGGGTTGCCAATGCAGCAGTTGCTGGGTCCACTTCAAGTAGAGGAGGATGAGGTGGTGATGGTGGTTTTCCCTATGACATTTTGATGTTAACCGAAAAGTTATCGGTTAGCACTCAAGATCAAATGATGTAACATATGCAAATAATCCCTAAGTCCTGTGTTCTCTACAAGAGGGTCCCTAGGTTATAGTCTAGGCCAAACCGTTTAAAGAATATGACCTACGTTTCTCTATAACCATGGCTCTGATACCAATATGTCACACCCCGAGCCGGCGGGCTGGATCGACTTTCCCGTCGGGCGGAGGGTTCTCGGGGCGCGATATCGTTGTGATAATCGAAATGATCAGATTGTTTACTTGGCACATGATATATTATGAGAAATACTAACATGACATTGATATAGAATTACAAAGTTAAATTACATCGTCATGTTCATAATTTAACTAAGTAAATCTACGGTAGTTATCTTGTGTCTGCACAAGATTTGCAAATGATGATTCACAGTTTTGTCATTCAAAAATATGCACAACACAAAATGAAACTAGGTCTTCTAAAAGTCCTCTAGCTTAATTCATGAATGCTTGGTGACTAAACATGTTCGTCACCTGATAAAACATGCATTTAAACAAGTCAACACTAGGTTGGTGAGTTCGTAAGTTTAATAATTGAAAACATTTGAGAAATTGTCATTCACAAGTCATAGTGTCACACACAAGTGTTATTGATTTCGCATGGTCTTATCACACAACAATGTACTCTCCATAGTTACCCCTACAGATAGTATATCGTTCAAATTAAGCTCGCTTATATATTGGGCATACATATCACGAATGAAGCCGCAAGCCCACCACTCACTTAACGGAACTCAATGCCACCTGTACTGCAACTATAGATACCCATTTCATTCTCACATGAATTTGTTTCCCCATTTGATATCCAACCTGATATTCCCATATGATTTGGTTTCCCAATGATATAGATATAGGATAATACATTGATGAAGGGTATAAATCACCATGACCTAAGTTATAGTAGCCCTTAATATTTGAAAGATATAGATTTTTATTAAATCTTATTCTTTAATTATCCTCTTAAAGATAGAGTTTCACTGTAATTCACTTCTAAAATTAGAAGTGTCAGTTTACTCATTAATGTGTCTCGTAATTGAAATGATAGGCCATAAATGGGACGCCATTGTGATTCTCGTGTAATCAGATCACAATGCCTCCAATTTACCCCTTTCCATTTAATGTCCCAGTGCCTTCACAACGAATCTGTATGAGTATTATGACATGAGAGAAAGTCAATTCCTCCGTCTACCCGTTAGCAGAGACGAAGGGTACAATTACAATCAGTGTCTAAAGATTTATATCACCATGTGTCGTTTACCAAACCTGATTGATGCAGCCCTGTTACCAGTCATACGATACCGGCCAATAATGATATTATGAATAACTTACCGACCTGCATCGCCGGCGGTTTGTCAAACCCATGGTACCACTACGCTATCGTCGGTTTAGCCTCTACTAAATGAATGGTAAACGATTTACTTGTAGGGACTTACGACTGGACATGAACTCATGAACACATGATTTATGTGATATAATACAAACAGTCTTAATAGTAATTTAATTGATGTTATGTGTTCTCCCATTGTTATTGTCTCAATGACTATAATAAAGTGTGGTAAGAACTAGTCTTACTACACAGTGTTAGTAAATGTGTTGAATGATATCATCATCATAAACTTATGTTATCGTGATTATCATTCTTGTTACCTCTTGTACTTGTCTCATTATTATCTCAATGTCACCTCTTTGTTAATAACAAAGTGTTATAAGATCACATCTTAAATACACTTATGTTATTTCAGTGATTGGATGATATCAGGAAATTATGTTTTCGTGACATCATCCTTGGTATGTTCTAATGGTATAATCAAAATGAAATGAAGACAATGCTATGATCTTTTGTCTTTAACATTTTCTTATAAGATCTCGTCTTATTATATCATGTTAGCATATGTGGGGGATGACATCTCGAAACTATATTATCATGATGTCATTCTTGATATCCCAAGTGATTGTCTCAAATGTTATCTCAATGTAATGTATTCTCAATGATTTTAACAACGTGTTATAAGAGCTCGTCTTATTACACAGTGTTAATAATTGTGGTGAATGATGTCATCATGAAATCAAGTTATCATGAGCATCACTCTTGTTGTCTCAGTGTTATAAACCCGTTGACATGAGATCTAGCCTTGATGCATTGTGTCATTCATTTTGATGGGATGATATCATGAAATTATGTTATCATTATATCATACCTGTTATGTTTTACATGTTATTTCACACGCAAGCACACATAATGATAACGATATGATAAAAATATGATAATAAAGATAGATGCCTTATTATCAAGTAAACATGAGAATCGAAATAATGTGCTAAAGCTTTTAAATGAGTAAAAGAGTTAACATGTTTCTCAGCCCCGCATTTGAAATCAAAAGATTAGAAAAGGGGCATATGAACTCACCTAGTGGTTGAAGTGGTTGACTAAGACTTAAGAAATGCACGCGCTCATTGTTGTTGTGATGATGTTGTTATTCACGATCCTGTGTTTGATTTGTTTGTGTTCACCATTGCTAATATTAGTATATGTTAAATATTCCCAATGAGAATTGTGCAGTACTCAACTAAGTGTCCTAGACATCACAAATGAGTTACTAGGTATGTAACTATTTAGTTTTATGATGTTATCTCTAATAAACCTTAACTCACTCGGTGTAATTAAAGCTTGTATTTATACATTGATTTTATATAAAATTGTTGCATTAATAAACTTATGTTTAGATTGTAAAAGAAGTTTATTTATATAATATTAATTAAAATACTCTAATAAAAGATTATGTTTAATTATAAATAGAAAATAAGTTTATATTATACAATTTCTCTTAACACTTAATAAAATCTTTAAGTGTTCTTAATTTATTTAATCCTCTTGTTTATCCTTTTGTGATCCACATGTTATTAATTAACTCATGTTCTATTCCATAACACATTTTTAAGTAAGCATTGGTGGTTAAATATTAGTGTCGATGGTTTCATCCTCATAAGTTCAGCATTGATAGTGGCTCCCATTAGTCAAACAAGAATTCTCCTTTCGACATTACCACATTCAGCCCCAAGTTCACGAACTCCGGTTGGATTAACGTTGCAGATCCTTAGCCTAAAATGATTGGGTGGTATTATCAACTAGTGTCGACACAACATAGTTAGTGTCGAGATTACAATATCGACAATGCATGAGAATTGCTGGCAGCCCTGCATCGACACTGTCATGTTCGACCCGCCACCTTGCCGTCGAAACTGAGTTGGTCAATAGTCTCAATATCGGCAGGTGCTTACCCTCCCAACTTGGATTATGTCAAACATAGTAATCTCGATGAGTTTTCCATGGTTTCTGCCCTTGTCGACATATTCAAGGTCAACAGTAGCGGGGTTCCACGGTTTGAACTATCGATACTATTCCCAGATGGAAGGTTGTTGTTGATACTATTCTCAGGTCTCTTTCATTCGATCTTTAGCCTCTTAAACATCAAACTAACTTGTTACTTAGTTCTTAAGTTGGTTTTCGTGCATCATCTAGTTGTGTTGAAGATTAGAAACTGAGTACCAAGCTTAACAGTCGGAATAGTGAAAACCCACCTTCTAGCCGGAACTTCTCTCTAAGATTTCTTCCATTTGATATCGTTTTAGGCTAGATCTTCTGTACTTCCCTGTTCTACTCGTTGAGAGGATCGTTTAGACACCAAGAACACCAAATTTGGTGAAGGTTTGCTATGGTGGAGTGTGTGAGAAGCTGGAGAGAGAGAGTAGAGAGAGAGGACGAATTCTTGAGTGAGAGAGAGAGAGAGAAAGAAATTCCTAATGAAATTGAAGGAGAAGAAGGGAGTGGGGTTTTGTACCCCGGGTGTTTACCTGCGTGTTCGGTTTCGATCGGTCGCGTTATTTCGCGTCATTTCGTTACTTAACGTTAATTACGTATAGTTTTATAAAAATAGTTTAACCTAAATCTTTTTAGGTTTTAATTCATAATAAATATTTTTTTTATTTTGTTTTCATTATTTAAATTTCGTAATCGTTTAATTTCGTTGTTTTGTCGGAAAACGTAATTTGCGCGCGTTTTCGTACAGAGCGCTAACCGTACGAATCGTACGTTTCACTTTCTGATTTGTCTTCTATTTTTTTCAATTATCGTTCAGAACGTTAAACCCACAGATATGTTTGTGTGAATCGTCATCCACGCAAACACAATGTTAGTTTATTATTCGTAAACGATACTAAGTTGTTATAATTTAATTCACATTGTTTTTTCACTGAATTGTCGGCCATCTAATTCCTGTTGTTCGTGGATATCAGATCGCAACCGACTGTATTTGTCGTTTGTTTTTCACAACTGTTATTTCACTTTGTGTTGGTGTATATTTATATTTCAATTCTTATCGAAATAGATACAACTGTCAATTGTTTCCACTAAATTGTTATCACAAACTGTTTATCACATAGTATTTACACACAGTTTAAGTGCAAGTACACACACCGTACGGATTTTCCGGACAGTCAGGTACTAGTTGTCACAATTGGGTTTATACATCCAAAAAACTTTTAGACATTATATAAGTATATATAGTAGATGATAAAATAAAGGAATTCAAAGTTAAATGAATTAGTTAAATATTAATAAGTATAAAAAATTCATACGGGTATGAATTTTTTAAAAATTTAAATTCTTTGACTTTTAAGTGTATTTGACAAAGATAATTTAAATGAAATGTTATTTTGGATAAGATTGATAAATTAACGGAAATGTGAAATGAAAATAATTTTAGAAAATATATAGTTTATGACAAAATTACATTTATTATAAAATTAAAAATTTTAAATATTGAAACGAAAAATAGTATAATATGTTTACAATCATATATTTTGTTAATAGTCGAGGGCATTAAAAAATTAATTCTTAACCAAAAATAATTAAAAAAAGTCAAAATACTATATTCGAGACATAAAATTCAAAAAAATTTAATTATATATGTACAAACGAATGTCAAATTAAATTTAATTGAAATTATAGTATTTCAAATATTTTTGATTTGTGTATCCGAATTATTTGACTTGAGGTTTGAAATAACCAAAAAATTAGGATTAGTTAGGTTTTTATTATTTGAAAATTATGAATATCTGAATTAGATCTAATGTGTGACTTCCATGTGACAAAATTAATTTGAGAATTTTGTGGTAATGACACATATCAATTTAAAGGAGAAAATTGATGTAGTAATGACACCTAAGCAAAATAATCTTCCTTTATTATAAAGTATAGATATATATATATATATATATATATATGTAAAACACAATTATAAAATAAAAAAATATATTTGATAATAAAAACAATGACAAGATAACATCAAATGATCCGAACTAATAATAAATACATATAACACAATAACATGAAATATATTTTTTATAAAATGATGAGTTTTGATGAACAAAATAATGAAAAAAACATTGTGTACTACTAATAAGAAAAGAAGTTAATTAAGAACAAATTTATATAATATATAATAAAAAGTATAAAATGAGCTAAAATGTAAAATACAAAGAGAAGTACTATACGTTGATTTAAGCATAAAATATAATGATAAATACGTATTATATAATAACGTAAATATAAAACATAGTGATAAATATATTTTACACAATAACTTAAAATGTATGTTTTTCAAAATAATGATTACTGAAAAACTCAATAATGAAATAACGCTTTTAAACTTATAATATATAAAACATATATATTAAAATAAAAAAAATATTTAATGTATCAAAATCATGACAAAATAATTTAAAACGTAAAACACAATGATAAAATCATATTACATAATAACCCAATACATAAAACACAATAACCTGATATATAAAACACAATTACATGTTCTTTTAAGAAATTAAGAAAATGATAAATTTAAACACCACAATCGTTTCATCCATTTTATAATTATTTTTTTTTTACCAAAACCCTATACATAGCTTTATTTGTCGAACTGTTATGTTATAATAAAATGATATAAAGCATATTTGATAAATATGAAACAGAAAAAAGTTACATATTAAAATGGACCGATTTAAGGACGTAATCAATATATTAAAAGACATTTTTGAAAGATTTATTTATGCAATTACAAATTATTTTATATATAGATTAGCTCTTTTTCTTCAATTTCAGTAGGACATTATTTGGTTATGTGGAAGAATGTTTTAGAATCAAGTCTTTGAGAAACAACAACAACCTTACCCAGTATATTCCCACTTTTCAGTAGGGTCTGGGGGGGAAGGATAGATACAAACCTTACCCCTATCCCAATTGGGATAGAGAGGCTGCTCCGAAAGAGTCCCCGGCTCAAAGTTATCGTTTGAAGTTGATCATCCCAATGATTTTAACGTTATTTACACAAAATAATTAAAATAACGTTAAAATTAGTGCACTTTTACTTTTGCCCTTAAGGGCCCACACATATATACATTATATGCGTGCACCGCAAATGGGCGTAAGTCTTTGAGAAAGTAACGATTAAATAATACAAGAATTATGTTATTTTAAAAAAAGAAAGAAAAAAAAAAGTAATACAAGAATTAGTTAATAGTATGTGGAAGAGCATGTGTGCACATGGTGATGGGGTCCTTAATATAATTAGGTCTATTTACGGCAACAGCATGTTCAAATAAAGCATCAACCAAAGGGCTCGAAGTTGGCCATCATTGTTTAGTAATTGGCTGTTGTTGCATTATCCGTTAGATTCGGTAACCTTTTTCTTTTCTTACATTTTTTTTTAATTTTTGGAATACTCTCACAAACGGATCGTCCTTCCGTTTTGAAGTGCAATAATATGATTGACCTGATTCGTAATGCCTAGGAGTACTTAGGAAAGCACGCTGTTGGGCCGACACTGACACTGAGAGACGAAAGCTAGGGGAGCGAATGGGATTAGATACCCCAGTAATCCTAGCCGTAAATGATGGATACTAGGCGATGTGTGTATCGACCCGTGCAGTGCTGTAGCTAACGCGTTAAGTATCCTGCCTGGAGAGTACGTTCGCAAGAATGAAACTCAAAGGAATTGACGGGGGCCCGCACAAGCGGTGGAGCATGTGGTTTAATTCGATGCAAAGCGAAGAACCTTACCAGGGCTTGACAAGCCGCGAATCCTATTGAAAGAGAGGGGTGCCTTCGGGAATGCAAACGCAGGTGGTGAATGGCTGTCGTCAGCTCGTGCCGTAAGGTGTTGGGTTAAGTCTCGCAACGAGCACAACCCTCGTGTTTAGTTGCCATCATTAAGTTTGGAACCCTGAACAGACTGCCGGTGATAAGTCGGAGGAAGGGTTCCTCTCTCCATCGGAACAATAGGGCCGTTATGCTCATTACTAAACTTGTTGAAGAGATGAAATATGTCACACCCCGAGCCGGCGGGCTGGATCGACTTTCCCGTCGGGCGGAAACTGTAACATCAGTGCCGGAACCGTACCGGAACAGTGATCTTAAACAGTAACATGAACAGTAAACAGGTACGAACTATATACATTTTAGTGCATTTCCTATTCATTTCATTTGTTATTATCATTTTGTGTTATCAAGAAACAAGTTCAGAAACAGTTAACAAGAACACAGTTCAGAACGATGGTTCTTGAGTCAGATAATTATCTGGCAACACAGAACCATCATGGGATTAATTGTTAGGATTTATTATGTATAAACGTATGTGAGGATTTATAGAACAAAACAGAACGGATGTTGCTATGTGAATGTTAAATTGACGGGTTATCCGTATAGGTGACGATCTGTACGAATATATCTGAAGGTTTAATGTTCTGAATAATATCCAATAATTAGAAAACAATATTGAAAAGTATAGTTATCGCCGTGTTCGTACGGGTGACGATTCGAACGAATACGCGCGACGACCGTACTATTCGATTTAAACTGTTAATTAAATAATTCTGAAAAATTTTTAAATAAATAAAAGATATTAGTTAATTTATTAGGAATCACAACTTGAATTAATTTTATATATTCTATTTTATAATCCGTATCGTTTCGCACGATAACTACGCAAAACCGGTATTTTACGCGGAACTGAACGAGACCGAACAACCGGGTGAGTTGAAACATTTATTATGGCAATTAAATGCCATAACTACATTCACCCACCTCACCCTCTCTCTCTACTCGTCACTCTCTCTCTCTCTAACCCTCTCTCAAGAACTCAACTTCTCACTAAGATTTGGAGCTCATTTCAAGTCGGATTCAAACAAATTTGGTGTCAAAACGATCCTCTCGCTGTGTAGATTACAGAAGTACAAGAATTTTTAGCTTTCAACCATAGGATTTGAGGTAAATCTTGACCTTATTTTCGGTTTTTAGGGTGTTACACGAGTCCATGTAGTTGTTGCTATCATAATCGATTTTAAACACTTAATAACTTGGAGATAAGTCATGGCTAGCAACTAGAAAACCCTAGAAATCGATTTGTAACAGGTTCTGATCGACGGGAGACAAGGATGGTACAGATTCGTGGACAACTATATGGCCGAACCCTTGGATTCTTGGCGGAATCTTTTTGATGGGAACGAACCCTGTCGTGAACCTGAGCAATCCTGCAGCCGAACCTAGATACACTGCAACGAACCTGTGGTACATGCCAACCAACCAGGGCCGAACCTGTTACCTAGCGAACCAGATTATTCTAGACAAACCTTTTGAATATAGCCGAACCCTGCACCAAACTGCAGACGAACCTGTGGTTCTGCATGGCCGAACCTTGGCTCATACTTCGGCGAGCCTAGTGATGGCCGAACCTAGGATAAGACACTAACCCTGCTCAGCCGAAGCATTAGGGACAACGAACCATGCATGGCCGAACCTTGGCCATGCATACCTTAATAGACACGAACCATTAGAGCCGAACCCGTATGTTAGTGTAGCCGAACCATCAAGACCACGAACCATCCTCCTTCGGCCGAACCTTCCCTCATCATAGCCGAACCCTAAGGGTTCGTTAGTGTTGAAGTGTTAGCCGAACCCAAGGAGATTGCCTCAACAAGTTCGCTGCTCCTTGGGGGATACCGAACTCAAAATGTTATCGAATTAGTGTTGTGATGGACTAAGGGCTATGAATTTAAGTCTAAGAACCATGGGAATGTACATATGAGAACTCAAGGTCTAGAAACGAGCTAAGGATACATGCATGCATGAAGTATGTGTGTGTTTGTGCATGGACTAATAAGTAGAGTCACTAAGAGATATGGGCTTTCATGAAACACAATAACACATCAATATGAATGTTAACATCTATTAATTAAGTTTAACACACGTGAAAGATTTCCAAGAACTCATATGGATCAAAATCAAAGTTTGTTATCAATACGGAGTCAAAGTTTACTAGACAGGCCGATATGGACTCAATGGGCTAACTAAGGTCCATCATATTGAAAATGCTTATTTGATTCAAGGAGTAATTAGATTTTAATAAAAGAAACCAATTTATAAACTTGCTAGCTTAATTAATTGAGTTTGACTTAATATTGAATTAAAATGGAATTTTATTTTAAATGTTTTGATTTAAGGCTTACTGTGATTAAATTGTTTGAGTAATTGTTGAGAAATGGACAATATAAATTGTCTGGATTCGAACTAAAAACAAAGAAAACTCTGCCCGAATTTTGTAAAAATTTAAAAGTAAGTTGTTATAATAAACATGGGATTGGGGTCATAAAAGGGTAGCTAAGTTAGACTAGATCATAGAATCACTTAGTAAAGTAGGGCACTTAGTTACACGCACCGACCAAACCTTAGACACGGCAACTAATACGTCTACTTATAGTATTTGAATTTCTTTAAAACAACTCAGGAACTGAAGATACTTAGCCTACAAACAAGAGTGCGCATTCTGTGATAGAACGTTAGACATCAACACAGGTGAGTTCATTGCCCCTTTTCTAACATTTTGTTTTAAAACGCGGGCCTGAGAAGCATGCGTAAACTGTTATTTAAAATTGTTTACTTAAATGCTTTTAAATTTCAATATGTTTTACATATAAAATTGATATCCTAGACCATGTCTAGGTAAATTTTATGCAGGTTTTTACTAAGGTTATCTACTTATACTTTAAGTGGATAATTGGGTTAAACAAAACATTTCAACGAATCAAACGAAACTGTTTTGACGAATCAAGGGTGTCAGTTCAATTAATCAAACGAAACTATTTTGACGAATCAAGTGTGTCATTTCAACGAATCAAACGAAACTATTTTGACGAATCAAGTGTGTCATTTCAACGAATCAAACGAAACTATTTTGACGAATCAAGTGTGTCATTTCAACAAATCAACCGAAACTATTTTGACGAAAGAAGTGTGTGAGTTCAACGAATCAAACGAATCAACGAATCATTTTCAAGGGAAAGTCTGGGAAATATCAAAGATAAGATATCCCAACAAAACAATACGAAACAAGGAACGAATCAAGTACGAAACAAGAAATCCTACATTTCAATAAGTCCTAGCTAGACCGTTTGAATAGTAGGTCATATGTTTGATGATATTTACAGAATTCCCTAACTACTAAGTACATTGATTGATAGACTAGTCTACTCGAGTTGACCAAGGCCCAATCATTAGGACTTAGATTTTATTAAATGTTTATTTATTTATTTAATTAAGTATTTATTACAGTTCCTACAATTACTGTGGTTGATCATTATTGTGATGAACTTAAGGAATCAACATAGATTCCAGATTATTGTATTTTCAGGAACAAAGAACTGAAGAATCATTGGGTTATTGGTAGGGGTAAAATGCTTAATTATCATTAACATCAATGTCCTATGTGGATTAGTATGTGGTGGGACGGCGTCTGGGCGGGTTGTAGCTCTACTCAGGGTTATGCCCTTTATATAAGCATACCGATCTGGGTGATACGTGTGATATTAATGAGATTAAGGTTGTTACCCGAGACTTTAACAAATGTTTTGAGTGTATAGGAGGTAATAATGCTTAACTATCACTAACAACAGTGTCATATACGTATTAGTATGTGGTGGGACGGCGTCTGGGCGGGTTGTAGCCCGACTCAGGGGTATGCCCTATATATAAGCATACCGATGTGGATAGTACATGTGATGTTAATGAGGTTAGGGTCTTTACCGAAAGAGGTTTTCAAATCATTTTTAAATTACTAAAATATATAAACTCACCAACCATGTGTTGACCTTATTTTTGCATGACTTCTCAGGTGACGAACATGTCAATTAAGAAGCTTATGCTTTTGGACTAGGACTTCAGATAGAAGACTTAGTATTTTAGGACCTGCATACTTTTGGAACATCATTATACAATTATTTTGTATATGTTGTGCAGTTACAAGATAGATATCTTATGATGTTTATGATAGATTTACATTGTTAAATTATGAACGATACTGATGTTATTTAACTTTGTAATTCTATTTTATTTAGCAGTTCTCATTTATATCATGTGCAATGTAAACAATCTGATCACTTTGATTATCACTTACGATATCGAGCCCCGAGAACCTTCCACCCGACGGGGACTTCGATCCAACCCCGCCGGCTCGGGGTGTGACAGAAAGTTCTCGGGGCGTGATATCGTATGATTATCACAATGATTAGATTGTTGCATAGCACATGATATAATAATGAGAGATGCTAACATGACATTGAAATGGAATTACAATGTTAAATTACATTGTTTCCTCATCATTTAACTAAGTAAATCCAATCAAAAGAATCAATGAGTTTATATCTTGTAACTGTACAAGATTCACAAAAGACATTGTTTTGTCATTCCAAAATATGCTCGACACAAAATGTAGCTAGGTCTTCTAAAAGTCCACTAGCTATGTTGTTGAATACTGGTAACTAAACATGTTCGTCTCCTGAGAAAACATGCATTTAAACAAAGTCAAAACTAGGTTGGTGAGTTCATAAGTTTGATAATTGAAAACTTGGAATTTGTTCACATACACAATCACAATGTCATACATGTTACTTGCAAGTTGTTTGATTCACCTGTTCACACAATGGCCTCTCCATAGTTATATTCACAAGTATTATTTCATCCTATTAGTTATGCTTATATATAGGGCATATGTAGGGGAACAAGCCCCAGCCAACGTCCCACCACATAACTAATAGAACTCCACATCACTTGCAATACAACTATAAATATCCATTTTCATTGCACCTGTTCATTTCGTTTTATATTCACCTGTTGTATCATATGTAGAATAATATGTCGAGAGGGGTTTACTTATCAAACCGAAGTATTGATACACCCTCATTGTATTAAGGAAGTTAGATTAATTCAATCTATTCCTTGCTATTATTCTATTACTTGTGGGGTTAACTGTTAATCACTTTTAAATAATAAGAGTGTTAGTTAGCCAATTGATATTTGCTCTCAACTTGAAGTGCATAGAGCCTAAAAGGAATCCATTGCAATCCTCACATAGTCAGATTACAATGCATCCGATTTACCTCTACCACTTTGTATTACCGTAGGCCTCATTGAATCTGTTACTAGAAATATGACATGAGAGAAAATAAATTCCTCAGTCTCCTAGTCAACAGTAAACGATGGATTAATTACTTATCACTGCAGATTAATATCACCATGTGTCCTTACCAGACCCTGACTGTTCGTCGCCCTATCACCGGTCATACGTTACCGGCCAATGATGATTACGATCAACATACTAGCCCTACAAGCTAGAGGTTTGTCAAGCCTATGGTACCACTATGCTATCGTCGGTTTAGTCACGTCAAACTAACTTGCGTTCTATTTCGTATGGTATTTTGACAAAGCGGATTCGGAATTGTCTTTCATTCCAAGTCACATCCCCTGCGCCGCGTGCGGAATCTACGGCACGGTGACGATATGGTTGAATCATGAACAAGTATTGAATTAGAACAACCACAATGTATTACTAGGTTTCAAAATGTTTAGACCATTTTTTAGTTACAGACATTCTATCTATCTATCAAAAGAATAACAACTACAGACCCAAAATATAGTTTACAAAATAAGACTTCAAACAAGACAATTAAACAATCAGGATTTAGTGTGTTTCTAATCCATCCTATCTTGTTTCTTCATCTTGTTCAATCTTAAAACGGTCTCCTTAGTTGTCCCTTAGAATGTCATAAACCTGATTACCTAAAACACGTGAAAAGTAACTGTCAACTACAAAAGTAGTTGGTGAAAACAATAGGTTTAACAGTTGTAAATATGAATCTGCATTGTAAGGCATATGTGATAAACAGTGAATAAAAATACATGGATGGTTGTAACCCAAACTAACATCAAGTCTGTAAAACGTGTCCAAACAGTCATCAGACTGTTTGCTAGAAAACCACCATATAATCACGTCCCAAACTTCGTTTGGAGTCAGAAAATTAGTCAGCAATATTGATATAACCATAACGTAACCAATTCTGCAGTTATCTTTTAAAACAAATTTAAAAGCTAACTCCATCTTTGGTCTGCCCAAATGTGTCCGCTTTTCCTTGTTGTGATCACCCAGTACTAACGCTAAATGAATATGTAACTTGATGTGTGTATAAGTTTGTTCACAACGATGAACACCATGCTTTTGAAAACTTGAATTGAAAACCCTTTGATTGAATGCCTTATTTGATTTCCATGATTTGAAAACCTTCCGTGAATACCATGAATACCAATGATTGAATAACTTGCTTGAATACCATGAATTGAAATCCTTTGTTTGAATCCCATCATGAAAACTATTGATTTGAAACCTTGTGTTGAAACCTTTGATTTAATACAGCGAATAGTATCCTTGTATAATAACAAGGTTTATAAATATCGTTTTATCGAAGACACAAGATTTTAGTAAAAGTGTTTATAAAACTTATTCTTTAAAAGTGTTTAACATTTATAAAATCATTTGTGTAGAATTGATATAAACAGTTTAAAGAAACTTTATAAAACCTTCTTAGTAGAAAAATGTTTAACAGTTGATAAATTCTTTTAAAACAATTGATAAATCCTTTAAAACAGTTGATGAATCCGTTGAATTTGTACGGTGAACCTGTAATATTTGCATAATAGCATAAATTCTGAATATTGAAATATGATTGTAATAAGAGTAATTGGTCACGTGTTCCACCCCAAAATAGTTGTAAAACAGTAAAAGAGGGGCTAAAGTTCTCAGCTGTCTGCAGTAGACTCTGATGTCACACCCCTGCGCCGCGTGCGGAATCCATGACGCGGTGACGAATGATGGTTGAATCATGCACAAGTATTGAATAAGAACAACCACAATGCATTACTAGATTTCATAATGTTTAGACCATTGTTTAGTTACAGACAATCTATCTACCAAAAGAATGCCCAAAATATAGTTTACAAAATAAGACACAAACAAGACAATTAAATAAATAGGATTTAATGTGTTTCTAATCCATCCTAGCTTGTTTCTTCATCTTGTTCTATCTTAGAATGGTCCCCTTAGTTGTCCTTGAGGATGATCTAAACCTGATTACCTGAAACACGTGAAAAGTAACTGTCAACTACAAGAGTAGTTGGTGAGAACAATAGGTTTAACAGTTGTAAACATGAATTTTCATTGTAAGGCATATATGATAAACAATGAATGAACATACATGGATGGTTGCAACCCAAACTAACATCAAGTTTGTAAAACGTGTCCAAACAGTCCACAGACTATTTGCTAGAAAAACCAACATATAATCAAGTCCCAAACTACGTTTGGAGTTAGAGAACATGTTAGTAACTTTGAATAACTAGAATGCATCAAAATCTGCAGTTAGCTTATAAAACAAATTTAAAAGCTAACTCCAGATTTGCCGTAACCATATGTGTCTGCTTTCCCTTGTTGTGATCACCCAGTACTAACGCTAATGAATAAGTGACTTGATGTGTGTATAATTTGTTCACAACGATGAACACCATGTTTTTGATTACTTGATTTGAAACCATTGATTGAATGCCTTATTTGATATCATGATTTGAAAACCTTGATTGAATACCATGCATTGAATCTCTTGTTTGAATACCATGAATTGAATCCTTTGTTTGAACACCATCATGAAAACTATTGATGGAATACTTTGTTTGAAACCTTTGATTTAATACATAGAATAGCGTCCTTGTATAGTAACAAGGTTTAACACATATTGTCTTCGAAAACACAAGTTTAGAGTAAAAGAGTTTATAAATTCCATTATTTAAAAGTGTTTATCATTTATAAAACCATTTGAGTAAAAACTGATATAAATCAGTTTAAAGAATCTTTATAAAACCTTTTTAATAGAAAAAATGTTTAACTGTTGTTAAAATCCTTTAAAACAGTTGATGAATCCGTTGAATTTGTACAGTGAACCTGTAATGTTTGTAAAGTAGCATAAATTCAGTATCATGAAATATGATTGAAATAAGAGTATTTGATCACGTGTTCCACCCCAAAACAATTGTAAAACAGTAAAAGAGGGGCTAATGTTCTCACGTGTCTGCAGTAGACTCTAAACTATAACAAGTAGCAAGTAGCAAACAAGACCTCTAACTGGTTCCTATATCATTGTAATAATACATAAGATATAAGATTTATGATTGTATAAACTTTGATTCATTGATTGACTTGTTTTATCTTGAACTTGATTAATCCATGAATCACTTGTTTGATAATTGATTCGTGAAAAAGAATATGTCATGTTCTTTTATGCACAAATTTGTTATGCATAAAATAACATGTGTTTATGAGTTTGATAAACCTTGTTAAACATTTAGTTTGAAGAGATGTTCAAATTGTTGTTAAGTCTTTGGAATTATAACGTGATCTCTTAACTATGTTAAGTTATCAACTTAATTCGAATAAGATCGGTTCACAACTATTTAAAGTTGTGGCCCAACCATTGGGCCTAAAGCCCATGAAACCATGGTGACTTAAACAATGGTCATAGGTCTCTTAGGTTTGACATGGGCCGAAAGATTATTGGGCCCGGGGCCGGTTTATGGATTTGTTGGGCCAATAACAATTGTTATTGGGCCAAATATGTATGTGTAGGCCGAAGGTCCAAGCGAGTCTCAATGTTTGGTCAGTATTGGGCCGAAATAACATGAAATGGGCTGAGTAAATGGATTTGTTAAGGTAATGGGCTGATGAAGCTTTGTGGGCTGCGTGCCTTCGGATGGTTTGCCAAAAGTGGCAGCGAACCTTTAGTTTAGCCGAGGCTAGGTTCGTCGCATGGCTTGGATTCGTGACTAGCACTAGGTTCGTCAACAGGGTTCGGCTTTAGTTCCCGGTCCAAGGTTCGTTGCATGCTAAGCCCAATGAAGGTTCGCGAATCCCCCTCCTAAGGCTCGGCTAATGATCAACGAACCATGCAGGGTTCGCAGCTCATGATGGTTCGTCGAGGTGTCTACTGGTTCGGGGCTGAGATGATTAGTGAGCAAGCAGAGGTTCGGCCCAGGTTTCTCAGAAAGGTTCGGCCTTATAGGTTTGCATGCAAGGTTCGCCCATGCAACCATCTCATGGTTCGGCTGCTACAGGTTGAAAGGTTCGGCTGCTTCTAACTCCAAGATGGTTCGTCTATATGTCGAAAGGTTCGTGAGTGGAGGAAGTTGGCTGGGGAAATAGGTTCGGCCACTCAGGGTTCGTGAGAACACAAGGGTTCCGCTGGCCCTCAAAAGGGTTCGGCCAACTCCTTCCCGACGAACCTGTGACTATTCCATCTCCCATTTCGAGCTGAGACCAGCCATGGTGAAACCTCCACATCACTGATGATCAAGAAAAAGTTGTCGATGGCCTAGGGGTGGTTTACATAGGTTCCTAATGCCGGTTACGTGGTTGGATCGCAATAAAGATGGGAAAAACCCTAATTTTAGAAACTTCTTTTGGTCATACCTCAGATTTGGCCAGACAAATCCATAGATCCCTTGTACTTCCGTGTAGGGAATGTCGAGAGCTTTGTGTAGGTTCAAGAATCACTGAAATCCGCCAAGAAACGAAGGAGATATGAATATTTTTGTGATGTTTTCTAGAGAGAGAATGGGATTTCCGAAAATCTAGAGAGAGGGTTTGGGCTGGAATAAATGAGAGGAAACACCTCATTTGGTGTTTATATACTCTAGTGGTATTCGGGTTCGATTCGTTTGCTCGGTTCGCGTTTTCATCGCGTAACGCACATTCTACGCGGTAATAAATTAAAAGAATTATTATTCTCATCATTTTGATGAGTTTCAAAATTGTAAAATGTAAAATAATATATTTTACTTATTTTTACTGTTCGTTCGTTGTCAGATCGTTAAACAGATACAATTACGTGTATACCCGCAATCGCGTACGTTTTTCGATCGTATTATTTATTTATTGTCGTTTAATCATAATTATAAGTTCAACATTCGTATCGTTATGGATCGTCACCCGTAATTCTACTCAGTCTCGCTTACGTATTACGATTTTTGTTTATTTAATTCATTTGTCATACTATTTCGTCTAAACACTACGCACTAACACTATCCCATTACACCGAACGCAGTATATGTATAGGGCATACCCCAGAGTCCAGCTACCTGCCTTATCTGATGCCGTCCCATCACTAGTTCGATATAATACGATACTGTTCTAGCCTAGCGAAATCGACTGTAAATAAATAATACATACTTGTTCCTATTAATTGACATCCTATCACACACCAACACAATCATGAACATATGAATCACATTGACTGATTGGACATAAATACACATTGTTCTAACACTGTTTACGACTACCATGACTAAATGTACAGACGTTACAGTCTCCCCTAGTTAAGGGAATTTCGTTCCGAAATTAACTAGCCAAAGGTACTGTAAAAAGATGAAGGTACTTAAGCTTCATCTGGTCTTCACGTTCCCAGGTGAACTCAGCACCACGTTTGCCTTCCCATCGTACCTTTACGATCGGGATATGGCTACGTTTAAGTTTCTTGACTCCATGATCCATGATTTCAACCGGACGTTCTATGAATTGCATGTTGCTTTGAATCTGAATGTCTTCCAGTGGAATCTGAACATCATGATCTACCAAGCATTTCTTAAGATTCGATACATAAAACATATCGTGAACATTGCTTAGCTCCACTGGAAGTTTGAGTTTGTAGGCTACGGGACCAATCCTTTCCAGGATCTCAAAAGGTCCAGCGTACCTTGGTGCAAGTTTCCCTTTCTTCCTGAATCGGACAACGCCTTTCCAGGGAGAAACCTTGAGTAAGACTCGGTCACCCACTTGAAACTAAAGCGGTTTCCGACATCGATCGGCATAGCTCTTTTGTCGATCTCTTGCGGCCTTAAGCCTTGATTGAATGATTGCAATCTTGTCTGTTGTTTCTTGAATAAGTTCAGGTCTTACGACCTGTGAGTCACGAACCTCGGTCCAACAGACCGGTGATCGGCACTTCCTACCATACAAAGCTTCAAATGGTGCACATTGGATGCTTGTATGGTAGCTGTTGTTGTACGAAAACTCGATGTGTGGAAGATGAGTATCCCAACTCCCACCAAAGTCATTCACAAAAGAAAGAAGCATGTCCTCGAGTGTTTGGATAGTCCTTTCGCTTTGGCTATCGGTTTGGGGATGATACGCCGTGCTAAGATTAACACGGGTTCCCAAAGCCATTTGCAACGTCTGCCAAAAGCGAGAAGTGAAACGACTATCTCGATCAGAAATGATTGATGTTGGAGTACCATGACGAGCAATGATTTCGTTGATGTACAATGTAGCTAACTTCTCCATTTTATAATCCTCTCGGATCGGAAGAAAATGAGCAGATTTGGTGAGTCGATCAACAATCACCCAAATCGAGTCGAATCCTCGCGGAGTTCTCGGCAACTTAGTTATGAAATCCATGGAAATTTGTTCCCATTTCCATTGAGGAATTTCAGGTTGCTGCAGAAGTCCCGAAGGCTTTTGATGTTCTGCTTTTACCTTTGAACATGTTAGACATTTCCCCACGTACAATGCTATGTCTTTCTTCATTTCCGGCCACTAATAAGATGCCCGCAAATCTTGGTACATCTTATCTGCTCCAGGATGAACTGAGTATCGCGACTTATGAGCCTCATCACAGATGAGTGTGCGCAATTCTTCTGACTTCGGAACCCAAATGCGGCCGTTGAGATATAACATACCATCAGATCGAGGTTCTAGTTTCTTCTCAATTCCGCAGTCTAAGTCTGTTTTCAGCTGATTGTCTGTCACCACTTGTTGTTGTGCAATACGAATCAAGTCCTTCAAGTTTGGTTGTGTGCTGATCTCCATGGCTCTTACACGAATTGATTTGACTGGTTCCTTACGACTAAGAGCATCCGCTACCACATTGGCTTTACCCGGATAGTAACGAATCTCGCAGTCGTAATCAGTTAGAAGCTCAACCCAACGCCGTTGTCTCATGTTGAGTTCTTTCTGATTAAGAATGTGTTGTAGGCTCTTGTGGTCCGTATAGATGACACATTTAGTACCATAAAGATAGTGCCTCCAAATCTTCAATGCAAAGACCACAGCCCCTAACTCAAAGTCATGAGTAGTATAATTCTTCTCGTGAGCTTTAAGCTGTCTTGAAGCATATGCAATCACCTTGTCCCGCTGCAAAAGTACACAACCAAGACCAAGGTTTGAAGCATCACAATAGACAATGAAATCATCACTGCCCTTTGGAAGACTAAGGATAGGGGAGTTGCATAACTTTTGTTTAAGAAGTTGGAATGCGTCTTCTTGTTTCTGCCCCCAAATAAAAGCTTGACTTTTCTGAGTCAAAGTGGTAAGTGGCAAGGTGATCTTTGAGAAATTCGTGATGAATCTTCTGTAATAGCCTGCCAAACCCAGAAATGAACGAATCTCTGTTGGAGTAGATGGGGTAGTCCAGTTCTTAATCGCCTCAATCTTTGCTGGATCTACATGAATCCCATCTTTGTTTATGACATGTCCTAAGAAGTGAACCTCTTTTAGCCAAAATTCACACTTTGAGAATTTAGCATAAAGTTGTTCCTCTCTTAGTAATTCTAGGACTTTCTTCAAATGATCCTCGTGCTCTTGTTCCGTCTTTGAATAGATCAGTATATCGTCAATAAAGACGATAACAAACTGATCTAAGTAAGGTCTGCAGACTCGATTCATCAAGTCCATGAACACTGCTGGTGCATTGGTCAATCCAAACGGCATAACCACGAACTCGTAGTGTCCATATCGAGTCCTAAATGCAGTCTTTGGTATATCCTCATCATTTACTCGTAATTGATGATACCCAGATCGTAGATCAATTTTAGAAAAGCAAGTCGCTCCCTGTAATTGATCAAACAGATCATCGATCCTAGGCAGAGGATATCTATTCTTAATTGTCAACTTGTTTAGCTCACGATAATCAATACACATACGAAATGAACCGTCTTTCTTCTTGACAAAGAGAACCGAAGCTCCCCAAGGAGAGAAAATCGGTCTAATGAAACCTTTGTCTAAAAGTTCTTGAAGTTGACTAGACAGTTCATGCATCTCAGATGGTGCTAATCGATATGGTGAAGTTGACTAGACAGTTCATGCATCTCAGATGGTGCTAATCGATATGGTGACTTCCCCACTGGGTTTGCTCCAGGGACAAGATCGATTCTAAATTCCACTTGCCGGATCGGTGGTAGTCCTGGCAAGTCTTCTGGAAACACGTCAGGATAATCTCTGATAACTGGAACGTCTCCAACTGCTTTCTTCTCAAGTTTCTTCTCTACTAAGTGTGTCAGGAACGCCTAATATTTCTTCTTCAGGTATTTTCGAGTCTTGATACACGACACAATCTTCAATCCGCGGCAGGGTTTCTCGCCGTAAACTTGCATCATTTCGCCGGACTGTAGGGGAATTCGAATAAGTTTCTCCGAGCATACGATTTTGGCATGGTTTTTGGATAACCAATCCATTCCTACTACAACTTCGAAGCTTCCGAGTGTCATAGGAATGAGATCGATAAGGAAAAGATGATCGTTCAATCTTAATTCACCATCACGAATTATTGAATTTACTAATATGGTCTTACCATCCGCTACTTACGGTGTAAGGAGTATCAAGTATAGATGGTTGTTTATTAAACAGGGAAGCAGTATTAGTAGAGACAACACTTTTATCAGCACCAGTGTCAAATATGATAGAAACATAGTGATCATTAATGAAAAATGTACCCGTGATGACTGTCGGGTCCTCGCGTGCTTCGGAAGTTCCGATGACGAAGGCACGAGCAGTAGCATTTGTAGCGGCTGTGTTGAGTTTCGGGCACTGATTTCTGAAGTGTCCTTCTGTCCCAAAATTGTAACAGACTCTTCCACCAGTAGTAGTAGGATTAGCGGTGGTAGTTGTAGCAGCAGCTAGATGAGCAGATCGACATGTTGCAGCCAAATGTCCCATCCGTCCACACTTTAGACATTTTCTGCATGGAATAGTGGGTAGATGATGGTATTGGCATTTGGTGCAAAGTGGAAACGGACCTGTATAAGGCTTTCTGGCCGTTGCAGGTTGTGGCATAGCAGTTACAGGAGTGGCTTGTACAGGTGTAGCTACAGTCAAAGCTGCATAGTTCTTGATCATTCTTTGTTTCTGTTTCTTCTTTTTGGGTTGATGCGGTTCAGGCTTCTTGCCTTCTTCAATCTGTGCTCTCTTATAACCCTTTCGAGTGAGCACACCCGCTTTGACATATTATTCAGTAAGGGTAGCGCCGAGACGTATCGCCGCCTCTAGAGTAGTGGGGTTACTCCCCATAACAGTTCCCCTGATGACTAGGGGTAATCCTTCAATGTACTTCTCTATCCTGCGGGGTAGAGGAGTAACCAGATGTGGCACCAAAATACACAACTCATGGAAACGAGTTGTATATTTCGCGCTTTCGCCACTGTCCTGTACCAAGTTCCACATTTCCACCTCAAGTTTCTTCAGCTCATGGCGTGGACAAAACTGTTCCACCAATACCTTCTTGAAATCCTCCCATGGTAATGCCAAAGCAACTTCTCATCCTCTGGTGTTCTTCTCAGAATTCCTCCAGGTGAGCGCGCCTTTGTGAAAAGCGCTTGAGGCCATCTTGACCTTCAGATTCTCTGGGCATCCTATGAAATCAAGGATATCCTCAATGCTCTCCAGCCATTGTAACAGAATGGTAGCTCCCTCAATACCGGCATATTTCGGAGGCTTAGCATCATTGAACTGCTTGAATGTGAAGTTAGCAGTTCCGGTGTTGTGTGTGTTTGAGTTGTTTGTTGAATCACTGGTACTCCCCGAAGATTCTGGGTGATATCAGTGACCATGCCCGGAATGACATCTCTCATATGTATAGCGATGGCCTGGCTAATCTTGTTGATCTCATCATCATTGCCACTTGTTGATCCCCCGCCGTTAGGGTCACGTCGAGGAGGCATTCTACGAATAGAAGCCATAAGTGGGTCAGTAATGAGGAACGATACAATTGAATTCACATGATATAGTTAGTAATATGTCCATACTACTAATATCATCATCCAATTGTAATATGAGCATGTATACATATAAGCAATCAACTTATTAGCATACTTCTCATATGAATACGTACGATGTCTCATGATTTCCCTCCACCAAACCTACACACTGACACTTTCCCGATATACCGAAGATAGTATATATATAGGGCATACAAAAGGGTCAAGCAACTTGCCAGCCCATCTGTAACATTTGTACATTTAGTCATGATAGTTGTAAACAGTGTTAGAACAAATGTGTTTTCATGTCAGATCAGTCAATGTGATTCATGTGTTCATAATGTGCTTGTGTGTTAGGATCTTTATTATTTAGGAACAAGTATGTATTATTTATTTACAGTCGAGTTCGCTATGCAAGAACAGTATCGTATTATATCGAAACAGTGGTGGGACGGCGTCAGGTACGGCAGGTAGCCGGAATCTGGGGTATGCCCTATACATATACTGCGTTCGGTGTAATGGGATAGTGTTAGTGCGTAGTGTTGAGACGAATATTAGGACAATTAATCAAACAAAATCGTAATGCGTAAGCGAGACTGAGTATAGTTATGGGTGACGATCCATAATGATACGAATGTTGAACCTATAATTACGAGTGAACGACTTTAAACATTTAAATCGATCGGAAAACGTACGCGATTGCGGGTATACACGTAATTGTGACTGTTTAACGATCTGTTTTCGAACAATTAAGTAAAATATTTTATTTTACATTTTTACAATTTTGAAACTCATCTAAATGATGAGAAATATATTTCTTTTATTTAAATCGCGTAAAATACGCGTTACGTTCCGGAAACGCGAACCGAGCGACCGGAACGAACCCGAATACCACACGGGTTATAAAAGCCTTAAAGAAGGTCATTTCCTTCATTTAATTTCAGCCAACCCTTTCTCTCTCTAAAATTCCCATCAACCCTCTCTCTAAAAACCGAGCTTCAACCGCGCATAACTCCTTCGTTTCTCCACGGATTTGGGTGTTCTCGGTGTCCACGTGTAGCTCTTGACATCCTCTACATATAAGTACGAGGGATCTGGAGTTTTATCCACAGAATCTCGAGGTATTGATGCTTGACTAATCACGAATTTAGGGTTTTTGATGTGGGTGTTGTTGAAACTCGACACTTAGCCGGTTCTAGCACCCCATTTCCATTTTCGCACCTATAGCAACCTTTCTTGATGTTAGAGCAGCTTAGATAGAGATCTGGAACTAGAGAATTGTTGAGGATGCTGATGAAGATCGACAGGTTCGGTGGTGGGAGGTTGCCGAACCCTCCTTTGGAGAACCTAAGTTGAAAACGAACACATGGTTCGTTGGTCACCGGCAGCCGAACCCTAATGGGTCTCACGAACCTGCACGAATCTTCCATGCACGCCATGAACCCGACATGCCGAACCTATCAAGGTTTCTCAGCCAAATCTTCATGCAGTAGCGAACCTAGGCGAACCCTTGCACGTAGACGAACCCTACATGATTCGTTGCTCACTTGCCGAACCCTATGCATGTCGCGAACCATGTTTGACTCGCGAACCCTAGTTGGCGAACCTATGGCCGGACCTATGCTTTATCACTAGAACCAAACCCTTGGAATATAACCGAACCTGTGCAGGTCGAATCACCTAACGAACCCATGCAGATGAACCCTTCTGACGAACCTGCATGTGGCCAACCTGTTCACGAACCCTTGGACTATGGCAAACCTGCACAAACCTACATGGTTCGTAGCATGCAAGCCGAACCTATTGATAGAACCATGGAAGGTTCGTTGCCCAAGTTGGCAGCCATGACCTCTTTCGGCCCAATTCAAGTTTCTTTGGCCCAACTTCATTAACAATTGGCCCATAGACGTACACCAAGCCCAGTGGAGTTATATCGGCCATTACGATCTTTAAATTTGCCCAATATTGTCTTTGGTATTTTACATGGCCCATAAAAATGTTAGTTGACCCAACCTCACATACAATTGGGCCATGGTTAACCTAAGAGACCTATAGGCCTCTATTTAAGTCTATCATGTCTTCATGGGCTCAAGGCCCAATGGTTGGCCCAAATTCGATTACTTGTGGCCCATATGATTCGGTCAAGTCCATTAGAACTCTCTATCCAATAGCAAACCCACATTGAGTCTCGTTTAGAACTTTGGCCTACACTCACATACTTGGCCCAATAACAATTGCTTTTGGCCCATGTTGTGGGCCACAATGCAAAGTAGTTATGAATTGGTTTAGGTTGGGTTAAGTTTAACCTAAACTAATAATGAGATCAATTCATAATCACAAGGGACTTAAAACAATTGGAACATTTCGTCAAAACTTCAAGTTTTACAAGGTTATCAAATTCATTAGAACATGTTATTTTATGCATAATGAGTTTGTGCATAAAAGATCATAACATAGTCTTTTCGTGAATCATTGATCAATCATGTAACTAAATCATGACTTTCAAGTTTTCACAAAAATCATAATCATGAGATCAAGAAATCAAGAGTTAATCAAATTCAAGTTATCACTAAGTCAATCGATGAATCAAAGTCTATACAACTATAAATCTTATATCTTATGTATGATTACAATGATATAGGAACCAGTTAGAAGTCCTGTTTGCTACTTGCTATTTTTTATAGTTCAGAGTCT
This sequence comes from Mikania micrantha, assembly GCA_009363875.1. Taxonomy (NCBI): domain Eukaryota; kingdom Viridiplantae; phylum Streptophyta; class Magnoliopsida; order Asterales; family Asteraceae; genus Mikania; species Mikania micrantha. Next base: position 31,551,381 of record CM018681.1, read on the forward strand.
ACTGCAGACAGGTGAGAACATTAGCCCCTCTTTTTACTGTTTTTACAACTGTTTTGGGGTGGAACACATGATCAAATGCTCTTACTTCAATCATATTTCATGATACGCATTACTGTTACTTGGCAAACATTACAGGTTTACTTTAGAAATCCAAGGGATTTCTCAATTGTTTTTAAAGGAATTTATAAACTCTTTTACTCTAATCTCGTGTTTTCGAAATTAATCTTTTATAAACCTTGTTGTTATACAAGGATGCTATCTTATGTACTCAATCAAAAGATTCACAACATGGTATTCAAACAATGTTTTTCATGGTGTTCAAACAAGGATTCATTTCATGGTATTCAAACAGAGGATTCATTTCATGGTACTCAAACAAGGTTTTCAATCATGTTATCAAATAAGGCATTAACACGCTAGTTTAAAGCAATGTTCAAAAGCATGGTGTCCATCGTTGTGAGCAAACTTATAAACACATCAGGTTTCATATTCATTAGCGTTAGTACTGGGTGATCACAACAAGGGAAAGCGGACACATTTGGGCAGGCCGATTGCTGCAGTTAGATTTTAAATTTTTTTTATAAACTAACTGCAGATTTCGGTTATGTATGGTTATCATTGTTGCTGACTAATTTTCTGACTCCAAACGTATTTTGGGACTTGATTATATGTTGGTTTTTGTGCAAACAGTCTTTGGACTGTTTACACTCGTTTGACATACCTGATGTTAGTTTGGGTTGCAACCCATCCATGTAATTCCATTATTGTTTTAATATACCTATGCCTTATGTCACAGATTCATGTTTACAAATGATTAAACCTATTGTTCTCACCAACTACATCTGTAGTTGACAGTTATGTCACACCCCGAGCCGGCGGGGTAGGATCGGAGTCCCCGTCGGGCGGAAGGTTCCCGGGGCGCGATATCGGGAGTGATAATCAGAAGTGATCAGATTGTTTACATTGCACATGATATAAATGAGAAATGCTAAATAAAATAGAATTACAAAGTTAAATTACATCAGTATTGTTTATAATTTAACAATGTAAGTCTATTGTAAACATCATAAAATAACTATCTTGTATTTACACAAGATATACAAAATAAATTGTATAATGATGTCTTCAAAAGTATGCAGGTCCAAAATACTAAGTCTTCTATCTGAAGCCCTAGTCCAAAAGAAATGACTTCCTAATTGACCTGTTCGTCACCTGAGAAGTCATGCAAAAATAAAGGTCAACACATGGTTGGTGAGTTCATATAGTTTAGTATTTGAAAATGATTTGAAAACGATTTGAACATGATTTGAAAATGATTTGAAAATGATTTGAAAACCTCCTTTGGTAAAGACCTTAACCTCATTAACTTCACATGTAATATCCAAATCGGTATGCTTATATATAGGGCATATGTAGGGTCGAACTTACCGCCCGCCCAGCCACCGTCCCACCACATACTAATCCGTATATGACACTGTTGTTAATGATAATTAAGCATTTTTACCCTCAACACAACCCATAAGTTCTTCTGTTTGTTGTCCCTGTAATTACAATCATTTGAAATCCATGTTGATTTCATAAGTTCATCACACAATATGATCAACCATAGTAATTGTATAAACAGTTATAAATGTTTAATTAAACAAGTAAATAAACATTTAATAAAATCTAAGTCCTTATGATTGGGGCCTATGGTCATACTCGAGTAGACTAGTCTGTCAATCTAGGTACTTAGTAGTTAGGGAATTCTGTAAATATCATCAAACATAAGACCTACAAGTCAATCAGTCTAGCTAGGACTTCTTGAAATATAGGATTTCTGAATTCAATGTGTTGGCAAATGTTATCTCTGATATTTCCCATACTATCCCTTAAAAATGATTTAATGATCGTCTGATTTTGTCACAAGATGTACTTGATGTGTTGATCATAGAATACAAGATTCATTGATCGGTTGTACACTTGATTCATTGTTCAACAAACACTTGGTTTGTAGAACATTGATTGTTGTCTTTGCAAAGATTGTTTTGTTGATGTCTTGAAGTCCCACACTTGTTTTGTCAAACTGTTTGATTTGATTTCTTGAATTCACCCACTTGATTTCCCCAAAATGTTTGATTTGATTCCCTTGAATTCACCCACTTGATTTCCCAAAATGTTTGATTTGATTCCTTTGAAATGTTTTGACTCATTGAAAAGTTTAGTTTAACCTGTTTATTCACTTAATATATAAGTGAATAAGCTTAGTAAAACCTGCATAAAATCTTCCCAAACATGGTTTAGGATAACATTTATATATATGAAACATATAAATTTAAAAGCATTAAAGTAAACAATTTAAGTAAACAGTCTACGCATGCTTCTCAGCCCCGCGTTTTAAAACAAAAATGTTAGAAAAGGGGCAATGAACTCACCTGTGCGGCTATGTAATTTGATCTAACACAAAATGCGCGCTCCTGTAAGTAAGCTAAGTTTCTTCGGTTCCTGAGTTATTTTATAAGAATTCGAACATATTAAGTACGCGTAGTAGTCGTTGTGCCTAAGGTTTGAGTCTTGTTGTGTGTGCAACTAAGTGTCCTAGTGCTAAATGTATCTATGATCTAATCTATCTTAATTACCCTTCATATGATCCCACTTCCCATGATCAGTTATAATATCTTACTTTTATATTTTAGAAAATTTCGGCAGAGTTTCCTTTGTTTTTAAAGCAATTCCAGACAATTAAATTGTCTAGGTTGTGATTCCTAATAAATTAACTAATATCTTCTTATTTATTTAAATTAAAAATATTAATTAACTGTTTAAATCGAAATGTACGGTCGTCGCGCGTATTCGTTCGGATCGTCACCCGCACGAACACGACGATAACTATACTTTTCAATCTTGTTTTCTAATTTTAGAATATCATTCAGAACGTTAAACTTTCAGATATATTCGTACAGATCGTCACCTATACGAATAACCCGTAAATTTAGCATTCACATAACAATATTCGTGTGTTTTGTTCTGTAAGACCTCACATACGTTTATACATAATAAATCCTAAACAAATAATCACATGATGGTTCTGTATTGCCAGATAATTATCCGACTCAAGAACCATTTTTCTGAACTGTGTTTCTGTTAAATGTGTCTGAAACTGTTCTATGACAACTCACCATGATAATGATAAATGATATGAATTTGAAATTACTGAAATGTGTATGATTCATACCTGTTTTACTGTTCATGTACTGTAGAGATCACTGTTCCGGTGGCAGTTCCGGCACTGATGTTACAGTCTCCCCTTGTTAGAGAAATTTCGTCCCGAAATTTAAGAGTTGTTATCAGGTACAGCTTCCTCTTCAAACAGCTGGGGATACTTTAACTTCATGTGATCTTCACGTTCCCAAGTGAACTCGGGCCCGCGTCTTGAATTCCAACGAACCTTTACAATAGGAATACGGCTTCGCCTCAGTTGTTTAACCTTGCGATCCATAATCTCTAAAGGTTCTTCAATGAAATGTAACTGTTCATCGACTTGAATTTCTTCGATTGGAATGACGAGAGACTCGTCAGCAAGGCATTTCTTTAAGTTTGAGACGTGAAACACGTCATGCACACCACTGAGTTCATCTGGTAATCTCAATCGATAGGCTACAGGACCTATACGTTCGGTGATCTCGAACGGTCCCACGTATCGTGGTGCTAATTTGCCTTTCTTTCCAAAGCGTACAACGCCTTTCCATGGGGACACCTTCAACATTACACGATCTCCCACTTGGAATTCCAACGACTTGCGCCGTTTGTCGGCGTAGCTCTTTTGTCTGCTCCTTGTTGCTTGTAGTCTTCTTTGAATCTGAGCTATCTTGTCAGTGGTTTCTTGTATTAGTTCTGGCCCCGTTATTCGGTTGTCTCCAATTTCAGTCCAACAAATCGGTGATCGACATTTCCGGCCATAAAGAGCCTCGAATGGTGCACATCCGATACTGCTGTGGTAACTGTTATTATAGGAGAACTCAATCAGTAGCAAATGGGAATCCCAATTCCCACCGAAGTCTAGAACACAGGTTCTCAACATGTCCTCTAGGGTTTGAATAGTACGTTCGCTTTGGCCATCCGTTTGTGGGTGGTAAGCTGTACTCAAGTTCAACTGTGTCCCTAGAGATTTCTGTAATGATTGCCAGAATCTTGATGTGAATCTGCTATCTCGATCAGAAATAATAGACAATGGCACACCGTGGCGTACCACTATCTCGTTGATGTATAATCTTGCCAGTTTATCCATGGTGAAGTTCTCACGCATGGGCAAGAAATGAGCAGATTTGGTTAAACGATCAATGATCACCCATATTGTATCATGACCGCTGGAAGTGCGGGGTAGCTTGGTAATGAAATCCATAGCTATTTGTTCCCACTTCCAGAGCGGAATCTCAGGCTGTTCCAATAGACCGGACGGTCTTTGGTGTTCCGCCTTTACCTTCGCACACGTTAGACATTGACCGACGTATCCGGCTATGTCCTTCTTCATTCCCGGCCACCAATAAAATCCACGCAAGTCTTGGTACATCTTATCAGCGCCTGGATGAACAGAGTATTTAGTCTTGTGTGCTTCATCAAAGATAAGTTTCCTCAATTCATCTACCGCAGGGATCCATATATGTTCCTTGTAGTAGATCATTCCATCGGACTTTGTGTCAAACTGTTTCTCTGCTCCGCAATCAAGTTCCTTCTTCAGATTTCCTCGATCTAATGCTTCTTGTTGTGCTCGAATAATCTTGTCACTTAAACTGGTCTGCACGGTTATCCCCATTGCTCTAACACGTAGGGGTTTGACCCGTTCCTTCCGGCTCAAGGCATCGGCTACAACGTTCGCCTTTCCCGGATGGTATTTGATCACACAATCATAATCATTCAGAAGTTCAACCCAACGGCGCTGTCGCATGTTGAGCTCCTTCTGATCAAAGATGTGCTGCAGACTTTTGTGATCAGTGAATATGGTACACTTGGTGCCATATAAGTAATGTCTCCAAATCTTCAGTGCGAAGATTACAGCTCCCAGTTCAAGATCATGAGTAGTGTAGTTCTTCTCATGAATCTTTAACTGTCTTGATGCATAGGCTATGACTTTGTCCCGTTGCATTAACACACAACCGAGTCCCTGATGGGAAGCATCACAGTACACAACAAAGTCATCACAGCCTTCTGGAAGAGATAGAATTGGAGCATCACATAGTTTCTGTTTCAATGTCTGAAAAGCATCTTCCTGTTTCTGCTCCCAGACAAACGGTTCACTTTTCTGGGTTAGCTTAGTGAGAGGTAAAGCTATCTTAGAAAAGTTTGAGATAAACCTTCTGTAATAACCCGCCAATCCCAGAAAAGACCGTATCTCCGTCGGCGTCTTCGGAGTGTCCCAATTCTTTATCGCTTCAATCTTGGCAGGGTCTACATGAATCCCCTCGCTGTTGACCACATGACCCAGAAATTGAACTTCTCTTAGCCAAAACTCACATTTGGAGAATTTGGCATAGAGTTTCTCTTCTTTCAACAGCTCCAAGATCTTTCTAGGGTGTTGCTCATGTTCTGTTTTGGTCTTGGAATAAATCAGTATGTCATCAATAAAGACAATGACAAACTGATCCAAGTACGGCTTGCACACTCGGTTCATGAGATCCATGAAAACCGCGGGTGCATTTGTCAATCCGAAAGGCATCACCATGAATTCGTAATGCCCGTATCTTGTTCAGAAGGCCGTTTTCGGTATGTCTTCGTCTTGAACTCTCAGTTGATGATATCCAGACCGCAAGTCAATCTTTGAGAAGTACTGTGCTCCTTGTAATTGGTCAAACAAATCATCAATCCTCGGCAATGGATACCGATTCTTGATGGTTAATTTGTTCAGCTCTCTGTAATCTATGCACATTCTGAACGATCCGTCTTTCTTCTTCACGAACAAAACCGGAGCTCCCCAAGGTGAGTAGCTCGGCCTGATGAAACCCTTGTCAAGTAGCTCCTGTAACTGATTAGACAATTCCTGCATCTCTGAAGGTGCTAACCTGTAAGGATATTTAGCAACAGGAGTTGCTCCAGGAATTAAGTCAATACGAAATTCTACCGGTCGCGCAGGTGGCAAACCAGGTAGGTCTTCGGGAAATACTTCTGGATACTCTTTCACTACTGGTACATCTTGAATCTCCTTCTTATCTTTCTCTTTATCCACCACGTGAGCCAGGAATGCTATGCACCGCTTCTGTAGGCACTTACGCGCCTTTATGCAAGAAATGATTTTGACACTTCGCTTTGCTTGGTCCCCTTTTACTTCCAATACACGATCACTCGGCAATGGAATTCGAAGCAGCTTCTCAGAACAGATGACTTCCACTCGGTTAGATGAAAGCCAATCCATTCCCACAATGATGTCAAAACTACCCAGCTCCATCGGTATCAAATCGATGGTAAATGTAAAATCATTTAGTGTCAATGGGCAGTTCCTATAAACTGTACTAACTGTGATCTGTTTCCCGTTAGCTACTTCTATAATGTAAGGGGAGTCTAACTGTTCCTCTATGGAATCTAGTTGGCACGCAAAGTCGGTAGAGATAAAACTCTGATCCGCACCAGTATCAAATAAGACAGATGCATAAAAGTCATGTAAGAGAAACGTACCAGTGACCACATTTGGGTCCTGGCGTGCAGCTGGTGCTCCGATAGCAAAGGCTCGTCCACGGGGTGCTTGAACTGCTGGTTGAGCCTTCTTTGGGCAGTTCTTCGCAAAGTGGCCTTGTTCGCCACAGTTATAGCATCCACTATTGTTCTGATTTGCTGGTGGAGGAAGAGCCAAAGCAGCATTGTTGACTGCTTGGTTAGGTGTCATCCTACAGTATTGGACCCAATGGCCCTTTCTTCCACATCCTGTGCAATGTTTACACGGAGCGTCAGCAGGGTGATGATACTGACACTTGGCACACAGAGGATATGTGCCAGTGTAGGGTTTGCGGTTGGGGTTTTGTGGTGCTGCTGTTACTTGTTGGAGAGGTGTGGCCACCGTGTAGTTCTTGATGGTCTTCTGTTTCTTCTTTGGATGGTGGTGGGGTTTCTTGGAAGACTCAGCCTTGTTCTTGCTGGGTTCAGCCTCTTTCTTTAAAACTCCAGAGGCTACCATGAGGTCAGTGAGTTTCCCAGACAGTCTCACTGCAGATTCAACAGTAGTAGGGTTGGCTGAAACAACCATGCCCTGAATGCAGGCAGGAAGTCCACCCACATAACGGTCTATCCTTTTCTCCAGAGTTGGTACCATATCTGGTACCAAAGCAACTAACTCGTGGTAACGAGTAGTGTACCCCATGTGATCAGCCCCCTTCATCACATGGTTGGATAGTTCAACCTCCAACTTCTGCAGTTCATTCTTGGGACAGAATTCTGTTCGCAGCAGTGTCTTGAAGTCTTCCCATGGCATGGCCATGGCTTCTTCTCTTCCTCGGGCATTGATCTGACCGTTCCACCAGGTCAGAGCCCGTTTGTTGAATGTTCCCGCTGAGTAACGGACCTTGTGGTGTTCGGGGCAGCTGCAAAGATCCAATGTTGCCTCAATCTTCTCAATCCATTGGATTAATCCAACGGCGCCTTCAGACCCACTGAAACTGGGTGGCTTACATCCTACGAAGGACTTGTAGGAGTAGTGAGATGAATCTCCAGTGTTTCCACTGGCTTCCCCTGATGTGTTGCCAGTTTTGAGGATCTCATTACGAAGACGGAGGAACATCTCCGGTATTGCCTCTTTCATCTGATTCGTCATCTGGCTACTCAGTAACGTCACCAGAGCGATAGTAGCAGGGTCCATAGTCGGTGTTGTGCCTGAACCAGATGCTTGAGTGATCAATGGAGGAGGGGGAGGAGGAGGTGGAGGAGGTGGTGGTGGAGAGTCATTCGGAGACGGTGTGGAGGAGTGTGGAGCCAAGTCTTGTGGTGGTAGCTGTATCAAAGGAGGTTGTCTTCGTGGAGGCATTCTGATCATAACCAATAAAGTCATCGGTTAGTGCAATGATCGAATACAGAAGACAATATGCAAATAAGTCTTAAGTCTTACTTTCTCTACATGCAGGGTCCCTAGGTTATAGTCTAGGCCAAACCATTTAAATAAGTGACCTATATTTCTCTATAACCATGGCTCTGATACCAATCTGTCACACCCCGAGCCGGCGGGGTAGGATCGGAGTCCCCGTCGGGCGGAAGGTTCCCGGGGCGCGATATCGGGAGTGATAATCAGAAGTGATCAGATTGTTTACATTGCACATGATATAAATGAGAAATGCTAAATAAAATAGAATTACAAAGTTAAATTACATCAGTATTGTTTATAATTTAACAATGTAAGTCTATTGTAAACATCATAAAATAACTATCTTGTATTTACACAAGATATACAAAATAAATTGTATAATGATGTCTTCAAAAGTATGCAGGTCCAAAATACTAAGTCTTCTATCTGAAGCCCTAGTCCAAAAGAAATGACTTCCTAATTGACCTGTTCGTCACCTGAGAAGTCATGCAAAAATAAAGGTCAACACATGGTTGGTGAGTTCATATAGTTTAGTATTTGAAAATGATTTGAAAACGATTTGAACATGATTTGAAAATGATTTGAAAATGATTTGAAAACCTCCTTTGGTAAAGACCTTAACCTCATTAACTTCACATGTAATATCCAAATCGGTATGCTTATATATAGGGCATATGTAGGGTCGAACTTACCGCCCGCCCAGCCACCGTCCCACCACATACTAATCCGTATATGACACTGTTGTTAATGATAATTAAGCATTTTTACCCTCAACACAACCCATAAGTTCTTCTGTTTGTTGTCCCTGTAATTACAATCATTTGAAATCCATGTTGATTTCATAAGTTCATCACACAATATGATCAACCATAGTAATTGTATAAACAGTTATAAATGTTTAATTAAACAAGTAAATAAACATTTAATAAAATCTAAGTCCTTATGATTGGGGCCTATGGTCATACTCGAGTAGACTAGTCTGTCAATCTAGGTACTTAGTAGTTAGGGAATTCTGTAAATATCATCAAACATAAGACCTACAAGTCAATCAGTCTAGCTAGGACTTCTTGAAATATAGGATTTCTGAATTCAATGTGTTGGCAAATGTTATCTCTGATATTTCCCATACTATCCCTTAAAAATGATTTAATGATCGTCTGATTTTGTCACAAGATGTACTTGATGTGTTGATCATAGAATACAAGATTCATTGATCGGTTGTACACTTGATTCATTGTTCAACAAACACTTGGTTTGTAGAACATTGATTGTTGTCTTTGCAAAGATTGTTTTGTTGATGTCTTGAAGTCCCACACTTGTTTTGTCAAACTGTTTGATTTGATTTCTTGAATTCACCCACTTGATTTCCCCAAAATGTTTGATTTGATTCCCTTGAATTCACCCACTTGATTTCCCAAAATGTTTGATTTGATTCCTTTGAAATGTTTTGACTCATTGAAAAGTTTAGTTTAACCTGTTTATTCACTTAATATATAAGTGAATAAGCTTAGTAAAACCTGCATAAAATCTTCCCAAACATGGTTTAGGATAACATTTATATATATGAAACATATAAATTTAAAAGCATTAAAGTAAACAATTTAAGTAAACAGTCTACGCATGCTTCTCAGCCCCGCGTTTTAAAACAAAAATGTTAGAAAAGGGGCAATGAACTCACCTGTGCGGCTATGTAATTTGATCTAACACAAAATGCGCGCTCCTGTAAGTAAGCTAAGTTTCTTCGGTTCCTGAGTTATTTTATAAGAATTCGAACATATTAAGTACGCGTAGTAGTCGTTGTGCCTAAGGTTTGAGTCTTGTTGTGTGTGCAACTAAGTGTCCTAGTGCTAAATGTATCTATGATCTAATCTATCTTAATTACCCTTCATATGATCCCACTTCCCATGATCAGTTATAATATCTTACTTTTATATTTTAGAAAATTTCGGCAGAGTTTCCTTTGTTTTTAAAGCAATTCCAGACAATTAAATTGTCTATTTTTTTCAACAAATCCCAATCAATTAAATCAAAATAGGTACTTAAATCAAAACATTGCAATTTACTTCCAATTAAATCGATATTAAGTCAAAATCATTTAATGAAATTTAATAAGTTATAAATGAATGAATGAGATCTTATCAAAATCCCATTACTTGAGTTTACTGAATCATTAAATACATGATGGGCTTAATTAAGCCTCGTTGGGCCCACTTAGGCCTAGTTGAACTTCTTTGACTTCTACTTGATTACCATGAGCTTAGAACCCTTTTAACCTATTTGTTAAACAATCTTGTGTTCAATATTTATTTCCACATGCGTATGCATGATTAGGGTTTCATCCTTGTTTATGCAAACATACAAGTATATATGATTGATCCACATGCACTCATTGCATGCAACTTATATGATCAATCTTCTCATGAAATGGCTAAATTTTAATGGTTCACTACCCGTTTCCTAAGTTATATCATTTATCTCTTTGATCCTAGTCCATATTAACCACTTTAACAATCCCTAAGTTTAACAAATGGTCCAAGGCAGCGAACCTATATTAAACCGGCCAAGGGTTCGGCTAACACTTTGAATTCAACGAACCTTTAGGGTTCGGTTCATAGTTCGGCTAAGTTGGCAACATATAGGGTTCGGCTAATAACAGATGGTTCGTAACTATTCAAGTCTGCATGGCCATGGTTCGGCCATGCAAGGTTCGTGTGTCCTAGGTTCGTGATGCCATGGTTCGTTGCATTGTCTTATGGTTCGGTGACTGACTAAGGTTCGGCCGAAGAGGGTTCGTCGCCACAGGGTTCGGCCATTGAGGGTTCGTGGGTCAGAACTTTACAGGTTCGTTACAGGCTTGGTGCAGGGTTCGCTGCACGTGGCTGCAGGGTTCGTAGCAGGCAAGGCAGGGTTCGTTGCAGATATGAGCAAGGGTTCGTTCCTAATTCGGCTAACCTGGATGAAGGTTCGGCTAGACCTTAGCCGCTTGAAAGGGTTCGGCCGACTGGGTGGAACCACGAACCTGTGCTATCATCTTCTTCTAAATTGCTAACCTATTACAAGCTCAATCCTAACAGTTCCTAAGTGTGTATAACATCTTAACTCAAGTATTTTATGTGTTTGACCTTGATTATAATAACAAGATCATATAATTTCGTGAAACCCTCTAAAACCGAATTTACAAGGATTGTTTACCTTAGATCTCGTGGTTAGAAGTTCGAATTTCTTGTACTTTCGTAATCTTCTTGATGAGATGGACGTTTAGACACCAACTAAGCTCGAATCCGGCTTGTAATGGGCTTCAAATTGTTGAGAGAAGTGGTGTTCTTAAGAAGGTTTTAGAGAGAGAGGGAGAAAACGTGGTGAAGAGAGAGAGAGAGGTTGGTGAGGTTTGTTATGGCAATTTAATGCCATAATAAAAGATACCATCTCACTCGGTTATTCGATTTTGTCCGGTTTCGCGTAAAATGTCGAATCACGTAGTTTTCGCGACGAACGACGCGATTTTATAAAAATAGAATTTATTTAATTATTCTAGGTTGTGATTCCTAATAAATTAACTAATATCTTCTTATTTATTTAAATTAAAAATATTAATTAACTGTTTAAATCGAAATGTACGGTCGTCGCGCGTATTCGTTCGGATCGTCACCCGCACGAACACGACGATAACTATACTTTTCAATCTTGTTTTCTAATTTTAGAATATCATTCAGAACGTTAAACTTTCAGATATATTCGTACAGATCGTCACCTATACGAATAACCCGTAAATTTAGCATTCACATAACAATATTCGTGTGTTTTGTTCTGTAAGACCTCACATACGTTTATACATAATAAATCCTAAACAAATAATCACATGATGGTTCTGTATTGCCAGATAATTATCCGACTCAAGAACCATTTTTCTGAACTGTGTTTCTGTTAAATGTGTCTGAAACTGTTCTATGACAACTCACCATGATAATGATAAATGATATGAATTTGAAATTACTGAAATGTGTATGATTCATACCTGTTTTACTGTTCATGTACTGTAGAGATCACTGTTCCGGTGGCAGTTCCGGCACTGATGTTACAAGTTACTTTTCACGTGTTTCAGGTAATCAGGTTTAAGACTTTCTCAGGGACAACTAAGGAGACCATTCTAAGATAGAACAAGATGAAGAAACATGCTAGGATGGATTAGAAACACACTAAATCCTAATTGTTTAATTGTCTTGTTTGAAGTCTTATTTTGTAACTATATTTTGGGTCTGTAGTTGTCTTTCTTTTGATAGATAGATTGGCTGTAACTAAACAATTGTCTAATCATTATGAAACTTAGTAATCCATTGTGGTTGTTCTTATTCAATACTTGTGCATGATTCAACTGTTCATACGTCACCGCGCCGTGGATTCCGCACGCGGCACAGGGGTGTGACACCATCCGCCAGCCCACCACCGCTTCGATATACCACGACGTGCCCTTGCTAGCATTTGGCAATACGATTGTATTGATTTCCATGTATGTTTCATTGATTAAGTATCCCATGATCTTTGATTACTGAAATATGATTGAATCTATGATTGAATCTATGATTGAATCTGTGATTGATTTACGATTGAATTATGTGTGCACCTAATAACAATCGTTAACATGTAGAACTAAATCATATGTGTGCTCTACATTTTTCCCGTTAACTTATGTCAGTAAGTACTAAGCATGTAATCACTTAATAATTTCACTTAAGGTTTACATTTAAAGATTGTTCACAACTTGATTGATTCATCTATGATTGAATAACATAATGGTTGTATCTCATTTGTTTGACTAATGTTCAATGATTCCATTTGCTCCCGGATCTTTACTTCAAATACGAATGCCGAATTCCCCCTGCCATACTAAAGATAGCATATATATACGGCATACGTAGGGTCAAGCAAACTCCCCGCCCAGCCGACATCCCACCACCACTTCAGTATGCCAGAGCTTGGTCGCCAATTGGATTTGAAACTAAGATCCCAACTCTTGATTGATTCTGATTGATTCATGATTGTCTCTTGAACTATGTATATGTTTATGATTGTGTAACCCATGGTTCATGATTTACTTGAAATCAAGACCTTAAGTTTTCGCATATGTTTCCTAGGTAAATTAACCTAGGTTCTCAATACTTACAGTATTGAGTATAATGATCTCCTTGCGTGAACTTCAACTAAAGAATTCTGTTACACAGATTCTAAGTTATGAAGTCCTAATGATAATGAATACATGATGATAAGAACATGATTAGAATTCCGGATCAAAGATACTAAGAATACAGATCTTTGCCTCTAAAATTCTGTAATGACTTATGATTGAGAATTTCAGATCAAGGATACTAAGAATACAGATCCTTGCCTCTGAAATTCTTTAATGAACTCTGATTGAGAATTTCAGATCAAGGATACTAAGAATACAGATCCTTGCCTCTTAAATCCTGTAATGAATATGTGTTGAGAAATTTAATTCGGTTTCTAAAATTTTAGAATTCCGATTCAAATTCCTTGACTCGATACTAAATCTTAGAAATGTATCCCTAAGATCTTTCAAGCTTAATGTAGACTTAATGCTTACTTAAGTTTACTTAGTTTCTAAGTATCCTCAAGCCTATAGCACTTAGTCCTATTGGGTAGCTTAGGTTATAGTCAAGGTCATTAATTATTGGGTTTTTCCTAGTTCTCTACAACCTTGGCTCTGATACCAACCTGTCACACCCCCTGCGCCGCGTGCGGAATCCACGGCGCGGTGACGAATGATGGTTGAATCATGCACAAGTATTGAATAAGAACAACCACAATGCATTACTAGATTTCATAATGTTTAGACCATTGTTTAATTACAGACAATCTATCTACCAAAAGAATGACAACTACAGACCCAAAATATAGTTTACAAAATAAGACACAAACAAGACAATTAAACAAATAGGATTTAATGTGTTTCTAATCCATCCTAGCTTGTTTCTTCATCTTGTTCTATCTTAGAATGGTCCCCTTAGTTGTCCTTGAGGATGATCTAAACCTGATTGCCTGAAACACGTGAAAAGTAAATGTCAACTACAAGAGTAGTTGGTGAGAACAATAGGTTTAACAGTTGTAAACGTGAATTTGCATTGTAAGGCATATATGATAAACAATGAATGAACATACATGGATGGTTACAACCCACACTAACATCAAGTCTGTAAAACGTATCCAAACAGTCCGCAGACTGTTTGCTAGAAAAACCAACATATAATGAAGTCCCAAACTACGTTTGGAGTTAGAGAATATGTCAGTAACTTTGAATAACCAGAATGCATCCAAATCTGCAGTTAGCTTATAAAACAAATTTAAAAGCCAACTCCAGATTTGCCGTAACCATATGTGTCCGCTTTCCCTTGTTGTGATCACCCAGTACTAACGCTAATGAATAAGTAACTTGATGTGTGTATAAGTTTGTTCACAACGATGAACACCATGTTTTTGATTACTTGATTTGAAACCATTGATTGAATGCCTTATTTGATATCATGATTTGAAAACCTTGATTGAATACCATGCATTGAATCTCTTGTTTGAATACCATGAATTGAATCCTTTGTTTGAACACCATCATGAAAACTATTGATGGAATACTTTGTTTGAAACCTTTGATTTAATACATAGAATAGCGTCCTTGTATAGTAACAAGGTTTAACACATATTGTCTTCGAAAACACAAGTTTAGAGTAAAAGAGTTTATAAATTCCATTATTTAAAAGTGTTTATCATTTATAAAACTATTTGAGTAAAAACTGATATAAATCAGTTTAAAGAATCTTTATAAAACCTTTTTAATAGAAAAATGTTTAACTGTTGTTAAAATCCTTTAAAACAGTTGATGAATCCGTTGAATTTGTACAGTGAACCTGTAATGTTTGTAAAGTAGCATAAATTCAGTATCATGAAATATGATTGAAATAAGAGTATTTGATCACGTGTTCCACCCCAAAACAATTGTAAAACAGTAAAAGAGGGGCTAATGTTCTCACCTGTCTGCAGTAGACTCTGAACTATAACAAGTAGCAAGTAGCAAACAAGACCTCTAACTGGTTCCTATATCATTGTAATCATACATAAGATATAAGATTTATGATTGTATAAACTTTGATTCATTGATTGACTTGTTTTATCTTGAACTTGATTAATCCTTGAATCACTTGTTTCATAATTGATTCATGAAAAAGAATATGTCATGTTCTTTTATGCACAAATTTGTTATGCATAAAATAACATGTGTTTATGAGTTTGATAAACCATGTTAAACATTTAGTTTGAAGAGATGTTCAAATTGTTGTTAAGTCTTTGGAATTATGACATGATCTCTTAACTATGTTAAGTTATCAACTTAATTCGAATAAGATCGGTTCACAACTATTTAAAGTTGTGGCCCAACCATTGGGCCTAAAGCCCATGAAACCATGGTGACTTAAACAATGGTCATAGGTCTCTTAGGTTTGACATGGGCCGAAAGATGATTGGGCCCAGGGCCGGTTTATGGATTTGTTGGGCCATAAACAATTGTTATTGGGCCAAATATGTATGTGTACGCCGAAGGTCCAAGCGAGGCTCAATGTTGGGTCACTATTGGGCCGAAATAACATGAAATGGGCTGAGTAAATGGATTTGTTAAGGTAATGGGCTGATGAAGCTTTGTGGGCTGCATGCCTTCGGATGGTTTGCCAAAAGTGGCAGCGAACCTTTAGGTTAGCCGAGGCTAGGTTCGTCGCATGGCTTGGATTCGTGACTAGCACTACGTTCGTCAACAGTGTTCGGCTTTAGTTCCCGGTTCAAGGTTCGTTGCATGCTAAGCCCAATGAAGGTTCGCGAAGCCCCCTCCTAAGGCTCGGCTAATGATCAACGAACCATGCAGGGTTCGCAGCTCATGATGGTTCGTCGAGTATGAGTAAGGTTCGTGTCTCCTAGTTCGGAGCTGAGATGATTAGTGAGCAAGCAGAGGTTCGGCCCAGGTTTCTCAGAAAGGTTCGGCCTTATAGGTTTGCATGCAAGGTTCGCCCATGAAACCACCTCATGGTTCGGCTGCTACAGGTTGAAAGGTTCGGCTGCTTCTAACTCCAAGATGGTTCGTCTATATGTTGAAAGGTTCGTGAGTGGAGGAAGTTGGCTGGGGAAATAGGTTCGGCCACTCAGGGTTCGTGAGAGCACAAGGGTTCGGCCAACTCCTTCCCGACGAACCTGTGACTATTCCATCTCCCATTTCGAGCTGAGACCAGCCATGGTGAAACCCCCACATCACTGATGATCAAGAAAAAGTTGTCGATGGCCTAGAGGTGGTTTACATAGGTTCCTAATACCGGTTATGTAGTTGGATCGCAATAAAGATGGGAAAAACCCTAATTTTTGAAACTTCTTTTTGTCATACCTCTGATTTGGCCGTACAAATCCATAGATACCTTGTACTTCCGTGTAGGGAATGTCGAGAGCTTCGCGTAGGTTCAAGAATCACTCAAATCCGCCAAGAAACGAAGGAGATATGAAGATTTTTGTGATGTTTTCTAGAGAGAGAATGGGATTTCCGAAAATCTAGAGAGAGAGAGGGTTTGGACTGGAATAAATGAGAGGAAACACCTCATTTGGTGTTTATATACTCTCGTGGTATTCGGGTTCGTTTCGTTTGCTCGGTTCGCGTTTTCGTCGCGTAACGCGCATTCTACGCGGTAATAAATTAAAAGAATTATTATTCTCATCATTTTGATGAGTTTCAAAATTGTAAAAATGTAAAATAATATATTTTACTTATTTTTACTGTTCGTTCGTTGTCAGATAGTTAAACAGATACAATTACGTGTATACCCACAATCGCGTACGTTTTTCGATCGTATTATTTATTTATTCTCGTTTAATCATAATTATAAGTTCAACATTCGTATCTTTATGGATCGTCACCCATAATTATACTCATTCTCGCTTACGTATTACGAATTTTGTTTATTTAATTCATTTGTCATACTATTCGTCTAAACACTACGCACTAACACTATCCCATTACACCGAACGCAGTATATGTATAGGGCATACCCCAGAGTCCAGCTACCTGCCTTATCTGACGCCGTCCCACCACTGTTTCGATATAATACAATACTGTTCTTGCCTAGCGAAATCGACTGTAAATAAATAATACATACTTGTTCCTATTAATTAAGATCCTATCACACACCAACACAATCATGAACATATGAATCACATTGACTGATTGGACATAAATACACATTGTTCTAACACTGTTTACGACTACCATGACTAAATATACAGATGTTACATCTGAACTATAACAACAAGCAAATAGCAAGCAAGACTTCTAACTGATTCCTATATCATTGTAATCATACATAGAATATAAGATTTATGATATTGTATTCTTTGATTGATTTGACTGACGTATGATATCATGATCTTGATTGACTCTTGTATAACATGATTTGAAACAATTCGAATCCTTATGACAATTCATGAATGTTAGGTTTATGAAATATCAAAGTGTTACCATCTTTTGAAATGATCATATGATTGTTGAACTTTAAACTAGTGGTCCTTATGTTGGGCCAACTATCCCATATGGGCCAATGTAATTGGGTCGAAATGTTAGTTGTGGGCCCAACAAGTTCTCATGGCCACATGAGTGTGATTTGGGCTAAGGTTAACTAATCAATTGACTGAATCAATAATGTATTGGGCTCATGGATAAGGTTTGTGGGCTGCAAAAAATCTCATGGGCCCATTCAACGTGTAATTGGGTTAAGTTTAGGATGCGTGGGCCCAATTAATGAAAACGGTTTAGTGGTTTGTTGGGCCAATGATTGTGGCTAGACCCATGTCGAACAGCCCAAAGACCGGACAAAGGGCCGAACAAGGATTGGGCTATACTGCTGCGGCAGGGAAGAACAAATGGGTTCGGCTCCCATTCAGCGAACCGTGTATGTTTTGTCCCAGGGTTCGGCCTCCACTCATCCTGTGAACCTTATGGTTAGTGCGTATAAAGGTTCGGCCAAAGTAGAACAATAGGTTCGTCTGAATGCATTGTTGGTTCGTCGAGGATTAGGGTTCGGCAATGGAGATTCGTGGCTCATGCATAGGGTTCGGCTGCCTGAAGGTTCGTGGGGATGATGATGGTCAAGGGTTCGGCTAAGGTGTCCCACGAACCCTAGATCCGGCTGAAGATGAGACCTGGTGGGCAGGTTCGTCGACAGCACAATGGTTCGGCTAGGTTCGCTCCTGCATGCAGATGTTTCGTCACCATGCAAGGTTCGTGAGGCCCCCTAAGGGTTCGGCTGGTGATCAACGAACCATGCAGGTTTGTTAGGGTTCGCCAAGACTCCAAAGGTTCGCAACTCAGATCTGTGGCAGTAAGGTTAGTCCCATGCGTGCCCAGCTCTTTTTCCCGAACCTGTCAACCTCTGTCACCATCATCTTCGTCAATTTAGGTGGTTAGGAACTCGTCTACAATGCCGTGTCATACAACACGTAATCCTCGAAGGTATATTGGTCGTGGAGGTGGGTTTAGGACCGGCTAATATCAAATTCGAACAACACAATACAAAACCCTATTTTCGTGATTTTCTATTCGATCATACCTCGTTTTTGGTCGGCTAAAACTTCAGATCCCTTGTACTTCTATGTAGGAAATGTCGAGAGCTTTGCATAGGTTCAAGAATCATCCATTTTCGTGAAGAATTGAAGAAGATATGAAGATTTTAGTGATGTTTTCTAGTGTGAGAAAGTGGAAATCGAAAATCTTAGAGAGAGAGAGAGTTTGGCTGCAATAAATGAAGGGAAAAGCCTTCTTCAAGGCTTTTATACTACGAGTGGTATTCGGGTTCGTTTCGGTTGCTCGGTTCGCGTTTTCGAAACGTAACGCGCATTTTACGCGTTTTAAATAAAATAGTTATTATTCTCATCATTTTGATGAGTTTCAAAATTTTAAAATGTAAAAATAATTTATTTCATTTATTTTTACTCTTCGTTCGTTGTCAGATCGTTAAACTAATACAATTACGTGTATACCCGCAATCGCGTATGTTTTTCGATCGTATTATATATTTATTGCCATTTACTCGTAATTATAAGTTCAACATTCGTATCATTATGAATCGTCACCCATAACTATACTCAGTCTCTCTTACGTATTACGATTTTGTTTAATTAATTCGCTTGTCATACTATTCGTCTGAACACTACGCACTAACACTATCCCATTACACCGAACGCAGTATATGTATAGGGCATACCCCAGAGTCCAGCTACCTGCCTTATCTGACGCCGTCCTACCACTGTTTCGATATAATACGATACTGTTCTTGCCTAGCGAAGTCGACTGTAAATAAATAATACATACTTGTTCCTAATTAAAGAATTCCTATAACACACAAACACATTCATGAACTCTTGAATCACATTGTAAATACTGATTCAAATACACATTGTACTAACACTGTTTATGACTACCATGAATAAATGTACAGATGTTACAGTCTCCCCTAGTTAAGGGAATTTCGTCCCGAAATTAACTAGCCGAGGGTACTGTAAAAAGATGAGGGTACTTAAGCTTCATCTGGTCTTCACGTTCCCAGGTGAAATCAGCACCACGTTTGCCCTCCCATCATACCTTTACGATCGGGATACGGCTACGTTAGAGTTTCTTGACTCCATGATCCATGATTTCGACCGGACGTTCTATGAATTGCATGTTGTTTTGAATCTGAATGTCTTCCAGTGGAATTTGAACATCATGATCTGCCAAGCATTTCTTAAGATTCGATACATGAAATGTATCGTGAACATTGCTAGCTCCACCGGAAGTTTGAGTTTGTAGGCTACGGGACCAATCCTTTCTAGGATCTCAAAAGGTCCAACGTACCTTGGTGCAAGTTTCCCTTTCTTCCCAAATCGGACAACGCCTTTCCAGGGAGAAACCTTAAGTAAGACTCGGTCACCAACTTGAAACTCAAGTGGTTTCCGACGTCGATCGGCATAACTCTTTTGTCGATCCCCTGCGGCGTTAAGCCGTGATTGAATGAATTTGATCTTGTCTGTTGTTTCTTGAATGAGTTCAGGTCCTACGACCTGTGAGTCACCAACCTCGGTCCAACAGACCGGTGATCGGCACTTCCTACAAATAAAGCTTCGAATGGTGCACATTGAATGCTTGTATGGTAGCTGTTGTTGTATGAAAACTCGATGAGTGGAAGATGAGTATCCCAACTCCCACCGAAGTCGATGACACAAGAACGAAGCATGTCCTTGAGTGTTTGGATAGTCCTTTCACTTTGACCATCGGTTTGGGGATGATACGCCGTGCTAAGATTAACACGGGTTCCCAAAGCCTTTTGCAATGTCTGCCAAAAGCGAGAAGTGAAACGGCTATCGCGATCAGAGATGATTGATGTTGGAGTACCATGACGAGCGATGATTTCCTTGATGTACAAGGTGGCTAACTTCTCTATTTTGTAATCCTCTCGGATTGGAAGAAAATGAGCAGATTTGGTGAGTCGATCGACGATCACCCAAATCGAATCGTAACCTCGTGGACTTCTCGGCAACTTTGTTATGAAATCCATGGAAATTTGCTCCCATTTCCATTGAGGAATTTCAGGTTGCTGCAGAAGTCCCGAAGGCTTTTGATGTTTTGCTTTGACTTTGGAACATGTTAGACATTTTCCCACATACAAAGCTATGTTTTTCTTCATTCTGGACCACCAGTAAGATGTCTTCAAGTCTTGATACATCTTATCGGCTCTTGGATGAACTGAGTATCGCGACTTATGAACCTCATCACAGATAAGTGTGCGCAATTCTTCTGATTTTGGAATCCATATGCGACCGTTGAAGTATAAAACCCCATCAGCTCGAGGTTCTAGTTTACCCTCAACTCCGCAGTCTAAATCTGTCTTCAGTTGATTGTCGATCGCTACTTGTTGTTGTGCAATACGAATCAGATCTTTCAAGTTTGGTTGTGTGTTGATCTCCATGGCTCTCACACGAATTGGCTTGACTGGTTCCTTACGACTAAGAGCATCCGCCACCACATTGGCATTACCCGGGTGGTAATGAATCTCACAGTCATAATCAGTTAGAAGCTCAACCCAACGCCGTTGTCTCATGTTGAGTTCCTTCTGATTTAGTATGTGTTGTAGGCTCTTATGGTCCGTATAGATGACACATTTAGTACCATAAAGGTAGTGCCTCCAAATCTTCAAGGCAAAGACCACAACCCCTAACTCAAGGTCATGAGTAGTATAATTCTTCTCGTGAACATTAAGTTGTCTTGAAGCGTATGCGATTACCTTGTCCCGTTGCATAAGTACACAACCGAGTCCAAGGTTTGAAGCATCGCAGTAGAAAATAAAATCATCACTGCCTTCTGGGAGACTAAGGATTGGGGAGTTGCATAACTTCTGTTTTAGAAGTTGGAATGCATCTTCTTGTTTCTACCCCCATATGAAAGCTTGACTTTTCTGAGACAGAGTGGTAAGTGGCAAGGCAATCTTTAAAAAGTTATGCAATAACCTGCCAGACCCAGAAATGATCGAATCTCTGTTGGAGTAGATGGGGTAGTCCAGTTCTTAATTGCCTCAATCTTTGCTGGATCTACATGAATCCCATCCTTGTTTATGACATGCCCTAAGAAGTGAACCTCTTTTAGCCAAAATTCACACTTTGAGAATTTAGCATAAAGCTGTTCAGCACTTGGTAGCTCTAAGACTTTCCTCAAATGATCCTCATGTTCTTGCTCAGTCTTTGAATAAATAAGTATATCATCAATGAAGACGATAATGAACTGATCTAAGTATGGCCTGCAGACTCGATTCATCAAGTCCATGAACATTGCCGGTGCATTGGTCAGTCCAAATGGCATAACCACGAAGTCGTAGTGTCCATATCGAGTCCTAAATGCAGTCTTTGGTATATCCTCATCATTTACTCGTAACTGATGATACCCGGATCGTAGATCAAATTTAGAAAAGCAAGTCGCTCCCTGTAATTGATCAAACAGATCATCGATCCTAGGTAGAGGATATCTGTTCTTGATTGTCAACTTGTTTAGCTCACGATAATCGATGCACATACGAAATGAACCATCTTTCTTCTTAACAAAGAGAACCGGAGCTCCCCAAGGAGAGAAACTCGGTCTTATGAAACCTTTGTCTAGAAGTTCTTGGAGTTGACTAGACAGTTCTTGCATCTCAGACGGTGCTAATCGATATGGTGACTTCGCCACTGGGTTTGCTCCAGGGACGAGATCGATTCTAAAATCCACTTGCCTGTTTGGTGGTAGTCCAAGCAAGTCTTCTGGGAATACGTCCGGATAATCTCTGATGACCGGAACGTCTCCAATTGCTTTCTTCTCAGGTTTCTTTTCTACCACGTGAGCCAGGAACACAAAGTATTTCTTCCTCAGGTACTTTGTTGGACTAAAAGAACCAATGAGCCTGATCAGAAAAATCTCTAAGTCTCACAGCATTACAACAACTGAAGAAGAACACAAAGGCTGATATTCAAATGTGCTGAAGTCACAAGATCTGAAGAGATGTACAACAGCTGAAGTGTAAGTCGTCAGGTGTTGTAGTGTATAGTTAGTCTTCAGTAGTTTTCTTATTGTTTGTAAAAGTCTGGTGAGTAGTTTACTCATCAGAGGTTTTAGTATTTTGTATTTCAGTAGTTTCAGTATTTGTACTTCAGTAGTTTTGTTCTTCAGTAGTTGTAGAGTTTGTCTTCAGATGTTGAAGACATTCTCAGTCGTTTAGTTAATTTCAGTTGTTTTGTTTTGTCTGTTAGATGTCAACATCATGTGACATCATCAGACGTCACTGCCTTCTATATATAGGCAGTTGACATGATTGTAATGCAACGAAGTTAATCAATTGAATGAGATATTCCTTTTACAGAAAACTTTCTCTCTCTATAACAAACTTGCGTTACTGTTTGATTGAACTTGTTCTTACTTTACTTATGCTAATTCTGTGTTGAATTCCGCTGCTATACTCTACTGATTTATCAATTGAGAACATCTGATCCTACAATTGGTATCAGAGCAGGTTAATCATTGATCGATTACACAATTGATCTCTGAAACTGCTCAAATTTGTTCTCAAATTGAGTGAATTAGCTGATTAAGTAAGAATTTGTTATAGATTGAAGTTTTCTGCTAACTTCTGTTGATTTGTATTTCAATATCAATCTGTTTTGCATCAATTGATTGAGATTTGAATTAGTTTGTGTTAAATTGATTGAATCTGTGATCATGTCAACTCCGAACAATGATCCACACAATACAGGCTCCGCAACCAAGCCTCCGATGCTGGTGCGGAGTGAGTACAACATCTGGCAACGTAGAATGCTACATCACCTGTCGATTAACAGCGCAGGATGTTGGAAATCTGTTGTGCATGGACCATATAAACCCACGATCACTGATCCTGAAACTAAGATCATGATTCCGAAACCTGCTGATATGTATTCGGATGAGGACATTAAACTGTTTGAAATTGATGCTAAAGCTCATGGTATTCTGGCCATGGCTCTGCCGAATGAGATCTATTCTGGTTTGATGCATTATGATACTACTCATGATCTCTGGGTTGCACTGAAAGAACAATTTGGTGGAACCGATGAGGTTTTAGCAAATACTAGAGAAATTCTGGCTCAGCAGTATGAGACATTTTCTCACCGAAAGGGTGAATCCTTGACTCAACAATTTGAGCGATTCTCATGTTTAATTTCTGAGTTAAAAATGGTTAAGCAAGAATACACTAATAGTCAGATGAATAACAGATTTCTCAGATCATTGCCTGAGAGATGGGACACTTATACAATTGTCCTACGCTCTAATGCTAATCTAGAAAGTCTATCTCTCACCCAATTACATGGGAAACTCTTAACTTTTGAGAGAGAGGTAGAACAGAAGAGAAAACTGTCTTCATCTGGAAAACTTGCTGATGATTTTGTTCCTGGTAACACTGCTTTACTTGGTCAGGAGTCAGAGTTTAATGGGTCTGAATGTTCTTATGATGAACATATTGACTTTTCTACTAACAATTCTGATCATGCTTTTGTGGGAGTTGAGGGTAATGCAGGAAGTTATAGTGACAACTTGTGTTTTGTGATGGATGATTTGAAAGGTATCCCGGATGATGATCTAGAGGAGATGGACATTTTAAGTCAAATGGCATTGATCAACATCAGATCACAAAAGTTTTATAAAAGAACAGGAAGGAAGTTCCCTGGATTATCTGGCAAGACTAAGGTTGGATTTGACAAAGGGAAGTTGAGGTGCCATAAGTGTCATAGGCTTGGTCACTTTGCTAGGGAGTGCAAAACATCTGGTTCTAATCCTGCTGCACCTTTTGTGACCTTTCCGAGCAACAATTCCTCAGGAAAAGGACTACAATCTTCTGGTACTAGTCAACAGCAATTCTATCCAGCTCACTTTGTTCCACAAAATCCAATGCCCTATCCATATCCTTGCTTTTACATGCCTCAACCTCCTCACAATCCAGCATTAATTTCACCACAATCACCTGCTCTTCCTGAATCCAGCAAACCTCAATCAACTCAACAGTCTCAACAACAACAGCATCAGAGTTTCTTTACTCCTGGAGTTGTTGATTGGAGTAGCTTGCCTGATGACTTATCAGACTTCAACATGCAGCCTTTTTCTGAAACTAGTCCACATGGTGGAGACAATCCTTTTGGAAATCTGGCACTGATGGCTATTGATTCAACTGACAATATCTGTCAATCCTCTTCAACATCTCAGGTATCTTCTGAATCAAAAGCTAAATTATGTTCAGAGTCATGCATTTCAGCATTTGCTTCCATTAGGGAAATCAATGTAGAACTGATTAATGAGAAATTTGAATTGGAAAAGGTTGTGGCTAAAAACAAAACTGAGTTTGAAAAAGCCTTAAATGAGAAAGAATCTGAAATTTATAAACTTAAATGCTTGTTGTCTGATGAAAAAGCTAGAGTGGAAGTTATGCTAGTGAAGCATAATGATCTGAAACAAACACTTGCAGCAACCCAAGTCAATTGTGAAAAATGGGTTGAGTCCTGTAAGGGATTTGAAATGTTATTGAGCAAACAGTCAGCTTCAAATGTTAAGTTTGGGATTGGTTATAATCACACTGGCCCCCCTACTGATTATAAACCAAAAAGTCTTGACTGTTAAACTGATGGGGAGAGTGTGTACCAATCTACCAACTCTTCAGAAATGTCTGATTCTGTCGACATATCTGAAGAAGACTCAAATGTTTGCAAAGCTGCTGCTGAAAAGGTTGAGATTGAAACATATTCTTATTCAATTGGGTGTACAAATGTCATTGAGGATGACTCTTGTCAGGATAATGTCTTATTTGAGATTAATCCTGATGAACATGTTTCAAATGTTTTAAAATTACACTTAATTGAATCAGATGGGGATAGTGTTGGTGAAAATGATGCAAGAATTTTGATAAGTCAAAGTCATTCTTCAGCAGTTGTTGAAAAAGCTGATAATGCAACAACTGATGTTGGTAAATGTGTTGAGACACAAGTGCTGAAAAATAACTCTTCAGATGTTGTCAAAACATCAGCTGTTGTCAATTTGACTACAAAAACTGATGCCTTAGATGTTCTGATGAACAAACAATCTGTTTCTAAGTCATCAGTACTTGTAGACAATCACAAAGAAAGGAAGAAGAGGGTGCCTTGTGATATTTGTAGGTTGTTTAATCATTCAACTGATGAATGCTGGTACAGAAAAGGTTCAAAATTCAATAAAATCAAGAATAAAAACAAGAATATACTTAAAATGAAAAATGCATTCAGTTCAAAATTTGTACCAGAATCATCAGTTGTTTCAAAATCTGGAAAATCAGTACAAGGAAATACTTCAAGTCAATTCAAGAAAGGAAAAGAAATTGTTCCAGATTCAGGGAAACAACACTTGAAAACATCTATTTTAACTACAGACACAAAACTGATCAACAAGAAAAATAAAAAATCAAGTCCTGATGTGTCTGATGAAATCAAGCTTTTAACTCAAACTCATAATCAACTGATGCTAATGATGAAACAACTGATAGGAAGGGTCAATATGGCAGAGGCATCTGTTGATTCATTTCATAAAAAGAAATCAAAATCAAAAGTCAAACCAAAAATTTCTGATAAGAATGCTTCAAGTGTTGCTTCAACTGATAATGCTAGTTCTGTTTCTTCAAATGTTAACAGACCCAAAACCAAAATGGTTTGGGTCCAAAAGTCTAACTGAGTGTGTTGTTGTATGCAGGGTCCTTCAGCATGCCAAAGTAGCATCTGGTATGTTGATAGTGGAGGATCCATGCATATGACTGGGAGCAGATCTCTTCTTCATAACTATTTCACTGGAAGGAGAGGATTTGTGTCCTTTGGTAATGATGCTAAGGGGTATATCATAGGTAAAGGTGTAGTCACTAATGGTGAGATTAGGTTTGATGATGTTAATCATGTTGAGAATCTTAAGTACAATCTGCTGAGTGTTAGTCAAATGTGTGATAAGGGTCATGTGTCTCTCTTCACTAAGCAAGATTGTAGGATTTTATCTTCTGATGTGATGCCTTTGATTAGCAAAGTGTTAGATGAGTATACACTTCTTAAGGCTAACAGAGTGGGAAAGGTATATGCCTTTGATCTTTCTAAGAAAATCTCTGTCAAAGGTCATCCTTGTTTATTTTCTAAGGCCTCTTTCAAGGAATCAAATCTGTGGCATAGAAGATTAGGTCATGTGAACATTAAGAACATGAATCAATTGGTGAAACATGGTTTGGTTAGAGGTCTTCCTTTAAAGGATTTTAGTTGTGATGAAAACTGTTCTGCATGCTTGAAAGGAAAGCAACACAAAGTCTCTTTTCCTTCAATTGGAGATTCCAAATCCACTGGTTGTTTACAACTGTTACACATGGATCTGTTTGGTCCAGTGCAGATAATGTCTATGGCAAAGAAGAAGTATTGTCTAGTTATTGTTGATGACTATTCAAAGTTTGTCTGGACTTTCTTCTTACACTCAAAAGGTGAGGTTGCCAAGGCTATTATCAATTTTGTGTTGTATGCTGAAAAGCAGTATTCTCTTTCTATCAAGTGTGTTAGGAGTGACAATGGCACTGAATTCAGAAATCATCTTCTTGATGAATTTTATCAGTCAAAGGGAATTCAGAGACAGTATAGCATTCCCAGATCTCCTGAACAGAATGGAGTGGTAGAAAGAAAGAATCGGACCCTGATTGAAGCTGCCAGAACAATGCTTGCTGATTCTGGTTTACCTCTCACATTCTGGGCAGAAGCTGTTAACACAGCTTGCTATGTGCAAAACAGAGTTTTGGTGAATCAAAGATGGTTGAAGACTCCATATGAAATCCTTCATTCTTTAACTCCTTTGATTTCCTTCTTCAGAGCTTTTGGGTGTCCTTGTTTCATTCTCAACACCAAAGATCAACTTACCAAGTTTGATTGCAAAGTTGATGCAGGATACTTTGTTGGATATTCTTCAACATGCAAGGCATATAGAGTGTTCAATTGTAGAACAAAGACTGTAGAAGAAACTCTTCATGTCAAATTCAATGAATGTCCTAAAGATTCCATTCCTCAGAATCCTGCTGAGATGTTTGATCTGAATATCTTGCAACATGATTTTCATGTTGAGAATAGTGGTGTAGAAGATGAAGTTCTTCCAGCTGATCCACCATCAGCTTCTAATGCAACATCACATGGAATTTCAGATGATGAAGATGCAAGTACTCATTTGTTCAGATTCAGTGACAATATGTCCACATCTACCAAATCTGATGCTCCTTCTGCTTCCGCAATCCCACTCACTACAAATGCTGATGAAATTCTGGCATCTTCTAAATTCTTTGAAATTCCTGCTGCTGTACATCCTGAATCTTCTTCAACTGCTGCATCAGTTCCTCCAGCAAACACTTGCACTGATCTCATTCCATATCAAGAACTGAAGGATCATCCATTATCTCAAGTTCTTGGTGATATTTCTGCAGGTGTTTCAACAAGAAGTCAATTATCTAACTTTTGTCTTTATGCTTTGTTTGTCAGTCAACAAGAGCCAAAGAATTACCACATAGCACTTAGAGATATTGGCTGGGTGGAGGCAATGCAGTTGGAATTATTGCAATTCAAAAAGCAACAGGTTTGGGAGCTGGTTTCTTTACCTCCAGGTAAGTGTGCAATAGGCACAAAATGGGTGTTTAGGAATAAAACAGATGAAAAAGGTCAAATCATTAAAAACAAAGCTAGACTGGTTGTACAGGGGTTCTGTCAGGAAGAAGGTATTGATTATGATGAAACTTTTGCCCCTGTAGCCAGATTAGAAGCAATTAGGCTGTTTTTAGCATATGCTGCCTTACATAAACTTAAAGTTTTTCAAATGGATGTCAAAAGTGCTTTCTTATATGGCAAAATAAAAGAGGAAGTGTATGTGTGTCAACCTCCAGGCTTTGAGGACAATAAACATCCTGATTGGGTGTACAAGCTTGATAAAGCTCTTTATGGGCTGAAACAAGCACCTAGAGCCTGGTATGACACATTATCCACTTTTCTTCTAAAAAATAATTTCACTAGAGGCTCCATTGATCAAACTTTATTCATAAAGAATGTAGGTCAGCATAAGCTACTTGTTCAAATTTATGTTGATGACATTATATTTGCTTCATCTGACCCAAAGTTGTGTGATGATTTCACTAAACTTATGACTACAAATTTTGAAATGAGTGCTATGGGGGAGTTACAGTTTTTCTTGGGTCTTCAAATCAAACAAAAACCTGATGGAATTTTCATTCACCAATCAAAATACACAAAAGAGCTTTTAAAGAAATTTGATTTGCAAAACTGTAAGCCATGTTCCAACCCCATGAGCACCACCACACAACTTGATGCAGATCTGAAAGGTACTTCAGTGGATGAAACTCTTTATAGATGTATGATTGGATCTTTAATGTATCTAACTGCATCCAGGCCAGACATTATGTTTGCCACATGTGTTTGTGCTAGATTTCAGGCTGCACCCAAAGAGTCTCATTTGATTGCTGTGAAAAGAATTTTCAGATACTTGCAAGGTACTCAATTCCTGGGAATATGGTACTCCACTGGACAATCCTGCAAGCTGGTTGCTTTTTCAGATAGTGACTATGCAGGATGCAAACTCTCAAGAAAATCTACTTCTGGTGGGTGTCAGTTTCTAGGAAATTGCTTGGTTTCTTGGCAAAGTAAGAAGCAAACTTCTGTAGCCACCTCCACTGCTGAAGCTGAGTACATTGCTGCTGCAAGTTGCACTTCCCAAATTCTCTGGCTTCAGTCTCAACTCCTGGACTATGGCATCAAAGAACTGAAGACACCATTGTTAATGGATAGTGCTTCAGCTCTTTGTATTGTCAAGAATCCAGTTCAGCACTCTAGGACTAAACACATTGAGATCAGACATCACTTTATAAGAGATTGTTTTGAAAAAGGTCTGATTGATCCCAAATTTGTTCCTAGTGCTGATGAGCTTGCTGACATTTTTACTAAGCCTTTAGACACATCCACTTTTCAAAATTTAGTTCTCAGGCTTGGTATGTTGCAACTTGAATAGGTTAGTGTTTAAATGAATAAAATGTTAAATATCCTTTTAAAATTCCAAAAATATTTTTTTTTCCTTTATCTTGACACATTTTGATATTTTCAGTACATACTGATACATATCAAAAGTACTGATTCAAGAACAGTTATGACCTTTTCTAATACTCTAAGCTACAAGTACTGATGAGTATTGATTCACTAAGTACTGAAGGTCAAACATTACTCACAAAGTTATGATGAACAAATTGTTTACAAGTTCTGATGAACACATTGTTCAAAAGTTCTGATGAACAAAATTTCCACAAAGTTCTGATGAACAAATTGTTTACAAGTTCTGATGAACACATTGTTCACAAGTTCTGATGAACAAAATTTCCAAAAAGTCTGATGAACAACTGATGAAAACAACTGATGAACAAAACTGTCGACAACACCTGATGAGTAATTTTACTCTTCAGTTGTTTTAACTTCTGTTGTTTTCTCTATTTAACTCAACCTTCTTCAGTTGTTTCATTATCACTTTCTCAGAACTTTTCATCTTTTTCAAAAACCTATTTTCCCTCTCCAGTCTTTGCATCCATGGCGTCAATCACCTTGAAACCTCGACACAATTCCGTTGCTTATCTGACCAAATCTTCCTTTTGGTCAAAGTTTGATGAAGCTGTTGACTTGATGAACTCCTCTCAATTCAAAACTGCCTTTCTTCTAAATCCAACTCTGTATGTCGAATCCATTCATCAATTTTGGATGAATGTTGAACTGATCAACGTGGGCACAGGAGTCATCTCACTTCGATCCACAGTTAATGGTCACAATGTGCACATCAGCCCCGCTGAAATCAGGGAGGTTCTTCAGCTTGATGATGCTAACCTGGTCACTCAGTTTCCTAAGAGCGTCACTGACCTCTGTTTTACAAGTCATGAATACCAGGGTGACCTGAGTGATTCCACACTTTTCAAGAAGCACTTCAATGACCCAGAGCGCTTGATATTCCATATGATCAACATCTGCTTGGCTCCGAAGTCTTCTTCATGGGATCAAATGTCTTCTCGATGGCAACATGTATTGTATTCTATCCTAGAATCTCAAAAGCTAAATTTTTCTCAAATACTCTTTTCTGAATTAACTGAACATGCTGGTAAGCCTGTTTCTTCTAGATGGCTACTCTATCCACGTTTTATCATGGCCATCATAGAGAAACAGCTTCAGCAAAATGGCCTTGTTGGTCAGGGGATCTCTGCTCCAGCAGTTTTGTTGGAAGTATATTCCCGACACAACTCTAACCCTACTCTCAAAGAGGCTGCCCGAAAGCTAAAACCCAAGCAGAGGGAACCCACAGCCTCCACCACAAAATCCAAATCCAGAGTCCCCACTAAACCAAAATCCAAACACACCAAAAAGGCTGCTCAGGGAAATGAGTCCCCTGAGTCTGCCCATGCCTCACCAAGGCATGACATGGTCACTGGGAGTAGTCAACCAGTGATCCATCCGACTCCACCGGCTCAAACCGCCCAGGATTCCTCTCAACAGGAACCTGGTGCAACTTTTGAAGGGGCAGACACATCACTAGAACCTCTTTCAGTTGAAAAGGTTTCTATTGAACAGCACCAATCTCCCCGGGTGCAATCTGTTTCAAAACCAATTCCTATGGAAACCACCCCAGATAGTCCCACTTTTGTTATTGAAAACATCCTGAATCAGTTGAACACTCCTATCCCCTCCCAGACACCTATCACTACTGGGATAAGCTCCAACATTGAGGGGGAGGACCAAAGTGTCTCTGATAACCCACAGGATCATGACTACAACATCAGATCTCCTAGTGTGGAAAGAGAGATTCTGATATCTGACAAGGCTGCTACTTCATCACCTCCATCATTTGGAGTGATTGCTAGTGGTACCATTGCTAAGACCTTGTCAGAGGCAACAACTGATGAAGGGGTTACCCCTGAGGTTGGAAGTCCCCAGAACCAAGAAAAAGGGGCACCTGATCATGTTGAGCTACACTCAACACAGGTAGATCCTGAGATTCTCAGGAGGTCAGATGATGTAGCTAATGCTACTGATGACCAAAGATCAGTTGCTGAGCTTGTTAAGCAAAACCAACTCCTTGAGGCTGAGGTATGTAGACTCAATGAGCTACTCACCAAAATGTCCAAGGACAAAAGTCCATCTTCCCCACTTAACCCACAGATGGCACCTTCTCATTCTGAAGGTCACCCAAACACTTCCCCCACTACTTCACAATTTCAAATGCCGCCAGCCTTTGCTTCAGGCACTAATCCTTTGGGTTCTAGCCCCCCAGAGGCATTAGCTGCTGCCTTTCTACAAATTCTCCCTCTCATCACTCCATTACTGAAATCAATTATTGTTCAAGCCCTTGATGAGAGGTTACCTTCCCAAACTCAAATTCAACAAATGGTTGATGAGGCTGTGACTGCTAAACTTTCAACTCTACATACTCCTTCTTCCCCTGCAGCCAAAAAGGGGGAGTTAGGAACTGAATCAGTCACAACTTCAGCTTCCAAAAGGCCAAGGTCTGAAGAGGTTGCATTTGAAAGGTCTCCTGTCATTCAAGTAACTTATAAGAGACAGAAGAAGAACAAACCTGTTGAGATTATCAACAGAGATGATGTGGAAGTTGAGCAGGAAATGGTTGCTAAAGAAATTGACGTTAGTGTTGAACAATTGGAAGCCACAACATCTGATGTACAAAAACAAGTCAAAACCTCTGATGTACAAGAATTGGCTACAACTTCTGAAGTTCAAACACAGGCTACAATCTCTGAAGTTCAAGTACAAGCCACAACTTCTGATGTACAAGACACTGAACTAGAGGGGGTTCAAATTCCAGAGGTTCAGACTCAGGTTGAGACTCAGGTTGTTGAGGTAAGGGCTCCTCCAAAGAAGAGAAGGCAACTCAGAATTCAAGAAGAAGAAAGTTCTGATGCAGAAGACAGGTTGCCTATCTCCACAGTCATCAAGCCAAAAGCTCAAAAGCCTGCACCTTCAACAACTGGGGTAGATCTGACAGTTCCAAAGAAGAAAATTACTCTTCCTACCAATTACATTCCTGAAAAGCCATTAGTTTTTGGTCAACAGCCAATTATTACACCAGAGGCTAGGATGTTGGCAGTCAAAGTAAAACTGGAAGAAGAAGAGAGCCAAAAGAAACATGATGAGCAATTCCTCAAGTTGGTGGACAAAGATTATCCTCAGACTTCAACTATCACTGCAATGAAAAAGGAAGCTCAAAGGTTGTATGCTCTGAAATGGACATTTAAATATACGAAAGAATTGATTAAGATGTGGCCTGACCCAAGGGTTCTTCATAGGATTCACAAGAGACAGCCCCCAGCAACTTATGCAAATAGGATCAAAAGGGTGTTGAGTGCTGAAATCATGCTTGGGTCAGTGCTTGATCCTTGGGAAATCATTAATGACTTCAAGAGTGTCTACAACTCGGGTGCAAAAGCTCCTAACTTCTTAGAGAACAAAATGATAAAGAAGGGACTGGTGTATAGGAGGCTGGAACATGTTCAGCAAGAAGAACTCTTTTTGTTTTTAGAGGGTAAGCACCCTGATGAGTTTGTGTACAGGGAAATTACAAGAGTAGAACTGAAGGATGGGACTACGGCCAGATACTTGTCTGAATTTTATGGGCCTGAGTCCTTTTTCGAAGGTGAACCTGAAAGAATGACTCCAGAAGAGAAGATGTTACTACTTGAAGCTTATGTCCGGGAGTCTTTCAGGTTAGTATACAATCAATAGCTTCAATAAGAGGGGTTAATGCTCATAGTCCATTTCCCCAATGGAGTTCCCTCTCATATTTTGACAGTTAGAGTTTTTGAAAGCTGTTGGTTATCAGGCTTATACTTTAATTGGTCATTTTGATACTGATCTCAAAGAAAAAGACATTTCTTTCTGCCTGGAATAAATAAGTGAGACCTTAAATAAGTTAGAGGTTTTTGGCTGCATTGGTTCAGGGGGAGTTTGTTGGACTAAAAGAACCAATGAGCCTGATCAGAAAAATCTCTAAGTCTCACAGCATTACAACAACTGAAGAAGAACACAAAGGCTGATATTCAAATGTGCTGAAGTCACAAGATCTGAAGAGATGTACAACAGCTGAAGTGTAAATCGTCAGGTGTTGTAGTGTATAGTTAGTCTTCAGTAGTTTTCTTATTGTTTGTAAAAGTCTGGTGAGTAGTTTACTCATCAGAGGTTTTAGTATTTTGTATTTCAGTAGTTTCAGTATTTGTACTTCAGTAGTTTTGTTCTTCAGTAGTTGTAGAGTTTGTCTTCAGATGTTGAAGACATTCTCAGTCGTTTAGTTAATTTCAGTTGTTTTGTTTTGTCTGTTAGATGTCAACATCATGTGACATCATCAGACGTCACTGCCTTCTATATATAGGCAGTTGACATGATTGTAATGCAACGAAGTTAATCAATTGAATGAGATATTCCTTTTACAGAAAACTTTCTCTCTCTATAACAAACTTGCGTTACTGTTTGATTGAACTTGTTCTTACTTTACTTATGCTAATTCTGTGTTGAATTCCGCTGCTATACTCTACTGATTTATCAATTGAGAACATCTGATCCTACATACTTCCTAGCCTTGATACACGACACAATCTTCAATCCGCGGCAGGGTTTCTCACCGTAAACTTGCATCATTTCGCAAGACGGTAGGGGAATTCGAATAAGTTTCTCCGAGCATACCATCTCGGCGTTGTTTTTGGATAACCAATCCATTCCTACTATAACTTCGAAGCTTCCGAGTGTCATAGGAATAAGATCGATAAGGAAAAGATGATCGTTCAATCTCAATTCACAATCACGAATTATTGAATTCACTAATATGGTCTTACCATTCGCAACTTCTACGGTGTAAGGAGCATCAAGTATAGATGGTTGTTTATAAAACAGAGAAGCAGTATTAGTAGAGACAAAATTTTTATCAGCACCAGTGTCAAATATGATATAAACGTAGTGATCATTAATGAGAAATGTACCCGTGATGACTGTCGGGTCCTCATGTGCTTCGGATGTTCCGATAACAAAGGCACGAGCTGTAGCAGTTGTAGCGGCTGCGTTAAGTTTTGGGCACTAGTTTCTGAAGTGTCCTTCTACTCCACAGTTGTAACAGGCCCTTCCACCAGTAGTAGCAGGATTAACGGTGGTAGTTGTAGTAGCAGATAGATGAGCAGATCGACATGTTGCAGCCAAATGTCCCATCTGTCCACACTTGAGACATTTTCTGCATTGGGTAGTGGGTAAGTGATGGTATTGACATTTGGTGCAAAGTGGAAACAAGCCAGTATAGGGTTTTCTGGCCGTTGCAGGTTGTGGAATAGCAGTAATGGGTGTGGCTTGAGTGGGTATAGCTGTAGTTAAGGCTGCATAGTTCTTGATTGTCTTTTGCTTCTTCTTCTTGTGGTGATGTTGTTCGGGTTTCTTGCCTTCATATATTTGTGGCCGCTTGTATCCCTTCTGAGTAAGTACGCTGGCCTTGACGTACTCTTCAGTAAGTGTAGCGCCAAGATGAATTGTTGTTTCAAGAGTAGTGGGGCTACTTCCCATAACAGTTCCCCTGATGACTAGGGGTAATCCTTCAATGTACTTCTCTATCCTGAGGGATAGAGGTGTAACTAGATGTGGCACTAGAATGCACAACTCATGGAAACGAGTTGTATATTTAGAGCTCTCGCCACTATCTTGGACTAAGTTCCTCATTTCCACTTCGAGTTTCTTCAGTTCATGGCGTGGACAGAACTGTTCCATAAGTACCTTCTTGAAATCCTCCCATGATAAGGCCAAAGCAACCTCTCGTCCTCTGGTGTTCTTCTCAGAATTCCACCAGGTGAGTGCGTAAGCGCTTGAGGCCATCTTGACCTTCAGATTCTCAGGACATCCTGTGAAGTCAAGGATATCCTCAATGCTCTCTAGCCATTGCAGTAGACTGGTAGCTCCCTCAGTACCAGCATACTTAGGAGGCTTAGCATCATTGAACTGCTTGAAAGTGAAGGTAGCAGTTCCGGCGTTAGTGGCATTTGAGTTGTGTGCTGAATCACTGGTACTTCCCCGAAGATTCTGGGTGATATCAGTGACCATATACGGAATGACATCCCTCATGTGTACAGCGATGGCCCGGGCAATTTTGTTAACCTCGTCATCGTTGCCACTTGTTGAACCCCCTCCGTTGGGATCACGTCTAGGAGGCATTCTATGAATAGAAGCCACAAGTGGTTCAGTAATGAGATAGAATACAATTGAATTTACATGATAAAGTTAGTAATATCTCCATACTGCTAATATTATCATTCAATTGTAATATGAGCAAATACACGTATAAGCAATCAACTTATTGGCATACTTCTCCTGTGAATATGTACGATGTCTCATGATTTCACTCCACCAAACCTACACACTGACGCTTTCCCAATATACCGAAGATAGCTTATATATAGGGCATACAAAAGGGTCAAGCAAACTGCCAGCCCAGTCGCCAGCCCACCATCGCTTTGATATACCACGATCATGCCCTTGCTAGCATTTGGCAATACGATTGTATTGATTTACAAGTATGTTCCATTGATTAAGAATCCCATGATCTTTGTTCAGTTCCACTGTGATTGAGTCTATGATTGAATTATGGTTGAATTATGTGTGCACTTACCAACAATTGTTAACATGTAGAACTAAATCATCTGTGTGCTCTACATTTTTCTTGTTAACCTATGTTAGTAAGTACTAAACATGTAATCACTTAAGAATTTCACTTAAGGTTTACATTTAATGAATGTTCACAACTTGATTGATTCACACACAATGGCTGTCTCATCTATGATTGATTAGCATAATGATTGTTTCACACAATGGTTGTTTCTCAAATGATTGTATCTCATATGTTTGACTAATGTTCAATGATTCCAGTTGCTCCCGAATCTTCACTTCAAATACAAATGCCGAATTCCCCCTGTCATACAGAAGATAGCTTATATATAGGGCTTACGTAGGGTCAAGCAAACTGCCTGCCCAGCCGACATCCCACCACCACTTCAGTATGCCAGAGCTTGGCCGCCATTTGTATTTGAAGCTAGGATTCCAACTATTGATTGATTATGATTGATTCATGATTGTTTCCTGAACTATGAATATGATTTTGATTGTCAAAACCGAGATTCTTGATTTACTAAAAATCAGAACCTTAGTTTTTAATATATGTGTCCTAGGTTAATTAACCTAGTTTCTCAATACTTACTGTATTGAGTATAATGATCTCCTTGTGTGAACTTCAACCAAAGAATGTTGTTACACAGATTCTAAGTTACGAAGTCCTAATGATAATGAATACATGATAATGATAACATGATGAGAATTTCAGATCAAAGATACTAAGAATACAGATCTTTGCCTCTAAAATTCTGTGATGAACTCTGATTGAGAATTTCAGATCAATGATACTAAGAATACAAATCCTTGCCTCTGAAATTCTGTGATGAACTCTGATTGAGAATTTCAGGTCAAGGATACTAAGAATACAGATCCTTGCCTCTGAAATCCTTTAATGAATATGTGTTGAGAAATTTAATTCGGTTTCTAAAATTAAAGAATTCTTATTCAAATTCCTTGACTCGATATCTAATCTTAGAAAATATCCCTAAGATCTTTCAAGCTTAATGTAGACTTAATGCTCACTTAAGTTTACTTAAATCCTAAGTATCCTCAAGCCTATAGCACTAAGTCCTATGGGGTAGCTTAGGTTATGGTCTAGGTCATTAAGTATTGGGTTTTTCCTAGTTCTCTACAACCTTGGTTCTGATACCAACCTGTCACACCCCCTACGCCGCGTGCGGAATCCACGGCGCGGTGACGATATGGTTGAATCATGCACAAGTATTGAATAAGAACAACCACAATGTATTACTAGGTTTCAAAATGTTTAGACCATTGTTTAGTTACAGACATTCTATCTATCTATCAAAAGAATAACAACTACAGACCCAAAATATAGTTTACAAAATAAGACTTCAAACAAGACAATTAAACAATCAGGATTTAGTGTGTTTCTAATCCATCCTATCTTGTTTCTTCATCTTGTTCTATCTTAAAACAGTCTCCTTAGTTGTCCCTTAGAATGTATTAAACCTGATTACCTGAAACACGTGAAAAGTAACCGTCAACTACAAAAGTAGTTGGTGAGAACAATAGGTTTAACAGTTGTAAATATGAATCTGCATTGTAAGGCATATGTGATAAACAGTGAATAAAAATACATGGATGGTTGCAACCCCAACTAATATCAAGTCTGTAAAACATGTCCAAACAGTCATCAGACTGTTTGCTAGAAAACCAACATATAATCAAGTCCCAAACTTCGTTTGGAGTCAGAAATTAGTCAGCAACATTGATATAACCATAACGTAACCAATTCTGCAGTTAGCTTTTAAAACAAATTTAAAAGCTAACTCCACCTTTGGTCTGCCCAAATGTGTCCGCTTTCCCTTGTTGTGATCACCCAGTACTAACGCTAAATGAATATGTAACTTGATGTGTGTATAAGTTTGTTCACAACGATGAACACCATGCTTTTGAAAACTTGAATTGAAAACCCTTTGATTGAATTCCGTATTTGATTTCCATGATTTGAAAACCTTCCGTGAATACCATGAATACCAATGATTGAATAACTTGCTTGAATACCATGAATTGAAATCCTTTGTTTGAATCCCATCATGAAAACTATTGATTTGAAACCTTGTGTTGAAACCTTTGATTTAATACAGCGAATAGTATCCTTGTATAATAACAAGGTTTATAAATATCGTTTTATCGAAGACACAAGATTTTAGTAAAAGAGTTTATAAAACTTATTCTTTAAAAGTGTTTAACATTTATAAAATCATTTGTGTAGAATTGATATAAACAGTTTAAAGAAACTTTATAAAACCTTCTTAGTAGATAAATGTTTAACAGTTGATAAATTCTTTTAAAACAATTGATAAATCCTTTAAAACAGTTGATGAATCCGTTGAATTTGTACAGTGAACCTGTAATATTTGCATAATAGCATAAATTCTGAATATTGAAATATGATTGTAATAAGAGTAATTGGTCACGTGTTCCACCCCAAAACAGTTGTAAAACAGTAAAAGAGGGGCTAAAGTTCTCACCTGTCTGCAGTAGACTCTGAACTATAACAAGTAGCAAATAGCAAGCAAGACTTCTAACTTATTCCTATATCATTGTAATCATACATAGAATATAAGATTTATGATATTGTATTCTTTGATTGATTTGATTGACTTATGATATCATGATCTTGATTGACTCTTGTATAACATGATTTGAAACAATTCGAATCCTTATGACAATTCATGAATGTTAGGTTTATGAAATATCAAAGTGTTACCCTCTTTTGAAACGATCATATGATTGTTGAACTTTAAACTAGTGGTCCTTATGTTGGGCCAACTATCCCATATGGGCCAATGTAATTGGGTCGAAATGTTAGTTGTGGGCCCAACAAGTTCTCATGGCCACATGAGTGTGATTTGGGCCAAGGTTAACAAATCAATTGACCAAATCAATAATGTATTGGGCTCATGGATAAGGTTTGTGGGCTGGAAGAAATCTCATGGGCCCATTCAATGTGTAATTGGGTTAAGTTTAGGATGCATGGGCCCAATTAATGAAAACGGTTTAGTGGTTTGTTGGGCCAATGATTGTGGCTAGACCCATGTCGAACAGCCCAAAGACCGGACAAAGGGCCGAACAAGGATTGGGCTATACTGCTGCGGCAGGGAAGAACAAATGGATTCGGCTCCCATTTAGCGAACCTTGGATGTTTTGTCCCAGGGTTCGGCCTCCACTCATCCCGCGAACGTTATGGTTCGTGCGTATAAAGGTTCGGCCAAAGGAGAACAATAGGTTCGTCTGAATGCATTGTTTGTTCGTCGAGTATTAGAGTGGCTCATGCATAGGGTTCGGCTGCCTGAAGGTTCGTGGGGTTGATGATGGTCAAGGTTCGGCCATGGTGTCCCACGAACCCTAGATCCGGCTGAAGATGAGACTTGGTGGGCAGGTTCGTGGACAGCACAATGGTTCGGCTAGGTTCACTCCTGCATGCAGATGGTTCGTCACCATGCAAGGTTCGTGAGGCCCCCTAAGGGTTCGGCTGGTGATCAACGAACCATGCAGGTTCGTTAGGGTTCGCCGAGACTCCAAAGGTTCGCAACTCAGATCAGTGGCAGTAAGGTTCGTCCCATGCGCGCCTAGCTCTTTTCCCGAACCTGTCAACCTCTATCACCATCATCTTCATCAATTTAGGTGGTTAGGAACTCGTCTACAATGCCGTGTCATACAACACGTAATCCTCGAAGGTATATTGGTCGTGGAGGTGGGCTTAGGACCGGCTAATATCAAATTCGAACAACACAATACAAAACCCTATTTTCGTGATTTTCTATTCGATCATACCTCGTTTTTGGTCGGCTAACTTCAGATCCCTTGTACTTCTGTGTAGGAAATGTCGAGAGCTTCGCGTAGGTTCAAGAATCATCCATTTTCGTGAAGAATTGAAGAAGATATGAAGATTTTAGTGATGTTTTCTAGTGTGAGAAAGTGGAAATCGAAAATCTTAGAGAGAGAGAGAGAGTTTGGCTGCAATAAATGAAGGGAAAAGCCTTCTTCAAGGCTTTTGTACTACGAGTGGTATTCGGGTTCGTTTCGGTTGCTCGGTTCGCGTTTTCGAAACGTAACTCGCATTTTACGCGCTTTAAATAAAATAGTTATTATTCTCATCATTTTGATGAGTTTCAAAATTTTAAAATGTAAAAATAATTTATTTCATTTAGTTTTACTCTTCGCTCGTTGTCAGATCGTTAAACTAATACAATTACGTGTATACCCGCAATCGCGTATGTTTTTCGATGGTATTATTTATTTATTGCCGTTTACTCGTAATTATAAGTTCAACATTCGTATCATTATGGATCGTCACCCATAACTATACTCAGTCTCGCTTACGTATTACGATTTTGTTTAATTAATTCGCTTGTCATAATATTCGTTTGAACACTACGCACTAACACTATCCCATTACACCGAACGCAGTATAGGTATAGGGCATACCCTAGAGTCCAGCTACCTGCCTTATCTGACGCCGTCCCACCACTGTTTCGATATAATACGATATTGTTCTTGCCTAGCGAAGTCGATTGTAAATAAATAATACATACTTGTTCCTAATTAAAGAATTCCTATAACACACAAACACATTCATGAACTCTTGAATCACATTGTAAATACTGAATCAAATACACATTGTACAAACACTGTTTATGACTACCATGACTAAATGTACAGATGTTACATAGCTGGTCAGCGATTTGTGAGGGACTTATAATGATCATACTTGAATACATGACACAGGATTGAAATGTTATAATACAGACAATTCAATAGTAATCAATTGTATTTTGTTTACCAATGTTGAGTGTTCTCAATGTTGTGTGTTCTCGTTGTTGTTAACAAAGTTAAATAAGATCTTGTATTATTATGCTATGTTAATTGTTGTGTGAATGATGTTGTTATCATGAAATTACATTATCATGATTATCATTCCTTGTTGTTCCATATAGTCTCCATGTTGCCACTACAGTGATGTAAGAGCTAATCTTACTACACTTAGTCGACTCAGGTGGTGGATGATACTTCATGTTATCTTGTAATTTGCATCGAGTTGTAAATTAAGTGTTATAGAACTACTCATATTACACTTAACTAAATTCGATGTTGAATGATATTATGAAGATATGATATCTTCCTATCATTCTTGTTTGTTGTTGTCGTCATCATGTTCACCTGTGATAATCTCATTGTTTGTTCTTGTAAGAATAATTTAATGTTATAAGATAGAAACTTACAACTACATTATTCTATTGTGTTGATGATTTATGAAGTTATATTATCATATTCATCTTAGTTGTCTCTGTCATAATATGATCATACAAGCATGCATACAATGATAAGCGATAATAAGTCTAGCAATATTATCTAAATCAAAGTGTAAGCGATATGTTAAACTAACACTTTTAAATAAATAAAAGATTTAGCATGTTTCTCAGCCCGAGAGTTTAAAATCAGTTAAGATTAGAAAAGGGGGCGTATGAACTCACCTTGCTGTTGAAGTGGTTGATTAAGTATAAACAAGAAATGCACGAGCTCGTTGTTGTACTTGTGGTTGTTTTCAAGATCCTGTATTGATTTCACGTTGTATGTAACTTATGAACATATGTATAAGTGTTTGTGTGTGTATGTGTTAGCCCTATAGTTGACTAACCCCTTTGATCTTGGCATCATTCGGCCCTAGTTCAATTTTCATCGATTTACTAACACTTAATCTCATTAGATTGAGTTTAGTATGTGGTTATGGTTCATGAGTTATGAATTGACCTTTATTACCTTTGATTTGCCTTTAATTTCAATCCGTGTCATGATATGTTCAATTCTTGCATTGATAGGATTTTTGTAACTTAACCAAAGTCATAATTATGGCTTAGGCTTGCCATGTTATCTTTGTTGAACTTGATTTAACCAAATCAATCCCACCACCGTTGTAGTTTTCATTTGTATATCACATGCCTACCGTCCTTAACCAAATTGATTTTAAGTGTTAGTCCGCATCTTAACCCAAATGGGCCGATCGTTATGTGGGCCGACTAGGTATTGCTTGGGCCGAATGTTGTATTTGGGCCGTGTGTGTGTGTGTGTGAGCCAAGCTATTGGGCCAACAGAATTACATGGGTCAAAACAGTAGTGTTGGGTCTGGAAGTAGGACATATGTGCCGAATCAGTGGGCCTAGGCCGAACTAGTGGGTTGAAGCAATGGAATAGGCTGAATGTGAACGTTCGAATGAATTGGTGCATGGCCGAATCAATGCAACTGAAAAATCAAGTGGGATCAGCGAACCTATCAGCAACCAGGGGTTCGGCTGAGACACTAGGTTCGCCTAACCTCTCAAGTTGACAGCTCCTAGGTTCGAGGCACATAGGTTCGTGGAGTTATAGGGTTCGGCTAGATGGTTCGTGAGTCCAAGGTTCGTCCATGCATGAGGTTTGGCTGAGTAGAGGTTCGGTGAAGGTAGGGTTCGGCTGTAGGGTTCATCCAGCTCATTGGTTCGTGGCTCCCTAGTAGATTCGGTCGATAGAAGGGTTCGGGACTTGCATGCAGGGTTCGGTTAATGGTGGTTCGCAGCTCACAGGTTCGTTGGTCCTGGGTTAGGCCTCCCTTGGTTCCCAGCTCCACATATGTTCGGCTGGTCGAAGGTTTAGCCAGCCCAGATCCTTCGCGAACCTTCAACTGTTCACCATCATCTTCGAGTCCTCTGCTGTTGCAGGTCGTTTCCACCCTTCCCCTGGTTCGTTCTAGCCTTCGTAGTGATCGAGTGAAAACCTAGGGTCGAGTAGATCTAGGTTTTAAACCGGTTGCATGTGTGGTCAGCCAAAGGTTTAGAAAACCCTCATTTTTCATGATTTCATAGCTTCATAACTCGATTTGCAGTGGCTAACTTCTCCGATCTGCTATACTTTCTTGTAGAGAATGATTGTAGCTGCGTGTAGACTCCAAGAACTCGAGATTTCGTCCACAAACGAGCTAGTTATGATGATTTGAAGATGGATTTCTAGTGAGAGAGAGGAGGTTCGAGAAATGGTTTTTAGAGAGAGAGAAAGATGAGAGAAATGAGGTAGTTGCCCTCATTTAGTCTTTATATAACCCGAGGGTGTTCGGGTTCGTTTCGATTGCTCGTTTCTCGTCTCCGTTAAACCGATTATTTAAAACGTCTCGTCAGATCGCGTCACCTTTCGCGCGTATTAGTTCAAATCGTCACCGAAGGAACACGACGATGGTTTGGCTTTCTGACTTTTTGTTTTCTACCTTTCAGTCATTATTTCAGAACTTTAAACTCACAGATATGTTTTTGTGAATCATCACCCACGCAAACACATTGTCAGTTCTTTATTCTGAAATAACACTGCAATTGTGTTTGAATTATGTTCCCTCACTTACGGACTCAACTACACATCCTGTTTACACATTGTTTTCATACTAAGTTTTCGGCCATCTGATTCCTGTCATCTATGGATACCAGATCGCAACCGACAAGTTCTTGTTGTTTAATTATACACTGTTGTTTCTCTTGATTCGTTGTATCAATTGTACTTATGTTCTTACCTAGATACATACAACTATTATTTATCATGAGTTTTTGTACATACGGTATTTAAGTTTTCACATAAATACGTACAATTGTTTCTTGTATTTTGAATTCTGTTATCACAAACACTGTTCATATGTTGTATTTACACACAGTAAATAGAGAAAGTACACATACCGTACGGAATTGCCGGACGATCAGGTACTGGATGTCAC
Organism: Mikania micrantha; assembly: GCA_009363875.1. Taxonomy (NCBI): domain Eukaryota; kingdom Viridiplantae; phylum Streptophyta; class Magnoliopsida; order Asterales; family Asteraceae; genus Mikania; species Mikania micrantha. The sequence continues at coordinate 31,595,504 of CM018681.1, forward strand.
AGTCTCCCCTTGTTAAAGAAATTTCGTCCCGAAATTTAAGCATCATTGTCGGGCACAACATCTTCAAACAGGTGGGGATACTTTGTGTTCATGTTGTCCTCGCATTCCCAGGTAAATTCTGGTCCACGCTTGGAGTTCCATCGAACCTTTACAATAGGGATACGGCTTCGTTTCAGTCTCTTGACTTCATGTTCCATGATCTCTACTGGTTCTTCAATGAAATGTAATTGTTCATCCACTTGTATCTCTTCCAACGGTATGATTAATGATTCATCAGCGAGACATCGCTTGAGATTTGATACATGAATTACATCGTGTACTCCGCTGAGTTCATCAGGGAGTCTGAGTCTGTATGCCACAGGACCTATGCGTTGAGTTATCTCAAACGGTTCCGACATACCTTGGTGCTAGTTTGCCTTTAGCCCCAAAACGAACCACGCCTTTCCATGGGGACACTTTCAACATGACTCGGTCACCCACTTGGATTTCCAAAGGCTTTCCCCGTTTGTCTGCGTAACTCTTTTGGCGGCTACGTGTTGCTTGTAGTCTCTGTTGTATCTGGGCTATCTTATCAGTAGTCTCCTGAATAAGTTCAGGCCCAGTGATTCTGTTGTCTCCCACTTCGGTCCAACAAATTGGAGACTGACATTTTCTACCATATAGTGCTTCAAATGGAGCACATCCAATGCTGCTGTGGTAGCTGTTGTTGTAGGAGAACTCGATAAGTGGTAAATGTTTATCCCAACTTCCACTAAAGTCTAGGATGCATGGTCTCAACATATCCTCTAGGGTTTGAATTGTTTGCTCACTTTGTCCATCCATTTGTGGATGATAAGCAGTGCTCAAATTGACACTTGTCCCTAGAGATTGTTGCAATGATTGCCAGAACCGTGATGTAAATCGACTGTCCCGGTCTGAAATAATAGACAATGGCACACTGTGCCGCACTACTATTTCATCAACATAAATTCTTGCTAGTTTCTCCATCTTGTAGTTCTCTTTGATCGGCAAGAAGTGTGGGGACTTAGTCAATCGATCAATGATGACCCATATAGAATCGTGTCCGCTGGAAGTACGGGGTAGCTTGGTAATAAAATCCATATCTATTTGTTCATACTTCCATTGTGGTATCTCTGGTTGTTCTAGCAAACCCGAAGGTTTCTGGTGTCAGCTTTGACTCTGGCACATGTTAAGCATTTGCCAACATAAGTGGCAACATCTTTCTTCATACCCGACCACCAATAAAACGATCTAAGATCTTGGTACATCTTATCGGCACCAGGATGAACTGAGTATCGTGTCTTGTGTGCCTCGTCAAGTATAAGTGTTCGAAGTTCATCTACTGCCAGGATCCAAACACGATCCTGAAAGTAAATAACTCCATCTTGTTTTGTCTCAAATTGTTTCTTGGCTCCACAATCAAGCTCGTGTTTCAGATTGTCTCTTGCCATAGTTTCTTGTTGTGCTTGTATGATTTGATCTTTCAAACTTGTTTGCACAGTCATTCCCATTGCTCGTACGCGCAAGGGTTTGACTCTTTCCTTCCGACTCAAAGCGTCTGCAACAACATTCGCTTTGCCCGGATGGTATTTGATCACACAATCATAATCGTTCAGGAGCTCAACCCAACGTCTCTGTCTCATATTAAGCTCCTTCTGATCAAATATGTGCTGTAAAATCTTGTGATATGTGAAGATAGTGCATTTGTTACCGTATAGGTAGTGTCTCCAAATCTTTAAAGCAAAGACAACAGCTCCCAATTCTAAGTCATGTGTTGTGTAATTCTTCTCGTGTATCTTCAACTGTCTTGAGGCATAAGCAATGACTTTGTCTCGTTGCATTAAACACAACCGAGTCCCTGATGGGAAGCATCACAATATACTACGAAGTCATCATTGCCTGCTGAGAGTGTTAAGATTGGAGCATTGCACAATATTTGTTTCAATGTTTGAAATGCCTCTTCTTATTTATGTGTCCACACGAATGGTTCACTCTTCTGTGTGAGTTTGGTGAGAGGCAAGGCTATCTTAGAAAAATTCGAGATGAATCTCCTGTAATAACCCGCCAATCCCAGAAATGACCTGATCTCTGTCGGTGTTGTGGGCACATCCTAGTTCTTGATTGCTTCTATCTTGGCAGGATCCACGTGAATACCATTACTGTTAATCACGTGACCCAAGAACTGAACTTCTCTTAACCAAAATTCACACTTGGATAATTTGGCATAAAGTTGTTCGTCCTTTAGAAGTTCCAAGACTGTCTTGAGGTGTCGTTCATGTTCTTTCTCGCTTCTTGAGTAGATCAATATATCATCAATAAAGACGATAACAAACTTGTGACAATCCGACTTTTCAAGTTAACCTTGTTAACCTCCGAAGGCCCAATAAGACCAATGAAGGTCCAACAGGCCCAACAAGGCTAATGAAGGCCCAACAAGACCAATGAAGGCCCAGTAAAGCCAAAGAAGATCCAGTAAGGTCAAGGAAGACTCAACAAGATCAATTAGGCCCAACGAAGTCTATGTAGGCCCAACATTGCCAATGTAGGCCCACAAAGCCAAGAGAAGCCCAATAAGGCCCAATAAATTCAAGTAAGGCCCAATGTAAACAAGGTAGGCCCAGGGAAGGCCAAGGTAGGCCCAAGAAGGCCCAGTGAGGCCCAATTGTATTTGAGAAGCCCAATTTGGTTAAATTAGCCCAACAAGGAGTTAAAGGACTCAATTAGTGAAAATTAGAGACTTTTGGCTCAATTCTATTAACCGAATCATTGTGTTATTGAACTAAATAGAACCTAAGGGATTAGAAATAGTAGGAATCAGTCTCAATACACTTTAAGTACAAAGTTTAGACTTGTAATTGAGATTAAAAGCCCAATTTTGACTTTATAAGTCAAAATACGATTGAGATGATCAAGACTTATTCGAATTCTTTATGTAACGGTTGAAATTTATTAGATTAAACCTCTCATTTAAGTGTACTGATGATTGTTATCATCAATTGGGCGTTTTAAGTTCCTACAACCTCGAATTAATCATGGATTGAAGACTAGAGGTTGTAACCGTAGCAATTATGACTCAAATCAGATAAATTCGATTAGGATATTCGCAATTGAACACTTCTACATCACAATCGGCACACTCAGAGCATATTTCATACAGCAATTTGATATCAAGTGTTCCAGATTGAAGAACCCGATCGTGGAGTGACCGAAATCAATCTAAAAGTCGATCTCCTTCAATTTGTTATCAAAACAGGTTAGTGATTCATCCTAAACCTTCTAAAACAATCGACTAAGATTATCCCTAACTGTAATTCGTTTAACATCATCGAATTGATCAAGTTCTAGCAACTAGGGTTCTTATAAGAAACGGGTTTGGGGATTTCTTGTCTAAACAATGTAATAGTCGAATTAGATCATGTGGGTAGTTTCATAAATAGCCGACTAAAGTTAATCCCATACCAATTGTAAATTATAGAACCGAATTGATAGACTTCGATTCTAGGGTTCATGATGCAAAAAGGTTTTGGGGGTTTCGGTTCAAATAAGTTTGATAATCAAATTAAGTTACATGGTAAGTTTCAGAAGACTTCGATTACACTATTTGGCATGTTAATTTCAGTTTAGAACTACGAATTGTATGATTTTGAATCTAGGGTTCTTGGACTAGGACGGATTTGGGATTTTTGATTTAGAGGTGTTTAATTATTGAAATTAATCAATCTGGCAGGTTCGAAATTGTTGGTTTAATGAAAACCATATGGATTTTAAGTTAAATACAATCGGATTGAATGAATTCGAAGTGATGAGAATGGGATCAAGGTTCGACACTGTTGGAGTCTTAAAATCGTGGTATTTTATCAAAATTTTCTAAATTAAATTGTTGATATGATGCGCCTAGAGTCAAGGAATAATAACCCCATAGTTTAGGAGTTGATCAGAATCGAATTTGAGACCAATTGGAAGTTGAAAGCTTCGGCTATAGTTGCAAAGGAAAATCAGTTAGAGAGTGGAGTTAAAGCAATTTAATTCTGATAACCATCGCGAAACCCTAGCGGGCTGAGATGGTAGACGCGGTGTGTTTGGTGTTGAGGGTCGCGGGTTCGAGTCCCGGCCCAACCATATTTTTAGGTTTTAAATCAATTTTAGTATTTTTAGCATAACTTTCGCATACGAACTCCGTTTTAATCCGTTCAAGTTGCGTTGGAACCGTAACGAGAATACGAACGTGTTGAAATGATAAAATCCATATTTTAGTCCGAACACGAAATCGCGTATAATTACGTTTAATTAAATAAAATCAAATGTGATTTTATTTAAACGATTTCAAGAGCACACGTACTTCCGTATGCCTAATTATCACACTTTAACATACGTATGTTGATACGTATGTGATTTTTAAGTACAAAACGATTATTCGAATAACAATAGGTTATTGTTTAAATCACAGATTCTTCGTAGAGGATTTCTACGCAAGTTCACACGTGTTTGATCATTCTACTACTATCAAAGGTGCGTACACGGCCCCTTTCTTATTTTAAACTGTTTTGGGGGAGAAAACATGTGCAACAAACTGATTTTAGATACATATCACTTGCATGAGTTATCTGTTTACATTATGTGCCAACATATCAACTTGAAAGTCCTTACACACCTCGAACCGTTTAGTTTGCTGTAATGCAAAGCGTGGTAGTTGGAAATAGATCTATTAGGTTTGACAAACCTCACCTGGTAGATGGGATCTACGCAGGTGTTTGACTGACCAAACACAATTTTTACTATTGTTGTGATAGACAATAGTGGCAAGGCGAAAACATGCTATAGCATGGCAACTAGTCAGCTTCGGTGTCGAACACGTATGTAAATAGTTTATATGACTAGCTATCATGACTGTGCAATTGTGATTATGTTATCTACAAACTTGTTATTCAAACTGATGTTTTGAACTCTATGATTACTTATAACCTGTGTTATGCACCAACCTTTGTGTTGATTTGATTTGCATGTTTTCTCAGGACGCTAAGGCGCGCGTAACAGCTGGCATGGACTAGGAAGATAGAGTCTCATGCATTATAAACTTTGAACATTTGAATTTGAATGTTTCAGTATTTTGATTTGTAATGTTTTACTTATCAACTGTTATTTGGTTTTTAAACGCTTCCGCAACTTTTTGTAAACTCTGATTATTATGTTTTAAAGACCAACGTATGTTTTGAAATTCATATAGAGGTCTTCGCTATGTCTAATGATCTGAGATCCTGGTTTGTCACGTTCCCAAACGGTATGATTCCGTTAGTTGAAATTTGGGGGTGTGACAGATTGGTATCAGAGACATTGGTTATAGCGAACTAGGTTTGCATTTGTAGGCCTAGACTATGACTGTTAGACATTAGACACACACACATACTGCTTAGAAATTACATATGACATTATGTAATTGACTTGCTTACGTATTCCATGGCACTGCACTTACATATGATATTATGTAACAGGCATGGCTTCATCATCAGTTCCTTATGTTATCATTGATGATTCCGAGGACGAGGAGCCGATAGTTCCGGCACCACCATCATCACCACCACCACCTATTCCATCACCTCCACCGTATGGGATGGATGACTCAGACCCAGACGAAGATCCAGAGGAGGATCCAGAGGAGGATCCAGATGAGGATCCAGCTGAGGACCCGGATGAGGATCCGGAGGAGGCACCATGGGTGAATACTCAGGGACTCTATGCTGCAGGACCATCTACACATCCACCACCCGTACTAGATGCTCCGGAGCCTAAGAGGCGAAGGACGGACGCGGAGGAGATCGCCAAGTTGCGCGAGGACTTGGATGAGACAGAAGACAAGCTTATACAGAGATCTCAGGAGTTATGGGATGCCATTGAGAGGCAAGATGAACTTGCCCATCTAGTTCATGACATGCGGGATGAGATGGTGAACATGATTGGTCGTCTAGAGGAGTCTGAGAACCGAGCTGAGATCTTGGAGGGCAGGATTGAAGCTTTGGAGGATTTAGTGGTAGTTGAGAATGAGGAACAGGATGAGGATGAGGATGAGGAGGAGGAACCAGCACCAGTTGCTGAGTCCGATCCTGAATCCACTGTTGAGGACGATTGATTCTCTTTCTTTTATTTCTGTTTTGTTTAAACTTATTAGGAACGGGTTGTGTTCCTACATTAGTAGTTTGAAATTTTGTATTTCATTTCAAAAGTATTGTACTCAAAGAAAGTTTCTATTTATGGAAGAATTATTGTTTGTTTCCAACAACTGTGTTGATTATATTACATGTTGTGTTTGTTGTTTTACTTACACATGTTACATTGGATTTTGACTTCGTGCTAACACTTCTTATAAATAGGAAACTGATGGCTGAGGGAAACATACATATGACTGTTGCTGAGCTCAATGAGCTAATCAACAACAGAGTCGCAGAGGCTATTGCACAGTATGCTCAGACACACAACACAGGGCCACAGGGTCCAGCTGGGGGGTTGGTTAACCCACAAGTCTGCACGTTCAAGATGTTCTTGGACTGCAAACCACACAACTTCAAGGGGTCGGAGGGGGCCATAGGACTTCTCCGATGGATTGAAAAGGCATAGTCTGTGTTCGAGATGTGCAACTGCCCTGATGACAGCAAGGTGAAATTTGCTACTGGAACATTGGAGGGTCCAGCACTGACTTGGTGGAACTCCAATGTTCAGACTCTGGGGTTGGGAGAAGCAAATGCGTTGACCTGGAACAACTTCAAAACTTTGCTACAAGAGGAGTATTGTCCTCGTAGTGAAATGCAGAAGTTGGAGGAGGAGTATTGGCACCTCAAGATGGAGGGGTCAAATATTGAGGAATACACGACCAGATCGCATGAACTGGCCAGACTGCTACCACACATGGCTACTCCAGTCAGTAAGTGGATCGAAAGGTACATTGGAGGACTAGTGCCTCAGATCCAAGGGTTGGTTACTTCAGCAAATCCCACCACTATCCAACAAGCTGTTCGTCTAGCACATCAGCTTACTGACCAGGCAGTGTTACAGGGGACTCTGCCTAAGCGAACATCTGCTACCAAGGTAGGAGATCACAAGAGAAAGTGGGATAACAACTTCAAGGGTAACAACCAACAGCAGAACAGGAAGCAGGACTCAAACAAGTCCTATCATAATTCCAACAGTGGTCAGCAATCATCATCATCGGGGGGTTATATTGGTAAGCACCCCAAGTGCAACAAGTGTGGTTACCATCATGCGGGTAACCAGTGTGACCGAGCTAAGTGCCAGAGGTGTGGCAAGATTGGGCACGCGGCTAAGGATTGTCGCGGGGAGCTGCAGAACAACCATAACAACCAGAACAATAATAATCAGAACAACGCACAGAAGGGTTGTTTCGAGTGCGGCAAGATGGGGCATTTCAAGAAAGATTGCCCACAACTTAAGAAAGGCGGGGACAACAATGGTAATGGTAATGGAAATGGAAACGGTAATGGCAATGGCACCAACAACAACAACAACAATAATAACAACAACAACGGTGCTAGAGGCAGGGCGTTCGTGATTGGAGGACGTCAAGCACGGGAGGATCCCAACATCGTTACGGGTACGTTCCTCTTAAATAATCACTATGCCTCTATGTTATTTGACACCGGTGCCGATCGGAGCTTTGTATCTAGTTCACTTGTTAAGTTGCTAAATGTTAGTCCCACTGCCTTAGATAGTCCCTATACTGTGGAATTAGCTGATGGTAAGTTGATTGTAGTAGAAAACATTTATAAGGGATGTATCCTTGATTTGATGGGTCAGACATTAGAGATTGATCTGATGCCTATTGCCTTAGGCAGTTTTGATGTAGTCATTGGCATGGACTGGTTGTCCAAAAACCAGGCTGAAATTATATGCCATGAAAAGATTGTTCGCATACCTCTTCCGCAGGGAGAGACATTATATGTACAAGGCGAGAAGAGCAGTACGCCACTACGTCTCATATCTTGTATGAAGGCACACAAATGTCTGCGGAAAGGTCATACGGCAGTTATAGCACTTATAACTGAAAAGCCAGTAGCTGAGAAGAAGCTTGAAGATATACCTATAGTTTGTGAGTTTCCGGAGGTATTTCCAGAAGACTTGCCGGGATTACCGCCTGTGAGACAGGTGGAATTCCGAATCGATCTTACACCAGATGCAGCACCGATAGCTAGGGCGCCTTATCGACTTGCACCGTCAGAGATGCAAGAGTTATCTACACAATTGCAAGAGTTGTTGGATAAGGGTTTCATACGACCTAGTTTTTCACCATGGGGAGCTCCAGTATTGTTTGTAAAGAAGAAAGGGACTTTCCGAATGTGTATCGATTACCGGGAATTGAACAAAGTTACTATCAAGAACCGGTATCCGTTACCCAGGATTGACGATCTGTTCGATCAGTTGCAAGGTTCGAGTTATTACTCGAAGATTGATCTCAGGTCGGGTTATCATCAACTAAGAGTTCAGGAGGAGGATATTCCGAAGACAGCATTCAGGACACGATATGGCCATTATGAGTTCTTGGCCATTTGATTTGGGTTGACAAACGCTCCAGCTGTATTCATGGATCTCATGAATCGTGTTTGTAAACCTTATCTTGATAAGTTTGTCATTGTTTTCATTGATGACATTCTCATCTATTCAAAGTCTGAGGAGGAACATGCTGAACATCTTCGATTACTACTAGAGCTATTGAAACAGGAACAACTGTACGCTAAGTTCTCGAAATGTGATTTCTGGATGCGAGAAGTACAGTTCTTGGGTCATATAGTTAATGAAAAGGGCATACATGTTGATCCAGCGAAGATTGAAGCGATTAAGAATTGGGAAGCGCCAAAGACCCCTACCGAGGTACGACAATTCCTTGGTTTGGCGGGTTATTATCGACGATTCATTGAAGGTTTCTCAAAGATCGCTCAACCACTTACAGCTCTGACGCACAAGGGAACAAAGTATAACTGGACGGATAAACAGGAAGCTGCATTCCAGTTATTGAAAAAGAAACTCTGCAGTGCACCGATTCTGTCCTTACCGGAAGGAACGGAAGACTTTGCGGTGTATTGTGACGCATCTGGACAGGGTTTGGGATGTGTGTTGATGCAACGGGATAAAGTGATCGCTTATGCTTCCAGACAACTAAGAACGCATGAAAAGAATTACACCACTCATGACTTGGAGTTAGGAGCAGTGGTTTTTGCTTTAAAGATTTGGAGGCATTACTTGTATGGAACTAAGTGTACTATTTATACTGATCATAAGAGTTTGCAACATATCTTTGATCAGAAGGAGCTTAATATGAGGCAACGACGATGGGTTGAGTTGTTGAACGATTATGAGTGTGCGATTAAGTATCACCTGGGAAAGGCTAATGTAGTAGCTGATGCTTTAAGCAGAAAGGATACTTCAACACGACGGGTTCGTGCACTTATGATGACAATACATACTGACCTACCTGACAAGGTACACAGTGCTCAGATTGAGGCTTTGAAAAAGGAAAACTTAGTACAGGAATCTTTACGGGGAATGGAAGAACAGTTGGATGTGAAGTCTGATGGAATTCGTTATTTCATTAACCGAATGTGGATACCTTTGTATGGAGGTTTAAGGGAACTCGTGATGGACGAAGCACACAAGTCTAGATATTCAGTCCATCCAGGATCAGACAAGATGTACCATGACTTGAAGGCACTATATTGGTGGCCTCACATGAAAGCTGATATTGCTAAGTACGTTAGCAAATGTTTGACTTGTTCGAAAGTCAAAGTTGAATATCAGAAGCCATCTGGTTTACTACAACAACCAGAGATACCGATGTGGAAATGGGAACAGATTTCGATGGATTTTATTACTAAGTTACCCCGTACACCGAGTGGTTGTGATACGATATGGGTAATTGTCGACCGATTAACGAAATCTGCACACTTCTTAGCGATCAAAGAAACAGATAAGATGGAGAAGTTGACTCGTATTTACATTAAGGAAGTAGTAGCACGACATGGCGTGCCAATCTCTATCATATCAGATCGGGATGCCCGGTTTACTTCCAACTTTTGGAAATCTCTTCATAAGTCATTGGGGACTCGCTTGGATATGAGTACCGCTTATCATCCACAGACCGACGGTCAAAGTGAACGAACGATTCAAACGCTCGAGGATATGTTACGAGCTTGTGTAATTGATTTTGGTGATAGTTGGGAGAATCATTTACCGTTGGTGGAATTCTCTTACAATAATAGTTATCATACAAGCATTCAAGCAGCACCGTTTGAAGCGTTGTATGGTCGCAAATGTCGTTCGCCAGTTTGCTGGGCTGAAATTGGTGACAGTCAGATAACAGGTCCTGAACTGGTGCACGAAACGACAGAGAAGATAGTTCAAATCCGAAATCGTATGGCAGCGGCTCGGGGTCGACAGAAGAGTTATGCAGACAAACGTCGCAAGCCGTTGGAATTTCAAGTGGGAGACCGAGTTCTTCTAAAGGTATCACCTTGGAAAGGTGTGATACGATTCGGCAAGCGCGGGAAGCTTAGTCCACGTTACGTAGGACCTTTTGAGATTCTGAAAAGGATTGGTCCGGTTGCGTACCAACTCAAACTACCGGATGAACTCAGTGGAGTTCATGATGTGTTTCATGTGTCGAATTTAAAGAAATGTCTTTCTGATGAGACATTGATTGTACCATTGGAAGAAATACAAGTAGATGAACAGTTGCGATTTATTGAAGAACCAGCGGAAATCATGGACCGAGAGGTCAAACAACTGAAGCAAAGCAAGATTCCGATAGTCAAAGTCCGATGGAATTCAAGACGGGGTCCTGAATTCACATGGGAACGGGAAGATCAAATGATGAAGAAATATCCTCATCTATTCAAGACAGCTACTGCTAACACTGAGAGCGCACGTTAAATTTCGGGACGAAATTTCCTTCAACAAGGGGATGACGTGATGTTTCACACATCAACACTACAACTTTCAAACTGTAAGCACAAACGTTTTATTTATTCAATTGATTTTGTTACAGATATTTGTGCTACATTACATTCTATATGTTTTATGTGCTACATTTCATATGTTACATGTTATGGTAGTACATACACGATTAGTTACACACATTTTGCTATGTGCGGGGTTACATAGTACAAACAGTTTCAGACACTCACTATGTGTGAGGTTACACAACATAGTATGATCAAACACAAACAGTCACAGTTAGGTGAACTAACTAGTGTACACGCAAAACAGTTACATTGAACGATCACAATTGAGTTGTGATGTTGCAAGCATTAGACTTTGTGTGTGAGTACACACAAGCACACAGAATGATCAAATCACACTAACACGTACGATTTAAACTCGTAAGTAGTTTCCTAACTACTCTTAACACTTGCTAATTTTCGGGACGAAAATTCCTTCAACAAGGGGATGATGTGACAATCCGACTTTTCAAGTTAACCTTGTTAACCTCCGAAGGCCCAATAAGACCAATGAAGGTCCAACAGGCCCAACAAGGCTAATGAAGGCCCAACAAGACCAATGAAGGCCCAGTAAAGCCAAAGAAGATCCAGTAAGGTCAAGGAAGACTCAACAAGATCAATTAGGCCCAACGAAGTCTATGTAGGCCCAACATTGCCAATGTAGGCCCACAAAGCCAAGAGAAGCCCAATAAGGCCCAATAAATTCAAGTAAGGCCCAATGTAAACAAGGTAGGCCCAGGGAAGGCCAAGGTAGGCCCAAGAAGGCCCAGTGAGGCCCAATTGTATTTGAGAAGCCCAATTTGGTTAAATTAGCCCAACAAGGAGTTAAAGGACTCAATTAGTGAAAATTAGAGACTTTTGGCTCAATTCTATTAACCGAATCATTGTGTTATTGAACTAAATAGAACCTAAGGGATTAGAAATAGTAGGAATCAGTCTCAATACACTTTAAGTACAAAGTTTAGACTTGTAATTGAGATTAAAAGCCCAATTTTGACTTTATAAGTCAAAATACGATTGAGATGATCAAGACTTATTCGAATTCTTTATGTAACGGTTGAAATTTATTAGATTAAACCTCTCATTTAAGTGTACTGATGATTGTTATCATCAATTGGGCGTTTTAAGTTCCTACAACCTCGAATTAATCATGGATTGAAGACTAGAGGTTGTAACCGTAGCAATTATGACTCAAATCAGATAAATTCGATTAGGATATTCGCAATTGAACACTTCTACATCACAATCGGCACACTCAGAGCATATTTCATACAGCAATTTGATATCAAGTGTTCCAGATTGAAGAACCCGATCGTGGAGTGACCGAAATCAATCTAAAAGTCGATCTCCTTCAATTCGTTATCAAAACAGGTTAGTGATTCATCCTAAACCTTCTAAAACAATCGACTAAGATTATCCCTAACTGTAATTCGTTTAACATCATCGAATTGATCAAGTTCTAGCAACTAGGGTTCTTATAAGAAACGGGTTTGGGGATTTCTTGTCTAAACAATGTAATAGTCGAATTAGATCATGTGGGTAGTTTCATAAATAGCCGACTAAAGTTAATCCCATACCAATTGTAAATTATAGAACCGAATTGATAGACTTCGATTCTAGGGTTCATGATGCAAAAAGGTTTTGGGGGTTTCGGTTCAAATAAGTTTGATAATCAAATTAAGTTACATGGTAAGTTTCAGAAGACTTCGATTACACTATTTGGCATGTTAATTTCAGTTTAGAACTACGAATTGTATGATTTTGAATCTAGGGTTCTTGGACTAGGACGGATTTGGGATTTTTGATTTAGAGGTGTTTAATTATTGAAATTAATCAATCTGGCAGGTTCGAAATTGTTGGTTTAATGAAAACCATATGGATTTTAAGTTAAATACAATCGGATTGAATGAATTCGAAGTGATGAGAATGGGATCAAGGTTCGACACTGTTGGAGTCTTAAAATCGTGGTATTTTATCAAAATTTTCTAAATTAAATTGTTGATATGATGCGCCTAGAGTCAAGGAATAATAACCCCATAGTTTAGGAGTTGATCAGAATCGAATTTGAGACCAATTGGAAGTTGAAAGCTTCGGCTATAGTTGCAAAGGAAAATCAGTTAGAGAGTGGAGTTAAAGCAATTTAATTCTGATAACCATCGCGAAACCCTAGCGGGCTGAGATGGTAGACGCGGTGTGTTTGGTGTTGAGGGTCGCGGGTTCGAGTCCCGGCCCAACCATATTTTTAGGTTTTAAATCAATTTTAGTATTTTTAGCATAACTTTCGCATACGAACTCCGTTTTAATCCGTTCAAGTTGCGTTGGAACCGTAACGAGAATACGAACGTGTTGAAATGATAAAATCCATATTTTAGTCCGAACACGAAATCGCGTATAATTACGTTTAATTAAATAAAATCAAATGTGATTTTATTTAAACGATTTCAAGAGCACGCGTACTTCCGTATGCCTAATTATCACACTTTAACATACGTATGTTGATACGTATGTGATTTTTAAGTACAAAACGATTATTCGAATAACAATAGGTTATTGTTTAAATCACAGATTCTTCGTAGAGGATTTCTACGCAAGTTCACACATGTTTGATCATTCTACTACTATCAAAGGTGCGTACACGGCCCCTTTCTTATTTTAAACTGTTTTGGGGGAGAAAACATGTGCAACAAACTGATTTTAGATACATATCACTTGCATGAGTTATCTGTTTACATTATGTGCCAACATATCAACTTGAAAGTCCTTACACACCTCGAACCGTTTAGTTTGCTGTAATGCAAAGCGTGGTAGTTGGAAATAGATCTATTAGGTTTGACAAACCTCACCTGGTAGATGGGATCTACGCAGGTGTTTGACTGACCAAACACAATTTTTACTATTGTTGTGATAGACAATAGTGGCAAGGCGAAAACATGCTATAGCATGGCAACTAGTCAGCTTCGGTGTCGAACACGTATGTAAATAGTTTATATGACTAGCTATCATGACTGTGCAATTGTGATTATGTTATCTACAAACTTGTTATTCAAACTGATGTTTTGAACTCTATGATTACTTAAAACCTGTGTTATGCACCAACCTTTGTGTTGATTTGATTTGCATGTTTTCTCAGGACGCTAAGGCGCGCGTAACAGCTGGCATGGACTAGGAAGATAGAGTCTCATGCATTATAAACTTTGAACATTTGAATTTGAATGTTTCAGTATTTTGATTTGTAATGTTTTACTTATCAACTGTTATTTGGTTTTTAAACGCTTCCGCAACTTTTTGTAAACTCTGATTATTATGTTTTAAAGACCAACGTATGTTTTGAAATTCATATAGAGGTCTTCGCTATGTCTAATGATCTGAAATCCTGGTTTGTCACGTTCCCAAACGGTATGATTCCGTTAGTTGAAATTTGGGGGTGTGACAAAACTGATCTAGATACGGCTTGCACACCCGGTTCATTAAATCCATGAACACTGCCGGTGCATTCGTCAGTCCAAATGGCATCATCATGAATTCATAGTGACCGTATCGGGTACAAAAGGTCGTTTTAGGTATGTCTTCCTTTTGAATCCGGAGCTGGTGATAACCTGAATGCAGGTCTATCTTAGAGAAGTATTGAGCTCCCTGTAACTGATCAAACAAGTCATCAATCCTCGGTAACAGGTACCCATTCTTGATGGTGAGTTTGTTGAGCTCTCTGTAATCGATGAACATTCTGAAAGATCCATCCTTCTTTTTTACAAAGAGAACTGGAGCTCCCCACGGTGAGAAAATCGGTCGATGAATCATTTGTCGAGTAGCTCTTGTAGTTGATTGGACAGTTCCTGCATTTCTGATGGTGCAAGTCTATAAAGAGACTTAGCCACAGGAACCGCTCCTGGAATTAAATCAATTCAAAACTGCACCGATCTCTCCGGTGGCAGTCCCGGTAAATCATCCGGAAACACGTCCGCATAGTCTTTCACCACTGGTACATCTTGAATCTTGATTGCTTTCTTGTCTTTCTCTACCACGTGAACTAGAAATGCGATACATTGTTTTCGTAGGTACTTGCGAGCCTTCATGCACGATATTATCTTGACACTGCGGCTTGCTTGATCTCCATGAATTTCCAAGATCTGATCGTTCTCCACTAGAATACGTAATAGATTTTCGGAACAGATGAACTAAACTCTGTTAAGAGATAGCCAATCCATTCCGACGATGATATCGAAACTGCCAAGTTCCATCGGTATCAAATCGATGGAAAATATGTGATCGCCAAGTGTTAGTGGGCAATTCGTAAGTACTGTGTCAACTGTTATCTGTTTGCCGTTTGCTATCTCAATAGTATAAGGGGAGTCTAAAGATTCCTCAACACGATTAAGATGGCACGCAAAGTCGGATGAGATAAAACTCTGATCCGCACCAGTGTCAAATAATACGGATGCATAAAAGTCAGATAAGAGAAATGTACTCGTGATCACATTCGGGTCCTGTCGAGCTGCAGCTGCTCCAATCTGAAAGGCTCTACATCATGCTACTTGAGCCCTTTGTTGATTCTTCTTGGGACAATCCCGAGAAAAATGTTCAGGCTCGCCACAGTTGTAGCAAGACCTGTGATCAGCAGCAACAGTAGTAGCTGCATTGTTGTTTCTGTTCGGAGCCCCCGTGCTCCTGCATTGGTTTGCCCAGTGGCCAAACTTCCCACAGTTAGTGCATTCTCTACACTGGGTGTTTGGCGGATGATGATACTGGCAGGTGTTGCACAATGGTGCTGTGCTAGTGTAGGGCTTCCTAATCTGCAGTGGTTGGGGTTGGTTGATCATCGGTGTTTGTGTGGTCACAGCAAAGTTCCTGACCACCTTCTGTTTCTTAGTCGGCCGCTTGTCCGGCTTCCTTGAAGTTCCATCCATTGATGAGTCAGCTTCTTTCTTGAGTGACCCGGAGGCAACCATTACAGTGTAACAGCCATCTCCATAGTATTAGGATGGGCATAAATCACATGCCCTTGGATACAAGACGGTAATCCACCAACATACCGCTCTATCCTTTTCTCCAGTGTTGGCACCACGTCCGGTGCCAAGGTAGCTAACTCATGAAATATTGTGGTGTAGGCAAGATGCCCCGCACCAATCATAACAAGGTTGAGCAGCTCAGTTACAACCTTCTTCAGTTCATTCCTTGGGCAAAACTCTGCCCGCAGCATAGCCTTGAAGTCATCCCAAGGCATAGACAGAGCCTCATCTCTGCACCTAGTCTGAACTTGAGCGTTCCACCAAGTTAACGCTCGTTTGTTGAATGACCCAGCAGCATATCTCACCCGATGCTGATCAAGACAGCCACTAATGTCAAGAGTTGTTTCCATCTTCTCGATCCACTGGATCAATCCGACGGCTCCTTCACTGCCACTGAAACTCGGTGCCTTGCATCCTACAAAGTTCTTGTAGGAGTAGTCCTGATGGTGTCGAGTGTTGCCACTGCCTTCTCCAGACGAGTTGGCGATGTTGTTACTGTTGCTGTTGATTCTCTTCATCATCTTCGGGATCACATCCCTCAGTTGACTGGTCAGCAGTGTGGCCAGTGCTATCGTAGCGGGATCCAACTCATGAGTAGGCCGTGGCGGAGGAGGAGGTATAGGAGGAGGTAGATGTGGAGGAGAGTTAGGTGGTGTCGGTGTCGTAGAGTGCGGTGCTGAATCTTGTGGTGGTGGTGGCATTAAAGCTGGTGGTGGTCTCCTTGGCGGCATTCTGATCATAACCGAAAGAAATCGGTTAGTGCAGTGATCAGACGCAGAAAACACATGCAAATGTAATCCTATGTTGTATGATCTCTACATGAGGGTCCCTAGGTTATAGTCTAGGCCAAACCGTTTAAGTAATATGACCAATATTTCTTTATAACGATGGCTCTGATACCAATCTGTCACACCCCGAGCCGGCGGGCTGGATCGACTTTCCCGTCGGGCGGAAAGTTCTCGGGGCGCGATATCATATGATAATCACAATGATTAGATTGTCGTATAGCACATGATATAATAATGAGAGATGCTAACATGACATTTAAATGGAATTACAAAGTTAAATTACATTGTTTCCTCATAATTTAACTAAGTAAATCCAATCAAAAGAATCAATGAGTTTATATCTTGTAACTGTACAAGATTCACAAAAGACGATTCATTGTTTTGTCATTCCAAAGTATGCTCCACACAAAATGTAGCTAGGTCTTCTAAAAGTCCACTAGCTATGTTCTTGAATACTGGTAACTAAACATGTTCGTCACCTGAGAAAACATGCATTTAAACAAAGTCAACACTAGGTTGGTGAGTTCATAAGTTTGATAATTGAAAACCTTGAAATTGTTCACATACACAATCACAATGTCATACATGTTACTTGTAAGTTGTTTGATTCACCTGTTCACACAATGGCCTCTCCATAGTTATATTCACAAGTATTATTTCATCCTATTAGTTATGCTTATATATACGGCATATGTAGGGGAACAAGCCCCAGCCAACGTCCCACCAGATAACTAATAGAACTCCACATCACTTGTAATACAACTATAGATATCCATTTTCATTTCACCTGTTCATTTCGTTTGATATTCACCTGTTGTATCATATGTAGAATAATATGTCGAGAGGGGTTTACTTATCAAACCGAAGTATTGATACACCCTCATTGTATTAAGGAAGTTAGATTAATTTAATCTATTCCTTGCTATTATTCTATTACTTGTGGGGTTAACTGTTAATCACTTTTAAATAATAAGAGTGTTAGTTAACCAATTGATATTTGTTCTCAACTTGAAGTGCATAGAGCCTAAAAGGAATCCATTGCAATCCTCACATAATCAGATTACAATGCATCTGATTTACCTCTACCACTTTGTATAACCGTAGGCCTCATCGAATCTGTTACTAGAAATATGAAATGAGAGAAAATAAATTCCTCAGTCTCCTAGTCAACAGTAAACGATGGATTAATTACTTATCACTGCAGATTAATATCACCATGTGTCCTTACCAGACCCTGATTGTTCGTCGCCCTATCACCGGTCATACGTTACTGGCCAATGACGATTACGATCAACATACTAGCCCTACAAGCTAGAGGTTTGTCAAACCTATGGTACCACTATGCTATCGTCGGTTTAGTCACGTCAAACTAACTGGTCAGCGATTTGTGAGGGACTTATAATGATCATACTTGAATACATGGCACATGATTGAAATGTTATAATACAGACAGTTCAATAGTAATCAATTGTATTGTGTTTAACAATGTTGATTGTTCTCAATGTTGTGTGTTCTCATTGTTGTTAACAAAGTTAAATAAGATCTTGTCTTATTATGCTATGTTAATTGTTGTGTGAATGATGTTGTTATCATGAAATTACATTATCATGATTATCATTCCTTGTTGTTCCATATAGTCACCCTGTTGCCACTACAGTGATGTAAGAGCTAATCTTACTACACTTAGTCGACTCAGGTGGTGGATGATACTTGTTTCATGTTATCTTGTAATTTGCATCGAGTTGTAAATTAAGTGTTATAGAACTAGTCATATTACAATTACCTAACTCTGATGTTGAATGATATTATGAAGACATGATATCTTCCTATCATTCTTGTTTGTTGTTGTTGTGATCATGTTCACCTGTTATAATCTCATTGTTTGTTCTTGTAAGAATAATTTAATGTTATAAGATAGAAACTTACAACTACATTATTCTATTGTGTTGATGATTTATGAAGTTATATTATCATATTCATCTTAGTTGTCTCTGTCATAATATGATCATACAAGCATGCATACAATGATAAGCGATAATAAATCTAGCAATATTATCTAAATCAAAGTGTAAGCAATATGTTAAACTAACACTTTTAAATAAATAAAAGATTTAGCATGTTTCTCAGCCCGAGAGTTTAAAATAAGTTAAGATTAGAAAAGGGGGCGTATGAACTCACCATGTTGTTGAAGTGGTTGACTAAGTATAAACAAGAAATGCACGCGCTCGTTGTTGTAGTTGTGGTTGTTTTCAAGATCCTGTATTGATTTCTCATTACATGTAACTTATGAGCATCTGTATAAGTGTTTGTGTGTGTATGTGTTAGCCCTATAGTTGACTAACCCACTTGGTCTTGGTCATCATTCGGCCGTAGTTCAATTTTCATCGATTTACTAACACTTAATCTCATTAGTTTGAGTTTAGTATGTGGTTATGGTTCATGAGTTATGAATTGACCTTTATTACCTTTGATTGCCTTTAATTTATTCTTGAAAATTCAATCCGTGTCATGATATGTTCAATTCTTGCATTGATAGGATTTTTGTAACTTAACCCAAGTCATAATTATGGCTTAGGCTTGCCATGTTATCTTTGTTGAACTTGATTTAACCAAATCAATCCCACCACCGTTGTAGTTTTCATTTGTATATCACATGCCTACCGTCCTTAATCAAATTGATTTTAAGTGTTAGTCCGCATCTTAACCCAAATGGGCCGATCGTTATGTGGGCCGACTAGGTATTGCTTGGGCCGAATGATGTATTTGGGCCGTGTGTGTGTGTGAGCCAAGCTATTGGGCCAATAGAATTACATGGGTCAAAACAGTGGTGTTGGTCCTGGACGTAGGACATATGTGCCGAATCAGTGGACCTAGGCCGAACTAGTGGGCCGAAGCAATGGAATAGGCTGAATGTGAAGGTTCGAATGAATTGGCGCATGGCCGAATCAATGCAACTGAAAAATCAAGTGGGATCAGCGTACCTATCAGCAACCAGGGGTTCGGCTGAGACATTAGGTTCGGCTAACCTCTCAAGTTGACAGCTCCTAGGTTCGTGGCACATAGGTTCATGAAGTTATAGGGTTCGGCTAGATGGTTCGCGAGTCCAAGGTTCGTCCATGCATGTGGTTCGGCTGAGTAGAGGTTCGGTGAAGGCAGGGTTCGGCTGTAGGGTTCGTCCAGCTCATTGGTTCGTGGCTCCCTGGTAGGTTCGGTCGATAGAAGGGTTCGGGAATTGCATGCGGGGTTCGGTCGATGGTGGTTCGCAGCTCATAGGTTCGTTGGTCCTGGGTTCGGCCTCCCTTGGTGCCTAGATCCTTCGTGAACTTGCAACTGTTCACCATCATCTTCGAGTCCTCTGCTGTTGCAGGTCATTTCCACCCTTCCCCTGGTTCGTTCTAGCCTTCGTGGTGCTCGAGTGAAAGCTTAGGGTTGAGTAGATCTACGTTTTAAACCGGTTGCATGCGTGGTCGGCCAAAGACTGAGAAAACCCTCATTTTTCATGATTTCATAGCTTCATACCTCGATTTTCAGTGGCTAACTTCTCCGATCTGCTGTACTTTCTTGTAGAGAATGATTGTAGCTGCGTGTAGACTCCAAGAACGCGAGATTTCGTCCCCAAACGAGCTAGTTATGATGATTTGAAGATGGATTTCTAATGAGAGATAGGAGGTTCGGGAAATGGTTTTTAGAGAGAGAAATATGAGAGAAATGAGGTAGTTGCCCTCATTTAGTCTTTATATACCCCGAGGGTGTTCGGGTTCGTTTCGATTGCTCGTTTCTCGTCTCCGTTGCGTTTCCGAATTGTTACGCGCATTTTACGTATTTTAAATAAAATAGATTTATTTTTAGTGTTTGGATAGTGGTTATTTCTAGTAAATCTTTTGCATTTTATTTTCTTGAATAATTTTATCGAAACCGATTAATTAAAACGTTTCGTCAGATCGCGTCACCTTCGCGCGCATTCGTTCAAATCGTCACCCGAACGAACATGACGATGGTTTGGCTTTCTGACTTTTTGTTTTCTACCTTTCAATCATTATTTCAGAACTTTAAACTCACATATATGTTTGTGTGAATCGTCACCCACGCAAACACACTGTCAGTTCGTTATTCTGAAATAACACTGCAATTGTGTTTGAGTTATGTTCCCTCACTTACGGACTCAACTACACATCCTGTTTACACATTGTTTTCATACTGAGTTATCAGCCATCTGATTCCTGTCATCTATGGATATCAGATCGCAACCGACATGTTCTTGTTGTTTAATTGAACACCGTTGTTTCTCTTGATTCGTTGTATCAATTGTACTTAGGTTTTCACCTAGATATATACAACTATTGTTTATCGTGAGTTGTTGTACATACGGTATTTAAGTTTTCATATAAATATGTACAATTGTTTCTTGTATTTTGAATTTTGTTATCACAAACATTGTTCATACGTTGTATTTACACAAAGTAAATAGTGAAAGTACACATACCGTACGGATTTGCCGGACGATCAGGTACTGGATGTCACAAAATATAACCAAGGTATATCTTTTTTATCAGAGGTTGAATCGATAATCAGAAGAAGAATTAGGCCAAAAATTAGGATACATTCTTGGAAAATCAAACTTCCATCGAAGAGAAGCAAATGAAAGGCTTTCATAAAAATTCTCGTAGAATCGAGAATGAAGAATTCCCAAAGGTCGTGCATATTCAGGACCAATACGTTGTTGTATACCCGCAGATATTTCTCTTTCTAACCAAACAATTACTAGTACACCTATTGTAATTCCTAATATAGGAGTAAAAATAGGGATAAGCACCCATATGATCCCATAGATCTCTTTTAAGGATTCCAATCTAGAAAAAGAATTGATAGCTTGTACTTCTGTTGTATCAATTATCATTTTAACGATCAACTTCTCCCATAATGATATCTATACTACCTAGTATCGTCATAATATCAGCCAATTTCATTCTTTTAACTAACTGAGGAAGAATTTGTAAATTAATAAATCCCGGCGTGCGAATTTTATATCGCCAAGGAAAAACACTCTTATCTCCTATCAGAAAAATTCTGGTCTGTCATTATACCTTGAAAAGTATAAATAATTACAATCCCCATCCCACCTCAAATTTGAAGAATTCGTTGATAGTTAGAATAGATTCGTAGACCAGGTCGACTGATCCGTTTTCAATTTTGAAAAGTTTTGTTAGGTTCTTAGTAGCAATCGGCGACCTTTTTTCTTTACTTCACAGAGCTTTTCGTCTCCTTGATAGCTGGAAGTTCTCCAAAAGTATGAAAAGTTGGAGGACTGTACTTACGATTGAGAAAACCCTCAAACTAAATTCAAAACAAATTTGTTTCGAGCAAGACTTAAGCGACTTCCGTTAAAAAGAAAAAAAAAACTCATGAAATATGACGTAGTGGTTACAGTATTTTTAAAACAAGTGTCCTTAAAAATTATGTACTAAAATGAATGTTTTGTTGGTTTGAATCTGAATTGTTAGAACGATAAAATACATATCAATGAGCATTATGTGATACTTACTTGTTGGGATTGCAATCTTAGATGACGAATATGAAGCCATAAAGATGATGATGATTCACATTATGAATTGAAAGTAAATAAATAGAAAAGCTTAGACGGATCATTTTATTTCAATATCAAGTGCTGAGACCCTAAATCCATTTCTAACCCTCAAAAGAAATAAACCGAAATCGTGCGCAAACTAGAAAGACTTTTTCTTGGATAAAGGAACAGATTACTCGATCTATTTCCGTATCGCTCATGATATATATAATAACTCGTACATCCATTTCAAATGCATATCCCATTTTTGTCAGAACTTCATCTGGGTTCGAATCCTACTGAGAGGTCCACTAGAGATCAGAAATTGTTGAAGAAACAACAAGAAAGTAAATAAATAGAAAAGCTTAGACGGATCATTTTATTTCAATATCAAGTGCTGAGACCCTAAATCCATTTCTAACCCTCAAAAGAAATAAACCGAAATCGTGCGGCCCTTTACCTCATTTCTTTGAAGAGATTTTTTAGTACTGTCACGAAAACCTTAAATACCTTAATTAAGTCAACGACCATTTCCTTTTATCTAGCATCTCTTTGTTTAGGGTTTTATATTTGAAACTAAGAGATCCGCCAAAAACTAAATACTTCTGAGCCCCAATCAAGAAAATGAAAGGCTGAATAGGTTCCTTAGTAGGGGTATAAACAAGCCGAGCTGATCCCAATCTTGTTAAGGCTCGTGTTCGGCTTGTTTTGACTAAATAAGGCTCGAGCTCGAGCTCAGTTAGTTAGAAAAGTTTTAGGCTCGAGCTAGGTTTGTTAGAAAAATTTTTACACTCAAGCTCGGCTCGGGTTGTTTATTTTTTAATTATTAAATTTATTTATTTTAATTACTAATTTAATATATATTTATAACTATACTTACCAATTTTAAGGCTTGAGCTCAGTATGTAAGGTTCGGGATCGGGCTCGGATGGTCTGAGCATTTTACTGATCTGATCCCTATTATTTCATGAGTCGACTTAATTCGTTTACACCCCTATTCTTTAGCCGCAATTATTTTAATTCCCAATCGATCATTGAGCCACACAGTTCTTTTAAACCATAAAGGTGTAGGTTCGTAATAGCAATGATTTCTTAGCCGTTAGTGTAAGGACTAAATCTATAGCCATGTTAATCTAGAGTTAATTATACGGATGGTCTCTGTTGTATGCCCAGAATGCACTGAAGGTTCATAACTTTCAGAAGTTACATCGGTGGCCGAACTATTTGCAAAAAGATAACACTCGTGGTCCATAGAGTGGATGTTCGTTAGATTTTTCTGTTAAATATTTTAAAATGACCAAAATACCCTCACTTTTATCTCTTTTTCTCCTTTCCCCTCCATACCATCATTATCACACTTAAACCCTAATTAATCACACCAACACCACATCACTGAAACCACCGTCCACCACCGTCGCTCCGCCACCTTCAGCCACTAGCGACCACCAACCACTAACCACCGCCACTGTCTCTTCCATCTCTCCTCCAAAAACGGTTCTTTCTTGAACAATTTTGTGACACCTCGCAAAATCCAGGTCAGCAACTAATTTAATTAAATATTAATTTAATTGATTATTATGCATGTGGCACTAGAATTAGTTTAATTTAGTGTTACAAGTGTCACGATAGTACAAACACATTCATAAAGCACGGTAATTCATAAACGCACGCACGTGTCTAAAAACTCCCAAACGTTGATGAACGTCGAACAATATATTACATTGAACAATAATTGAATAATGTGTTATCGAACAATGAACAAAATTGATACAAAGTTAAGAAACGATAAGCGATAATGAAAAATGGTCGAAAAACGAATTAAACAAATGAAAATGGGTGTGACATCCAGTACCTGATCGTCCGGCAAGTCCGTACGGTATGTGTACTTTCACTATTTACTGCGTGTAAATACAATGTATGAATAGTGTATGTGATAACATAGCTCAAAACACAAGAAACAGTTGTACGTATTTAAGTGAAAACTTAAATACTATAAGTACAACAACTCACGATAAACAATAGTTGTATGTATTTAGGTGAAAACCTAAGTATAATTAATACAACGAATCAAGAGAAACAACAGTGTACAAGTAAACAACAAGAACATATCGGTTGCGATTTGATATCCATAGATGACAGGAATCAGATGGCCGATAAATCAGTATGAAAACAATGTGAAAACAGGAAGTATTGTTGAGTTCGTCAGTGAGGAAACACAATCTAAAACATAAATGCAGTGCAATTTCAGAATAACGAACTAACAGTGTGTTTGCGTGGGTGACGATTCACACAAACATATCTGTGAGTTTAACGTTCTGAAATGATGACTGGAAAGTAGAATACAAAAGTCAGAAAGCAAAACCATCGTCGTGTTCGTTCGGGTGACAATTCGAACGAATACGCGCGAAGGTGACGCGATCTGACGAAACGAAACCGAATGAACGATTCGAACGATAATAAAATAAAGAAAATAAATACAAAACATTTATTAGGAATCACAACCTTTAAAATCTTCAAAATAAATCTTTTTATTTGATTACGTAAAATACGCGCGTAACAATCCGAAAACGCGAACCGAGCAAACGAAACTAACCCGAACACCCTCGGGGTATATAAAGCCTAAATGAGGAATTTTCCTCATTTATTTCACTCTTTCTCTCTCTCTAAACACCCTTTCCCGAACCCCTCTCTCTAAAAATCCAATCTTCAAACCTTCATATCTTGCTTGTTTATGGATGAAATCAAGTGTTCTTGGAGCCTAAACGAAGCTCTCGATCTCCTCTACAAGGAAGTACAACTGATCTGAGACAAAACCCAACCAAATTCGAGGTAATGAGGCTTGAGTAACACGAAAACTAGGGTTTTACACCCCTTTGTTCGACCCAAACACCCAATCGGTTTAGAACTTTTATACACACACCCTACACCTTCGAGAATCCTTTAGCGCATAACACAATCATGTAAACAGCCCTAGGACAAGCGATGCTCGATGAAGATAATGATGCTGAAGGTTCAGGGTTCGTGAGGAAGCTGGGTTAGCCGAAACTTGGTTGAACAGGACGAAGGGTGACCGAACCTATGCACCATGGCCGAACCTTCATTTTCACGAACCAGTGCATGGGCTACAAACCTTCCATCATCATGTACCTGGAGTTGTTGCCGAACCAGTGCTTGAGCTGCGAACCTAGGACCAACGAACCACCATTAGCCTAACCCTGAGATCACGAGCCTAGGGACATGGCCGAACCTTCCTGCTGATCAACCCATGAGGGGGCCACGAACCTGCAAGGGCGAACCTATGACTTTCACTTGAACGAACCACCTGGCTAAAGCTCCAAACCACGAACCTTCACCTAGCCCAAACCCTCATGGTGAATCACCCTTGGCCGAACCTTTCACCACCACCGAACCTTTCACCATCACCGAACCTTGGGTTTGCCAACCACTACCACCGAATTTACATGGTCACGAACCTTATGGCGGTGGCTAACAAGTTCGCTGACCCATGGTGACCAGACCTTAGACACTAGACCATTCAACCACAACACCACCTTCTTGGCTTATAAACAAATATTCGGCCCACCTAATTAGTTGGCACATCTTCTTGTTCGGCCCAGAGTGATTGGATTCAGCCTAAGGCCTATTTATTCGGCCCAAACTATCACTTGGCCCATATGGATCTAATCGGAAGCAAACACTTGAAATGATCTAGACTTAACACAACATGCATAGGGGTGGGTAACCTAATACTACAAAGGTGATGGGTTTGAACTTAAGGAATTTCACAAACTCAAAATATTAAGTTTCACAAAGATAGTTACATGGTTATTTACTAACTATGTAGCAAAATATTATAAACTTAACAAGGATGACATGTGAGAACCTAAATCATAGACTTAAGCTATACTTATGGCTTGGGTTGGTTTATAAGAATCCTATCAATACAAACAACGAACACATAATGGTCAAGTTGTGAGATTTCAAGATTGAGTCAAGGTCAAACGCACAACATAAAGTTTTATGGAAATAATGATCTATAACAATAGAACCGAGGCCGAATGAAGACAAAGACCGAGACTCACGAGTGTTAGCCAACTTAGGGCTAACACACATACTCACACACGAATCACTATAACTTATATTTACAAGTTACGAACAACGTGAAATCAATACAGGATCGTGAAAACAACATCAAGTACAACAAAGAGCGCGTGCATTTCTTGTTTTGGCTAAGTCAACTACAACTACTACAAGGTGAGTTCATACGCCCCTTTTCTAATCTTAATTGATTTTAAACTCTCAGGGCTGAGAAACATGCTAAATCTTTTATTTATTTAAAAGTGTTAGTACAGCATATTGTTTATACTTTGATTTAGATAATATTGCTTGACTTATTATCGTTTATCATTGTATGCATGCTTGTATGATCATGATATGACAGCGACAACTAAGATGAATATGATAATATAACTTCATAAATCATCAACACAATAGAATAACATAGTTGTAAGATTCTATCTTATAACGCTTAATTATTCTTACAAGAAGATACATTGAGATTATCACAGGTGAACATGACGACAACAATAGCAACAAACATGAATGATATGAAGATAATATATCTTCATAATATCATTCAACACCAGAGTTAGTTAAGTGTAATAAGACAAGTTCTTATAACACTCAGCTTATAACTCGGTGCATACTACAAGATAACACGAAACAAGGAACATCCACCACCTGAGTCGACTAAGTGTAGTAAGACTAGCTCTTACCACATCTTAGTGACAACAGGGTGACTATATGGAACAACAAGGAATGATAATCGTGATAACGTAACTTCATGATAACAACATCATTCACACAAGAATTAACAATGTATAATAAGACAAGTTCTTATTCAACTTTGTTAACAACAATGAGAACACACAACATTGAGAACAAACAATATTGGTGAACACAATACAATTGATTACTATTGAACTGTCTGCATTATATCATTTCAATCATGTGCCATGTATTCAAGTTTGATCATTGTAAATCCCTTCTCAAATCGCTGACCAGTTAATTTGACGTGACTAAACCGACGATAGCATAGTGATACCATAGGTTTGACAAACCTCTAGCTTGTAGGGCTAGTATGTTGATCGTAATTATCTTTGGCCGGTAACGTATGACCGGTGACAGGGCGACGAACAGTCAGGTTCTGGTAAGCGTCACATGGTGATATTAATCTGCAGTTATAATTGTAATTAATCCATCGTTTCCTGTTGACTAGTAGACTGAGGAATTTATTTTCTCTCATGTCATATTACTTGTAACAAATTCGATGAGGCCTACGGTAACACAAAGTGGTAGAGGTAAATCGGATGCATTGTAATCTGATTATGTGAGGATTGCAATGGATTCCTTTTAGGCTTTATGCACTTCAAGTTGAGAACATATAACAATTGGTTAACTAACACTCTTCTATTAAAAGTGATTAACAGTTAACCCCACAAGTAATAGAATAATAACAAGGATCAGATTAAATTAATCTAATTTCCTTAACACATTAAGGGTTTATCAATACTTCGGTTTGATAACTAAACCCCTCTCGACATATTATTCTACATATGATACAACGGATGATTATCAAACGGGATGAACAGGTGAAATGATAATGGGTATCTATAGTTGTATTGAAAGTGGTGTTAAGTTCCATTAGGTATGTGGTGGGATGGTGGCTGGGGCTTGTTCCCCTACATATGCCCTATATATAAGCTAGCTAATAGGATGAAATATCACTTGTAAATATAACTATGGAGCGGCCATTGTGTGAACGGGTGAATCAAACAATCTACAAGTAACATGTATGACATTGTGATTGTGTATGTGAACAATTCAAGGTTTTCAATTATCAAATTTATGAACTCACCAACCTGGTGTTGACTTTGTTTAAATGCATGTTTTCTCAGGTGACGAACAGGTTTAGTCATCAGGAATTCAGGGACATAGCTAGTGGAATTTTAGAAGACCTAATTACATTTTGTATCGTGCATATTTTGGAATGACAAAACAATGAATCATCTTTTGTAGATCTTGTGCAGTTACAAGATAGAAACACTTTGATTCTTTTGGGGATAGATTTACTTGGTTAAATTATGAAGAAACAATGTAATTTAACTTTGTAATTCTATATCATTGTCATGTTAGCATTTCTCGTTATTATATCATGTGCTATGCAAACAATCTGATCATTATGATTATCAAACGATATAACGCCCCGAGAACTTTCCGCCCGACAGGAAAGTCGATCCAGCCCGCCGGCTCTGGGTGTGACAATGGGCAATTGGGACAGCCCAGAACTTTTCGCGATACACCAAGGGCCCCGACGAGAGCCTTGGCGGTACGCGAAGGTGGGCGGCAGAATTGGAATTCTCCGACTTTCTTCGCGGTACACCACGGCCGATCAAAATCCGCCTCGGCGGTACGTGGCGTGTTTTGGGAGAGAGCCCGATTAAAATATTTCTGACGGTACGCCAAGACCCCCTGGGGGATTGCTTGGTGGTATGCGACGCCTTCCAGAACACAAAAAGTCTATAAAACCAAACCCATTCCAGTTCTTTCTATCTTTTCTCACTTCTCTCAAAATTACACTCAATCCTTCGGCCAAGAACTCAATACCAGACCACTAACCCATCCCTGGAGCTAGAGAAGTGCCATTTTAAGTCCACCATTACAACTAAAAGGCTTGTGAGCTTGAAGGAAGCTTAGGAGGGTTGCCTATCATCACCATCACCACCATTGCATCTGAGAAATCACCACTATAAGCCTCTAAAGCCAGATAAAACTCTGTCCAAGCTTCATCTCAGTGTTTTTGAGCTTTAGAAGGTAGTTTCTATGGTTATTTTGCACCAATCTAACACACACATGCAACACCAATGATGATGCATGCACGAAATTTCACTTCAATAAACCTATGTTTATGGATTAGATTTACTGATTTGGTGTGTTGAAATGAACTAGTTGGAGTGTTGATGTTATATGATGATTATTTGTGATAGTTACTATAAATAGTAACTTTGTTATTACAAATTGATGTTAGAAGATGTTTTAGACTTAATATGTGTGTTTAAATGATGGATTATGACAAATGTGGTGACTTGTGATGTATTGGTTTGATTAGATTGGAGGAAATTGGTGATTTGTTCATAGATTACTAAAAATAGAAACTTTGGATAAGGGATTTTGTCATGCATGTTGAATTTGGACATGTATAAGTTGTTATGATGATGCTATGGGCCTTGATAACCCATTTGGGAGACTTGATCTTTATTAAAATGATGTTATTAACAAATCTTCCATTTAATGAAGCTTTTATTCAACAATAGTGACATGCATGTAGTCTTTTGTAACGTTAAAGTGTTTTTGATAATAACAATGGTCATATGAACATGTATAATTTGATTTTTGGTTGAAATGAGGTTACTAACAAACTTACTGTTATTAGTAACTTTGTATTTGGGAATTTTGCTATTAATATTATAAGAACTTGTTAAATGGTTAAAAATGATTAGGAATATCATATAGTAATGATGCAGAAGATGTGGAATGATTTTGTTGAACTAAAATATGATAAAATAGAAACCTTATATTCATAGTAACTTTAATCAGGGATTTCTATGAAATAAGTCCATTTAGTGTATCTAGTGTATTTAGTGTTGATAGATGATGAAATGTGTTTTATTGTAATGATGTGAAAGTCTTTGTGTGATTATTGATGATGCAAATATGAAAAATATAGGAACTTGTTATATTTAGTAACTTTAAAAGGAAAAGTATGCTTACTTGATGACATGTAACAATGTGCTATGTGATAACATGATCACTTAGGCCAGATGAGCATGCTAGAATTGTTAAAATGTAATTTGATGCAAAAATGCTAAAAATGGAAACTTACTATAAATAGCAAGTTATCCATTAAACGTGACTTATGTGTTTACATGCAATACGTGATGAATAACGAACCTTGAACGAACTATAATAAACTAACGGTTCACCAACGGGTCGTCGAGTTGACACGGTCATATTTGGTCAAACCCGGACAAACATGGTCAAACCTAGTCAAACATGAACAAACATAACAACTTCGAGTTGTTGGACACGAACACGAGCACGAGCAAGAACACAAACCCAAACAAGAACTTATATGTCCTATGTGATATAGGTAACTAGTAACAATCAAGCAGAACGATTTTGCATTTACGCACACATAACTCAGGTGAGTTTACGGCCACTTTTCTCAAACTGTTTTCAAGCTTTTAAATAGGTGGAGAATACATGTTGCTTATTAAAATTATTTGTACGAACATTTGTGTATGCTGGTTTATTGGGAACAAACATTAAGTGTTGTATATCGTATAAAGTACTCGCATAGTCATACCGTTAATGTGTATACAACAAAGTGAGTTTAAATAGTATTATTGGGTGTGATGAACCCCACGTGACGCCAATACTGACTGGAGGTGAGGACGCATGTAATCTCGACCCATCGCGCCATTGTTTTTACAATAGACATGGCGGAGGCAGAGACAAACAAGTCTAGTTCGGTAGTGATGCAACTGACAATTAGAGCTTCGGGCTCGATAAACATTAATAAACACCATGACACACGGCAAACTTATTTTGATTACGTATTGCTTATTAAAACCTATGAACTCACCAACTTTATGTTGACACTTTTTCTTAACATGTATTCTCAGGTAACTACAGCGCACATGGATAGGATTGCACGTAGGAGATCGAACACAAGTCCTGCATGCAATTTTTATGTTTTTGTGTCATGACAAACAATATAGTGTCTACTATTTTTTTTTCCGCTGCATTACTTGTGAATTATGCTGCTTAACACTAAAACTATTTTGATTAGTTGTAATGCATTGACATGTTTTCAAAAGCATATAGAGTCGTTATATATGACTAGAGCTTCTGATCCTGCCACGTCACACCCACCGCGTGATTCACTGAAAACTCGATAAAAACACCGTCTTGAAGCTCCGTCACCTCAACAGCCATAGTCGGATTGAAATGACCGACGTAGCTCACCATTCTGTCAATAGCGAAAAACCCTTTCACGCAATCGAGGACCACATGTGTTACTTTTAAGAGTTCTAACATGTTTTTCATATTTTATTGTTTTTAACTATTAAATTATCCTTTTTTTTTAGTTTTAAACGTCCTTTAAAAATTGTTTATTCTTTAGCACGCTTGTTTTTTAAACATTTGCTAATACCATTCGTATTCTGTAAACGATTTTTTAAATAGCATTCGCTTTTATAATTTTTTTCTATGACCATTCGTTTTTTCAAAACATCTCTCAATTTTTTTAAACGAGCATTTTTAAAATGTCGATTTTTTGATGTTCGCTAAAGTCAATTAGTTTTTTAAATCTTTTAAAAGTGTTCACTTTTTTTAAATATCCATTTTACTTGTATGTATTTTTAAATAGTTTATTAAACTTTCTATTTAAATTTTGTTTGTCTTTTTAATTTTTTTGTATTCTTCATTATTTTCTACATGATTTTTTAAACGTTTGTTTTTACAAATTTATTTCCTAAATTCACTCTTTTTTAAACATGCTTTTCCAAGATCATTCTTTTTTTTAACATTTGGTATTTTTTTTGAACGGCCAATGAATACATTAAATATTTGGTTTTTAAAAATCCATTTTCAAAACAGTTAGCTTTTTTTCGAAACATCTTTTATAAAAATCGCTAGTTTCTCTATGACTTGTTGAGATAAAAGCAAGAAATTCTACTAAAAAATCCTCTGGAAAATCAAACGAAGATGGTTAAAAATTCAAGTGATATGAAAATGATGTTTAAAAAACTGAATGGTTTTAGAAACAACAATTAAAATAACCAAACAGTTTTGAAGGATGTTTAATAAACAAACTGTTACAAAAAGAATGTTTTGAAAAAAGTTTAGAAGATGATTAGTTATAAAAAAAATATTTGGAAAAACATATACTAAGAGGACGTTTAAAAAACAATATGTTTTTTTTTAAAGTAGACATAATCAAGAAAAACGTTTAAAAAACATGTAGTTTTAAATTGATTAACCAAAAGTTTGAAGGAACAATAAAAAAAACCATACAATTTTTAATAGCGTTGTTTAGAAAAAACAACATTCTTAGAAAAAACATTTAAAAAAATATATACAAAAAGCAAACCATGTATAAAAACGTTTAGAAAAATAAACGGAGATAATAAAAAACGTTTAAAAAACTAACATGTTAAAAAACATTAAGAAAATGAACGACTTTATAAACAATGTATTTATAGAACCGTCAGAAACTACTGACAGATCACCATCGGAATATAGTTCTTGATTTTTATTTATTTATTTATTTATTTTTACTTTTTTATTATTATTTTTGATTTTGATGGATCCATCAGTGAGCAGTCAGATTGTTACTGACGAATAGACTTGCCATTAGTAACCTGTCAGTAGGGCTTTAAACGAACCGACCGTTCAGCGAACAGTTCATGAACCGTTTGGTGCGAAGTTCGTTTATGTTTGTTCGTTTAACGAACGAAGACGAACAAGAAATTCCGTTCGTTTAGTTAAATAAACGAACATGAACATAGGTCGTGTTCGTTCATTTGTGTTCGTGAACGTTCGGCAACATGTTTGTTTACGTTCGTTTATGTTTAAGTTCATTTATTATATTTATTCATTAAATGTGTTGTTTATTTTTAATTTTTAGTTTAATACCATAATACTTAACTTATTTTTAGTTTAATATTATAATATCTTAATTCATATATTTATAAATGATTATCTCCATTGCTTGAGATTAAAAATGTTGATTTTTATTGTTTAAATAATATGTGTTCGTTAGCGTTCGTGAACAAGCTAAATTCTTTAATGAACGAACACGAACAAGAATTTCCGTTCGGTAAGCGTTCGTGAACAAGTTAAAAGTTAAATGAACAAACACAAACAAGGGCTCGTTCGTGTTCGTTCGGTTCGTTTACAGCCATACCTGTCCGTAAACTAAAGCCCATAATTCTCATGCACAGGCTTCTTCTAATTCTTAAACAAAAAAAAAAGATACAATTTATCAAAATATATATATATATATATATATATATATATATAGTTTTACTAAAAAATATTATATTAAAATAACTAAGAACTAAAGGGTATCAAAAAATTATGTTAGGTTTTCGCTAATATTAAACGCTTGTCAAACCAAGAGTAGGGCTACGATAGATTTAGTACAAAAAATAAGCGCTTCAAATGAAGTAGGAATAATATCGAAAAAATTATGTTAGGTGATGTGTGTTTGGTTTTTATGTGCTTTAACCGTTTAAAGTTGCGTTTTTATATGCATTTCTTATGAAACAACGATACTTTGAGATACAATTGTGATTTACAGGTAAAAACAAGTTAGATGGATGCCCGAGGATGTTAACGAGGTGAAAAGACTCAGAGACGGATCAGAAGCGGTCGAGAAAAGCTCAGAAGTTCAGAGGCGTATATCTTGAGCTAGAGGAAGAGTTACGAAATCCATAATACGTGAAAACTGAGTTTTCTCGACGAGACGAAGCTGTAGAAAGGGTCAACTTGGGCGTAGGCTACGCACAAGTCACCGTAGGATACGACCAAAAATCCAGCATTGGCAGAAATTATTCACCGTTCAGATGGGCCCAGCGTAGGCTATGCCCAGAAAAACTGGTTTTTAACCTTATTTTGCCTATTTTTCAGCCACAATCCTTCCAAGTTGAAAATTAAGGTTTTTGAGGCCATTTGGGGACGAAAATTGAAGCTTTTTGGGTGGAGGCAACTCTCCAAATCAAGATTCGATCCAAGAATTCATCAATGGAATCAACAATCGAAAGATCAAATCGTGATGAAGCAAGGCTAGTTTCTTCGTAATCGCTTCCGGGCGATTAGGGTTGTGAGTGAAACAATGTTTGAATGTTGAATCTAGGTTTTTGATTGTAAACTTGATACGATTTCTTTTTTGGTTGATTTAAACAATAGATTTATGTTTTCGTATTGTTGCGTTACCATCAGTGATTCGGTTTTCTTGCATCGTTTACTCATTGGTAGTCGTGTGATGTGTAACATCAGTGCCGGAAACGCTACCGGAACAGTGGTCTGCACAGTAACTCGCACAGTAACTCAGGTACAAGCTATGTGAACTGTTTGTATGTTATTAACATTGCGAAGCTTGACACTAAACTACTAAACAATTGTTTCAGCAATCTGATTAAATCTCACTGTTTAACAGTCAGAAGCATATCAGACAACTTGAAATTTACACAAGAATGATTGTTAATATGCTATTTTGTATAAACGTATGCGAGTTTGAACAGAACAAAGCAATAGCAGACGTCGTTACAGGAATGCTAAATAAACAGATTGTTCGTATAGGTGACGATCTGTACGAACACATCTGAAAGTTTAACTTTCTGAATGATTTCCAATAATTAGAAAACCATATTGAAAAGTGTAGTTATCATCGTATTCGTACGGGTGACGATTCGAACAAATACGCGCGACAACTATACGATTCGATTTAAACTGTAATTCAAACGTTTTTAGAAGATTTAAAATAAACGAAAGATAATTAGTTAATTTACTAGGAAAAAACCACCTAGATTAATTTATTGAATTCTAACTTTAAAACCGAGACGTTTGTCGCGAAAACGAAACAGAAACGACACTTCTACGCGAAACCGAGCGCAACCGAACGAACCTGAACGAACCCGGTGAAATTGAAGCCATTTATGATGGCATTTAATACCATCACCATCCCCACCTACCAGCCCCAAAACCCTCAAATTTGTTCACCCCCTCTCTCTAGACTCTCTCTCTAGAAACCAACCCTCTATCTCTTCCATTTCTCAACCGATTCAAGTGCTTTTAGTGTCTAAACTACCACCCCATCACGTAGATCATAGAACTACAAAGGATCTGAGATCTTATCCAGCAAAATCGAGGTAAAAATCATGAGTTTGTAGCGATTTTAGGGTTTTGAAAACACTATCCCGAACCCTCCTTGAAACCGGCTCTAAACACTTCAAATCTTAGGGGAAAACACTCAATAACATCTTAGGAAGAAGTAGAAACAAACCTTTCCTTCATTTCCAAGAGATTAGTTGAATACCATGGTTGCTTGAAGGACAAGCTGCTGGGTCGAATGTAAGCATCCAGGTTGTCGAATGAACATCATTCACCCTCATTCGGCCCGAATGGCCATGATCAAGAGGAGTCATTCGATCGGGCCTTGGCTATTCGACACCCACCCTCATTCGGCCATGTGAACCATCTGCTCCTCTCATTTGGCCAACCTCCCATATTCGGATTAAGCCTATTCGGCTTAAGCCTATTCGGCCAACATCCTATTTGCCGAATCGAGTCTCTTTCGGCTAGACCTCATGCGGCCCCATTTGGCTTACCTTCGGCCAACCTATTCGACCTTCACTCTTATTCAGCCAAGGACTTTCGGTTGAAGGTTAACCGAACCTAGGACTAGTGGGTTAGAAGGAGATGGCTAAACTATGAGGCATAGGGAAAGCATAAACACTTACACTCACACCCCTTTTTCATGCATGGTTGTGTCTGCGTGTGTGTATGCATGGGGAGTTATTAGGGTTTTCCTAATAATAAGCAAATTCAATTATTTTCAAACAAATGTGATGAACTTGTAAGTTGCTCATGCTAAGAGTAAGACATCCATACACTTCTAAACAAATGCTAAATATATATCTTGTCCTTCACATGGGGTTGAAGTAAACAAGGATTTACGCAACAACACTAACGATTTTAGCGATTACAAACACAAAGCATGAAATACGAAGAATCAATGAATCTAACTAAGTGTGAGTGTTAGTTGTTAACATTCAATACTTAGTAAAGGCTATGCTATATACAACTAAGTTAGATGGTTCCGTTGAACCTTCTAATCTAAGTTGTATACACTAACGAACCAAGAAACAAAGAAAGCTAAAACTAAATCTTAGGTTTAGAGTTAATCAAATTGGATTAATTAAAGCTAACCAACGAATCTGTGATTTTTCTTAAAATAAAATTATGGTTTTAGTAAATGAAAATTTATGATAAACTTTCTTTAATCAATTAAATGATTTTAACATAAGAATTATTTAAAATGAATTATCTTAAAAATATTTAATCAAAGTCTTGTAATGGTTACTGACAGGATCAAGGGTTTTATTTAGAGGTAATACATTAGATTAGATAGATTAAATCCTAGAGAACACATTAGCAACATAGAACACTTAGTTGCACACCGAGACCAAAACCCTAGTTGCGTCTATTATAACGACTTATAGTATTTGAATCTCTTAAAACAACTCAGGTGTTGAAGATACTTAAGCTACAACAAACGAGCGCGTGTAATCTATTGAAATTCATACTTAGCAACACATGTGAGATCATTGTCCCTTTTCAAACCATTTTGGATTTTACATCGGGACTGAGGGCATGTTATCCATTTTAAACATATGTTTAGATGTTTTGTAAATGCTTTTATATTAAATCATAATGCAAATGCTAATGCTTATACAGTTATTTTAAAAGCTAATTTTAAAAGCTAAAAGCTAAGGCTTTATACTAGTTGCTAATATTTCATACACCTAATGCTATATGCTAATGCTAGATGCTATATGCTACAAGCTAAGACTATATGCTAAACTATATGCTAATGCCAGACGTTATACGCTATATGCTAAAACTATATGCTAATGCAAGATGCTATATGCTACAAGCTAAGAGTATATGCTAAACTATATGCTAATGCAAGATGCTATATGCTACAAGCTAAGACTATATGCTAAAACTACATGCAAATGCTAGATGCTATATGCTATAAACTAAGACTACATGCTAATCCCATATGCTACATACTACATGCTAAGACTACATGCTAATGCAAAGCTTGTATCTATATATGAGATACATGAATGCTAAACTATGCTAATGCAAAGCTTGTGTCTATATATGAGATACGTGAATGCTAAACTATGCTAATGCAAAGCTTGTATCTATATATGAGATACGTGAATGGTAAACTATGCTAATGCAAAGCTTGTATCTATATTTGAGATACGTGAATGCTAAACTATGCTAATGCAAAGCTTGTATCTATATATGAGATACGTGAATGCTAAACTAAGCTAATGCAAAGCTAGTATCTATATATGAGATACGTGAATGCTAAACTGTGCTAATGCAAAGCTAGAATCGATTCATGAGATACGTAATTGCTAAACTATGCTAGTGCAAGGCTTGTATCTGATCATGGGTTACGTAAATTCTAAACTATGCTAATGCAAAGCTTGTACATATGCATGAGATTCGTAAATGCTAAACTATGTTAATGCAAACTATGTTAATGAGAAGCTAATATCCGTGTACAGTATACGTAAAGGCCGAGCTATGTGAATGCTATAAACATGTAAACTTTTAAACAATATGCTAAAGCTATGAGGGAGACGGGATTGGGGCGTAGGTAAAATGATTAATTATCATTAACAACAATGTCATATGTGATTTGGTATGTGGTGAGATGGTGGCTGGGCGGGGGGTAAGTCGACCCTACATATGCCCTATATATAAGCATACTGAATTGGATATTACAGGTAATGAGGTTAAGGTTGTTACCGAAAAGGTTTGCTAAAGCTATTTTTCAACTACTAAACTATATGAACTCACCAACCATTGTGTTACTTTGTTTTCTTAAATGCTTTCTCAAGTGATGTACATGAGTAAGCTAAGGCCAAGGAATGCATGCTAGGATGCCCAGTTAGAGGACCTAGTAGATTTTGAAAAGCACATGTTTTGATGAACGTTGTGAATCACTTTTGACATCTTGTACAGTTACAAGATAGTAAACATTTGATTCTTTTGATAGGTTTACTTAGTTAAATTATCAAACATACAGTTACAAGATAGTAAACATTTGATTCTTTTGATAGGTTTACTTAGTTAAATTATCAAACATTGACAGTTGTAATTTAACTTTGTAATCCTAGTTTAATACTATATTGTGCTTTAGTTATTCTCAATGTTGATGCTATGTAAACAATCTGATCATCACGATTATCACTCACGATATCGCGCCCCGAGAACCTTCGCCCGGCGGGATACACGATCCGTCCCGCCGGCTCGGGGTGCGACAGATTGGTATCAGAGCTAAAGGTTATAGAGAATAATAGGTTATTTACTTAAAACGGTTTGGCCTAGACTATAACTTAGGGACCCTCATGTAGAGAACATAGGATAAATGCTTGCATTGTGTCTTCTGCATTCGATCACTGCACTAACCAATATGCTTTTGGTTATGATCAGAATGTCGCAGAGAAGATCTCCTTCTATTGTGCCACCCCCACAGAGTTCAGCTTCGCACTCGTCAACGCCATCACCAGCTGATTCACCACCGCCACCTCCTCCTCCACTCATTCCTCCTCCAAACCCGAATGTAACTCCAGTTCTAGACCCTACTACCGTTTCTTTGGCAACATTACTGAGCAGTCAGCTGACTAACCAGCTGAAGGATGTCATCCCAGAGATGATCAACAGGATTCAAGTTCACGGTAACAACTCTGGGCATACTACGGGGGAAGCTAGTGGAAACACTAGCAGTACTTCAGACTGTTCCTACAAATCATTCATAGGCTGCAAGCCGCCAATCTTTAGTGGTGTTAAGGGAGTTGTTGGACTGATCCAATGGCTAGAGAAGATGGAGACCACACTGGACATCAGCGGTTGTCCAGAGCACCACAAGGTTCGCTACGCTGCTGGATCTTTCAGCAAGCGAGCCTTAACATGGGGGAACTCCCAGATTAGAACACGAGGCAGAGAAGAAGCACTGGCTATGCCTTGTTCAGATTTCAAAATCCTTCTGAGGAATGAATTCTGTCCAAAGCATGAACTTCAAAAGCTAGAGACCAATCTGTCCAATCATGTGATGAAGGGGGCAGACCACATGACATTCACTACTCGCTATCATGAGCTGGTAGCTTTGGTGCCAGAGATGGTGCCAACACTGGAAAAGATGATTGATAGATTTGTAGGAGGATTACCATCCTGCATGCATAGCATTGTACTGGCTACAAACCTGGCTACTCTTAGAGTCAGCCATCTCCCTATTAGCTAAACTCACTGAGGTAATGGTGAAGTCAGGAGTTCTGAAGAAGTACTCGGGTAAATCTAAAGAGGAGCCGTCAAAGAAGCCCGAACACCACCAAAAGAAGAAGCAAAAGGTCGTCAAGAACTATGTGATGGCCACTCCATTGAGACAAGCCCCTGCAGTACCTGCTAATGCTGCACCCAAACACTATGTTGGAGTGCATCCTCAGTGTACATAATGCAAATATCATCATCCTACTACGGTGCAGTGTAGGAAGTGCAACAACTGTGGTCGACTAGGCCACTGGGCTCAGCAGTGCCGTACCCCAGCAACACAAGCTACAAACAATGCTACTAGAGCATTACCTCCACCACCAAACCCAGGCAATCACAACAAAAACAACAGGGGATGTTATAACTATGGAGAAGTAGGTCATTTCTCCAAAGACTGCCCGAAACGAATGCAACAGGGAGCTCAAGCACCATGTGGGAGGGCTTTTGTGATTGGAGCCAATGCATCACGCCAAGACCCTAAGGTGGTCACTGGTACATTTCTTTTATATGACTCTTATGCATCTATTCTGTTTGAAACTGGTGCAGATCAGAGTTTTATTTCATCTGACTTTGCACGCCAACTTAATCTTACTGAGGAATCTTTAGACACCCCTTATATTATCGAAGTAGCAAATGGGAAACAAATCACAGCTAGCACTATACTTAGGAACTGCCCACTTACACTTACTAATCATACATTTACCATCGACTTGATACCGATGGAGTTGGGCAGTTTCGACATCATTGTTGGGATGGATTGGCTATCTCTCAATAGAGTGGAAGTCATCTGTTCTGGAAAGCTACTTCGAATTCCATTGGCGAATGATCGTGTATTGGAAGTTCGAGGGGATCAAGCAAAACGTAGTGTCAAAATCATATCCTGCATAAAAGCGCGTAAGTGCCTACAGAAGCGATGTATATCTTTCTTGGCTCATGTGGTGGAGAAAGAGAAAGACAAGAAAACGATTCAAGAAGTGCCGATAGTAAAGGAGTACCCCAAACTGTTTCCTGAAGACCTACCAGGTTTGCCACCTGTGCGACCGGTAGAGTTTCGTATTGACTTGATTCCCGGAGCAACACCTGTTGCTAAATCTCATTACAGGTTAGCACCTTCAGAGATGCAGGAATTTTTGAATCAACTACAGGAGCTACTCGACAAAGGTTTTATCCGACTGAGCTACTCACCTTGGGGAGCTCCGGTTTTGTTCGTGAAGAAGAAGGATGCATCTTTTCGAATGTGCATAGACTACAGAGAGCTGAACAAGCTAACCATCAAGAATTGGTATCCATTGCCGAGGATTGATGATTTGTTTGACCAACTACAAGGAGCTCAGTATTTCTCAAAGATCGACTTGCGATCCGGATATCATCAGCTTAGAGTTCAGGATGAAGACATACCAAAGACAGCTTTTCGTACCAGATATGGGCATTATGAGTTTATGGTGATGCCTTTTGGATTTACGAATGCACCAGCGGTTTTCATGGACCTCATGAACCAAGTGTGCAAGCCGTATCTGGATCA
Organism: Mikania micrantha; assembly: GCA_009363875.1. Taxonomy (NCBI): domain Eukaryota; kingdom Viridiplantae; phylum Streptophyta; class Magnoliopsida; order Asterales; family Asteraceae; genus Mikania; species Mikania micrantha. The sequence continues at coordinate 31,636,579 of CM018681.1, forward strand.
GTTTGTCATTGTCTTCATTGATGACATACTGATATATTCCAAAAGCAAAGCAGAAAATGAGCAACATCTCAGGAAGATCTTGGAGCTGTTGAAGGAAGAGAAACTTTATGCCAAATTCTCTAAATGTGAATTCTGGCTAAGCGAAGTTCAATTCCTGGGTCATGTAGTCAACAGTGAGGGAATACACGTAATCCCTGCCAAGATCGAAGCAATAAAGAACTGGGAAACTCCGAAGACACCGACGGAGATACGTTCCTTTCTAGGCTTAGCAGGTTATTATAGAAGGTTTTTCTCAAACTTTTCTAAGATAGCCCTGCCGCTCACCAAGTTAACACAGAAAGGCAAGCCGTTTATTTGGGAACAAAAGCAAGAAGATGCCTTTCAGACTTTGAAGCAAAAGCTATGTGATGCTCCAATCTTATCCTTCCCAGACGGTTAGGATGACTTTGTAGTGTACTGTGATGCATCCCATCAGGGACTCGACTGTGTACTAATGCAGCGGGACAAATTCATTGCGTATACCTCGAGACAACTGAAGATTCATGAGAAGAACTACACTACTCATGATCTGGAACTGGGAGCAGTGGTATTCGCATTGAAGATTTGGAGACATTACTTATATGGCACCAAGTGTACCATATTTACTGATCACAAGAGTCTGCATCACATATTCGATTAGAAGGAACTCAACATCCGACAGCGACGTTGGGTTGAGCTTCTAAATGATTACAACTATGTAATCAAGTACCATCCGGGCAAGGAAAACGTTGTAGCTGATGCCTTGAGTCGAAAGGAAAGGTTCAAATCCTTGCGCGTCAGGGCAATGGGGATGACTGTGCAGACAAGCTTACACGACAATATTATTGAAGCACAACAAGAGGCAGTTGAATGAGGAAACCTGAAGAAAGAACTGGATTGTGGACCAGAAAAGCAATTTGAAACAAAACCAGATGGAGTCATCTACTACAAGGACCGTGTATGGATTCCTGCAGTGGATGAATTGAGAAAGCTTATCTTTGATGAAGCACACAAGACCAAGTACTCTGTGCATCCCAGCACTGATAAAATGTACCAAGACCTACAAGAATTTTATTGGTGGCCAGGTATGAAGAGAGACATAACCGAGTACGTCGGTCGATGTCATACGTGTGCTAAGGTAAAGGCGGAACACCAGAAACCGTCAGATTTACTGGAACAGCCTGGGATTCCGCTTTGGAAATGGGAACAAATAGCTATGGACTTTATCACCAAGCTACCCCTCACTTCCAGTGGTCATGATACTATTTGGGTTATCGTTGATCGATTAACCAAATCTGCTTATTTCTTGCCAATGCGTGAGACATACACGATGGATAAACTGGCAAGACTCTACATCAATGAGATAGTGGTGCGTCACGGTGTGCCAGTATCTATCATTTCAGATCGTGATAGCAGATTCACATCGAGGTTCTGGCAATCATTGCAAAAAGTTCTAGGGACGCGTTTAAATCTGAGTACAGCTTACCATCCACAAACGGACGGTCAGAGCGAACGTACTATACAGACACTAGAGGACATGTTGAGAACCTGTGTTTTAGATTTCGGTGGGAATTGGGACTCTCATTTCCCACTTATCGAATTCTCCTACAACAACAGTTATCATAGTAGCATCGGATGTGCACCGTTCGAGGCTCTTTATGGTCGGAAATGCCGATCACTGATCTGTTGGACTGAAGTGAGAGATAATCAAATGACTGGGCCAGAGCTTATTCAAGAAACTACCGACAAGATTGCTCAGATTCAACAAAGGCTACAAGCAACCCGAAGCCGACGAAAGAGCTATGCTGACAAACGGCGCAAGCCGTTGGAATTCCAAGTGGGAGACCGCGTTATGCTAAAGGTATCCCCATGGAAAAGCGTAGTCCGTTTTGGAAAGAAAGGCAAACTATCAACACGATACGTAGGACCATTCGAGATCATCGAGCGTATTGGTCCTGTGGCGTATAGACTAAGGTTACCTGATGAACTTAGTGGTGTGCATGACGTGTTTCACGTCTCAAACTTGAAGAAATGCCTTGCTGACGAATCACTCGTCATACCAGTTGAAGAAATTCAATTGGATGAACATTTACACTTTATCGAAGAACCTCTGGAGATTATGGATCGCAAGGTTAAGAAACTGAGGCGAAGCCGTATCCCGATTGTCAAGGTTGGTTGGAACTCAAAGCGCGGACCCGAGTTTACCTGGGAACGCGAAGATCACATGAAGTCTAAGTATCCCCAACTGTTTACAGAGGAAGATGTACCGGATAATGATTCTTAAATTTCGGGACGAAATTTCTGTAACAAGGGGAGACTGTAACATCAGTGCCGAAGATGCTACCGAAACAATTGTCTGCACAGTAACTCGCACAGTAACTCAGGTACAAGCTATGTGAACTGTTTGTATGCTATTAACATTGTGAAGCTTGACACTAAACTACTAAACAATTGTTTCAGCAATCTGATTAAATCTCACTGTTTAACAATCAGAAGCATATCAGACAACTTGAAATTTACACAAGAATGCTTGTTAATATGCTATTTTGTATAAACGTATGCGAGGTTGAACAGAACAAAGCAATAGCGGACGTCGTTACACGAATGCTAAATGGACAGATTGTTCGTATAGGTGACGATCTGTACGAACACATCTGAAAGTTTAACTTTCTGAATGATTTCCAATAATTAGAAAACCATATTGAAAAGTGTAGTTATCATCGTATTCGTACGGGTGACGATTCGAACGAATACGCGCGACAACTATACGATTCGATTTAAACTGTAATTCAAACGTTTTCAGAAGATTTAAAATAAACGAAAGATAATTAGTTAACTTACTAGGAAAAAACCACCTAAATTAATTTATTAAATTCTAACTTTAAAACCGAGACGTTTGTCGCGAAAACGTAAGAAAAACGACCCTTCTAGCGAAACCGAGCCGAACCGAACGAACCTGAACCAACCCGGTGAAATTGAAGCCATTTATGTGGCATTTAATACCATCACCATCCCCACCTACCAGCCCCAAAACCCTCAAATTCGTTCACCCCCTCTCTAGACTCTCTCTCTAGAAACCAACCCTCTATCTCTTCCATTTCTCAACCGATTCAAGTGCTTTTGGTGTCTAAACGACCACCCCATCACATAGATCATAGAAGTACAAAGGATCTGAGATCTTATCCAGCAAAATCGAGGTAAAAATCATGAGTTTGTAGCGATTTTAGGGTTTTCAAAACACTATCTCGAACCCTCCTTGAAACCGGCTCTAAACACTTCAAATCTTAGGGGAAAACACTCAATAACATCTTAGGAAGAAGTAGAAACAAACCTTTCCTTCATTTCCAAGAGATTAGATGAATACTATGGTTGCTTGAAGGACAATTTGTTGGGTCGAATGTAAGCATCCAGGTTGTCGAATGAACATCATTCACCCTCATTCAACCGAATGGCCATGATCAAGAGGAGTCATTCGATCGGGCCTTGGCTATTCGACACCCACCCTCATTCGGCCATGTGAACCATGTGCTCCTCTCATTCGGCCAACCTCCCCTGTTCGGCTTAAGCCTATTCGGCCAACATCCCATTTGCCGAATCGAGTCTCTTTCGGCCAGACCTCATGCGGCCCCATTTGGCCTACCTTCGGCCAACCTATTCGACCTTCACTCTTATTCGGCCAAGGACTTTCGGTTGAAGGTTTACCGAACCAAGGACTAGTGGGTTAGAAGGAGATGGCTAAACTATGAGGCATAGGGAAAGCATAAACACTTACACTCACACCCCTTTTTCATGCATGGTTGTGTGTGCGTGTGTGTATGCATGGGGATTTATTAGGGTTTTCTGAATAATAAGCAAATTCAATTCTTTTCAAACAAAGGTGATGAACTTGTAAGTTGCTCATGCTAAGAGTACGACATCCATACACTTCTAAACAAATGCTAAATATATATCTTGTCCTTCGCATGGGGTTGAAGTAAACAAGGATTTACGCAACAACACTAAGGATTTTAGTGATTACAAACACAAAGCATGAAATACGAAGAATCAATGAATCTAACTAAGTGTGAGTGTTAGTTGTTAACATTCAATACTTAGTAAAGGCTATGCTATATACAACTAAGTTAGATGGTTCCGTTGAACCTTCTAATCTAAGTTGTATACACTAACGAACCAAGAAACGAAGAAAGCTAATGCTAAATCTTAGGTTTATAGTTAATCAAATTGGATTAACTAAAGCCTAACCAACAAATCTGTGATTTTTCTTAAAATAAAATTATGGTTTTAGTAAATAAAAATTTATGATAAACTTTCTTTAATCAATTAAATGATTTTAACCTAAGAATTATTAAAAATGAATTATCTTAAAAATATTTAATCAAAGTCTTGAAATGGTTACTGACGGGATCAAGGGTTTTATTTAGAGGTAATACCTTAGATTAGATAGATGAAATCCTAGAGAACACATTAGCAACATAGAACACTTAGTTGCACACCGAGACCAAAACCCTAGTTGCGTCTATTATAACGACTTATAGTATTTGAATCTCTTAAAACAACTCAGGTGTTGAAGATACTTAAGCTACAACAAACGAGCGCGTGTAATCTATTGAAATTCATACTTAGCAACACATGTGAGATCATTGTCCCTTTTCAAACCATTTTGGATTTTACATCGGGACTGAGGGCATGTTATCCATTTTAAACATATGTTTAGATGTTTTGTAAATGCTTTTATATTAAATCATAATGCAAATGCTAATGCTTATACAGTTATTCTAAAAGCTAATTCTAAAAGCTAAAAGCTAAGACTTTATACTATTTGCTAATATTTCATACACCTAATGCTATATGCTAATGCTAGATGATATATGCTACAACCTAAGACTATATGCTAAACTATATGCTAATGCCAGATGCTATACGCTATATGCTAAAACTATATGCTAATGCAAGATGCTATAGGCTACAAGCTAAGACTATATGCTAAACTATATGCTAATGCCAGATGCTATACGCTATATGCTAAAACTATATGCTAATGCAAGATGCTCTAGGCTACAAGCTAAGACTATATGCTAAACTCTATGCTAATGCCAGATGCTATACGCTATATGCTAAAACTATATGCTAATGCAAGATACTATATGCTACAAGCTAAGAGTATATACTAAACTATATGCTAATGCAAGATGCTATATGCTACAAGCTAAGACTATATGCTAAAACTACATGCAAATGCTAGATGCTATATGCTATAAACTAAGACTACATGCTAATGCCATATGCTACATACTACATGCTATGACTACATGCTAATGCAAAGCTTGTATCTATATATGAGATACGTGAATGCTAAACTATGCTAATGCAAAGCTTGTCTCTATATATGAGATACGTGAATGCTAAACTATGCTAATGCAAAGCTTGTATCTATATATGAGATACGTGAATGCTAAACTACGCTAATGCAAAGCTTGTATCTATATATGAGATACGTGAATGCTAAACTAAGCTAATGCAAAGCTTGTATCTATATATGAGATATGTGAATGCTAAACTATGCTAATGAAAAGTTTGTGTCTATATATGAGATACGTGCTAAACTATGCTAATGCAAAGCTTGTATCTATATATGAGATACGTGAATGCTAAACTAAGCTAATGCAAAGCTAGTATCTATATATGAGATACGTGAATGCTAAACTATGCTAATGCAAAGCTAGAATCGATTCATGAGATACGTAATTGCTAAACTATGCTAGTGCAGAGCTTGTATCTAATCATGGGTTACGTAAATGCTAAACTATGCTAATGCAAAGCTTGTACCTATGCATGAGATTCGTAAATGCTAAACTATGTTAATGCGAAGCTAATATCCGTGTACAGTATACGTAAAGGTCGAGCTATGTGAATGCTATAAACATGTAAACTTTTAAACAGTATGCTAAAGCTATGATGGAGACGGGATTGGGGCGTAGGTAAAACGATTAATTATCGTTAACAACAATGTCATATGTGATTTGGTATGTGGTGGGACGGTGGCTGGGCGGGCAGTAAGTCCGACCCTACATATGCCCTATATATAAGCATACTGAATTGGATATTACGGGTGATGTTAATGAGGTTAAGGTAGTTACCGAAAAGGTTTGGTAAAGCTATTTTTCAACTATTAAACTATATGAACTCACCAACCATTGTGTTGACTTTGTTTTCTTACATGCTTTCTCAGGTGACGTACAGGAGTAAGCTAAGGCTAAGGAATGCATGCTAGGATGCCCAGTTAGAGGACCTAGTAGATTTTGAAAAGCACATGTTTTGATGAACATTGTGAATCACTTTTGACATCTTGTACAGTTACAAGATAGTAAACATTTGATTCTTTTGATAGGTTTACTTAATTAAATTATCAAACATTGACAGTTGTAATTTAACTTTGTAATCCTAGTTTAATACTATATTGTGCTTTAGCTATTCTCAATGTTGATGCTATGTAAACAATCTAATCATCACGATTATCACTCACGATATCGCGCCCCGAGAACCTTCCGCCCAGCGGGACACACGATCTGGCCCACCGGCTCGGGGTGCGACATGATGCGTGGCGTATGTCTATTGGTAAGTTTGTGAATGAGAAAATCTTAAACGTTCGTTCCATCTTTACCAGTTTAATCGAATTGATTAACAACATCAATTTTATATGATTTCAATCTAGGTTTAACTTACATTCATTGTTGATCTTGCAACCTAAAAATCAGAAGTGATTACCTTTTTCATTAATTGTTTTCAAATCAAAAGTTAAGTTTGTTTCTTAAGAACGGTTCTTTTAATTTATTTCAATCCAAAGTTTTCGTTTTTCTTAGATTAATTAGTTTGTTGTGACGATTAGTACTTTACATTGATTCCCTGTGGAGACGACCTTGCGTACTCTTGCTATAGTCAAAGGTAGCTAAGTCCCTATTTATAAATTGTTTTTGATTGACCTACGACACATCGATCAAAATGGCACCGTTGCCGGGGAATCAACGCGCAAAGTGATAATTTTAGTCTAGCTTTAGTTAAATATAATTTTAGTTTGCATTTGCTTTTCAAAAGCATAAAAGTACACAAAGATTTGATTTTTCTTTCTTTTTTTTACTTTGTTTTGTTTGTTGTTCAGAATTTCACGAGGTATTCTTTGTTTGTGGTATGCAGGTAATTTTTGCAATCATTGTAGAATCTTCAAAGTTTTAATATCATCATGAATTGGGATGTTGATTATGATCCATGTATGTGTTGCGGGAGTAAATTCCATTAGATAGAAGATTTTCCTGTGTTCTTAAGAAGATATGAAGCATATTAAGATTGTGAAAGTGATAGCATTAGAAGGCAAGGATACATGATGGAAAATTATGAGGATGATGTTGATTCATTCTCATCTTATCTGAACTATAAATCACATTCACCTTCTCCTCAAGCATATTACCAGTCAAATGATGGTTCCAAGGATATTCTTATCAACATAAGTATTAATCTGAGGTGGAAACCAAGAGTTGCAACTTAGGGCAAGATTGGGAATACAACAATTATGAACTAGATATTGAACCAAGCTTAAGTTATTTGGAGGAATATGATTATGACTACCCTCATTTGGCATACAAGGGTACTCAAGATTACAATCATGTTAGTTATGATACGGGTTATTACAATCAAGATGGTTACCAACAAAGACAACAACAAGGGTGTTCAAGACACTACCAGCAACAAATTCAAACTCAACATCCTAGTAATCAAGAAAGTGGGTCCTCAGATGGTAAATTGGGAAATCTCCAACGCAATTCTATCATGGATGCATTAAAAGACATGAAAAAGGAGAATGAGGTCAGAGACAAAACAATAGGTGCATTGTTAAAAAAGGTTGGTCATCTAGTTGAGGAATTGGTACAAATAAAAGCATTAGAAGTGATTGTTGATAATAATAATACCACCAATATTCCCCCAGTTGTTGAAGAGGTGCCATTGACATTGCTCACCGTTGATGATGAAGTTGAAAATATTACTAACCTTTCGATGCATGATAGGGGATGCGTACATCAAAATGAAAACATTACACCTCGGGAGAAACCATTGAATAAGACACTCCTAGTTTATTCAAACCACTCTCCTATAGCTACTATTTCAACCAACATATTTAGGTAGGGTGGTTTAGGTTCAAAGAAGAGAGAGGTAAGAAGGGAGGACATGGGTCACAATATTCACAAGCAGATAGATATTGATTCCACAGTCATGTCGATTAAGAGGATAGAAATATGGACATGGCATGTCAATTACCGAGCATACAATGGAAGCTCAGAAGGAAAAAGTGCATTGATACCATCTTTGGTTATTTAACATACACATTATTCATTAGAGCAAAAGTATGGACACGAGGCATTGATCATCGAGCCTATGTTGGTAACTCAGGAGGTAAGTGTTAAATTCGACCACCGTAAGTAATAAATGATGTACGGTCTGGCTGAAGACCTAAAACTTAGCGCTTTCTGGGGGCAACCCAACAAACTTTGTGGGTGTGTTTACTAGAAACCCTCACGAGACTTAACTCGTCCACTCGGGCCTATCAAGGGGTTTAAAAGGCTTGTTGCATATGATAAATGCAACCGTGATTCCTACGAAAGTGAGTTAGGTTTTGCTTGTTTTCTTTGTTTTTTTGTGTTTCTATAGGTTATTTATCTCATTCAAGCACTCAAGTGTGGGGAAGAGCAATGGGCTTTCAGATTGACATACTTATCATGTGCCTTGGGGCGAAGCATTAAAAATCAGGGGTCTCAATCATGCTTGTACACCTGACCAGGTCCATGTGTTTTTCCTTCCTCATTTTTGTTATCATTTTGTTGGTAAGCTAACTTTACAATTTAGAATATGGATTTGGGTGGAGCACCCCATTACCTTCATTTCACACTTACAATTAGTGAAAAATTTACATTGGAAACAATATAAGGTTTAAGTGTGGGGATGAGTGGAAACTTTGAAAATTTTCAAAATTGTTACAAAAGATGTTTTTTATGCACGGAAAACAAATGTTTTCTCAAAGAAAATCGTGAAAGCGTCTTTAACCGGTGTATATGTGTAACTTCCTAATTATGCCTAGTTCTTTAAGTTGCGGAATAAAGTTTTCTTAGCAAGTTATATGAAAATTTGGTAGGTAAGTATCAATTAAGGATACAAGGCTAGATAGTGGATAAACATGCATGCTTTACATTTGAAACCCGTTATATGGAGTATGAAATAGATGTAGAATTGAATGCTCATTTTCGTTTGATGTGTGTTTACCATAATGTTGTTTTCATTTCAGAACTTGCATCGCTAATACATGTTAAGACCATGAGCCAGAGTGTGCACGAAAGTGATAGAGGCATTAGGAGTTGCCCTTGTTTCAGCCTTTTTGTTTGTTTCACCAGCCCTTGACAAAAATCCCCTAGTTACCCTTTTGAGCTAATTACCCATTCTTTTGCTAAACCTATTACATTAGCCAAAAACAATTGCCTTGTTAGCCATTTTAGTTTTGAACCATATGGTGAATCCAAGTTAAGTATTATTGATGTTTTGATGTGAGAAAAAAAATAAATTAAAAAAAAAGAAAAAGAAAGAAAGAAAGAAAAAGAGAAAAAAAGAAAAAAAAAGAAAGAAAAAGAAAAAAAAGGGAAGAAAAATTGTTCATAGTGATGTTAGTAGTGTTTAAAAATAAAAAATAATCAAATAAGGGTAAATACTTACCTTAGTGATTATGTGTAGAAGTTTTGTTTTTGTGAAGTAAACTTGGATTTCATTTATTTTAGCCATTTCCATTCCTTTTCCATACCTTAGCCTTAGCCAACACTACAACCTTGAAAGACCTCTTGATTTGTGTATACTTTGTGCATAATGGTGGAGATATGATTGCTTTGCAAGCCTATGATAATAATGCATCATTAGTGGATTGAGAGTTCAGAAATACTAGTGTATCATTGCTACTTCGAATACAAGGCCGAGTGGAGTGTTCATTGTGAGAGGTGTGAATGCGTGCATGTGAATCATTTGAAGCTATGTGTCCTTGTTTAGAGATTTTGTTGTCGAATATGTAATATTGCTTGTTGGGATGTAAATCTATTGCACGTTGTAAGTCTTGGGAATTAGGTGTGGTTTTGGAGTTTTGCTATTAACCGGTACTGAGATGTTTAAGCGATGGTTTTTGTTGAACTATTTGTTATCGTGCGTAAAGGACTTTGCTTGGGACAAGCAAAACATAAGTGTGGGGATGTAATGTGTGTTTGGTTTTAATGTGCTTTAACCATTTAAAGTTGCGTTTTTATATGCATTTCATATGGAACAACGATACTTTGAGATACAATTGTGATTTACAGGTAAAAACAAGTTAGATGGATGCCCGAGGATGTTAACGAGGTGAAAAGACTCACAGACGGATCAGAAGCGGTCAAGAAAAGCTCAGAACTTCGGAGGCGCATATCTTGAGCTAGAGGAAGAGTTACGAAATCCATAATATATGAAAACTGAGTTTCTCGACGAGACGAAACTATATAAAAGATCAACTTGCGCGTAGGCTACGCCCAAGTCACCGTAAAAATCCAGCGTTGGCAGAATTTCTTCACCGTTTAGATGAGCCCAGCGTAGGCTACGCCAAAACGGAGAAAAACGGGTTTTTAACCCTATTTTGTCTATTTTCAGCCACAATCCATCCAAGTCAAAAATTAAGGTTTTTGGGGCCATTTGGGGACGAAAATTGAAGCTTGGGTGGATCCAACTCTCCAAATCAAGATTCAATCCAAGAATTCATTAATGGAATCAACAATCGAAAGAACAAATCGTGATGAAGCAAGGCTAGTTTCTTCGTAATCGCTTCCGGGAGATTAGGGTTGTGAGTGAAACAATGTTTGAATGTTGAATCTAGGTTTTTGATTGTAAACTTGATACGATTTCTTTTTGGTTGATTTAAACAATAGATTTATGTTTTCGTATTGTTGCGTTACCATCAGTGATTCGGTTTTCTTGCATCGTTTACTCATTAGTAGTCGTGTGATGCGTTGCGTATGTCTATTGGTAACTTTGTGAATGAGCAAATCTTAAACATTTGTTCCATCTTTACCACTTTAATCGAATTGATTAACAACATCAATTTTATATGATTTCAATCTAGGTTTAACTTACATTCATTGTGGATCTTGCAACCAAAAAACCAGAAGTGATTACCTTTTTCATTAATTGTTTTCAAATCAAAAGTTAAGTTTGTTTCTTAAAAACGGTTCTTTTAATTCAATTCAATCCAAAGTTTTCGTTTTCCTTAGATTAATTAGTTTGTAGTGACGATTAGCACTTTCGATCGATTCCATGTGGAGACAACCTTGCTTACCCTTGCTATAGTCAAAGGTAGCTAAGTCCCTATTTTATAATTTGTTTTTGATTGACCGACGACACATCGATCATTAGGTCTTGTATAAAATTAACTCTTGCATTTGCACAAAGCATACGCTTTCCATTTAGTAACATGTTCCACAACCTAGAGAGTATATTTAATCAATTTCTTAGCCTCTTACCACTAGTCCTTAACCTAAAATTTGTAAATTAGCATGTTAAGTAGGATGTTTTGATTAGCATACAACACATGAAACTATCCACTTGGTCATTTCAATTTAAACTATTCCTTAGCCAATCCTATAATCATTATGCTACTAGAAATGGAGCTACTAGGCTAAAAAGTTGAATGGTCTACAAACACATAACAGCTAAACCACGACCACATAACTTAATTGCTCAACTTAATTCAACATGAGTAGCCAATTTGACATAAATTAGAAGCATTTCATAGATAATACCTCATACCTACATAAAACATAATTTCAATGTTTACACCATTTCATACAGGATGCACTCAACATGAATTTAAGTAGCACAACCATTTCAATGTTGCTTGAATTTAAGTAGCACAACCATTTCAATGTAGCACTCAACATGAATGGGTCGCTTCAATTGTAAGCATAGATGCTACCTTTATATAACGCCCTATTTGCGGCGTACTAGTATAATGTATATATGTGTGGGCCCTTAAGGGGAAAAAGTAAAAGTGCACTACTTTTAACGTTATTTTAATTATTTTGTGAAAATAACGTTAAAATCGTTAGGATAATCTAACTTTGATCCGTGGACTCTTTCGGAGCTGCCTCTCTATCTCAATTGGGATAGGGGTAAGGTTTGTATCTATCCTTCCCCCCAGACCCTACTGAAAAGTGGGAATATACTGGGTAAGATTGTTGTTAGTTGTTGTATGCCACCTTTATATGAGGTTTTTCTTTAGTCTTGAGTGGACCTTAAGTCGTATGGTGTCTTTAAGCTTAGCAACTCAATTGTAAGAACTAAACAAACTTATCCAGTATATTTCCACTTTTCAGTAGAGTCTGGGGAGAAAGGATAAACACAAACCTTACCCCTATCTCAGTTAGGATAGAGAGGCTGCTCCAAAGAAGTACCAGGCTCAAATGTAAGAACTGATATATTATATTGTTCTTTTCATTTGTCTATGACGTTGTTGTATGTATTATTGTCCTGTTATTTGTTATTAGTACCTGATTCTCATTACATTTCACCTCTACTCTCTAGTATGTTGTTCTACATGATTCACACACGGATTATAATGTCCCTGTTGAAAGTACAATTTTTTTTGGCTTACAAGTTCTTTTATGGGTGCTTCGATACTAGATTAAAAGTATGTTTTTGTAACGACCGATTTTTAACAAATCGCACACGTTTGAAATAATCATCAATAGAACGATTGTGATTATTAAAAATTGAAAGTATGTGAGAAATTATGAATGTGGGAGAAAACCGTTCGCGAAACGGAGTTACGGATTGTCCGGAATCGCGAAACAAAGAAAATTTCAAGATAATGTGGTTTGGGATTCTTCGCGGTACGCGACGATGATTATGAGGTTCCTTCACAGTACGCGAAAGACCAAAAATATCTTAGAACTCCGAATTTCTTCGCGGTACGCGAAGAGCTCTTTTGCCCTTCTTCGCGGTACGCGACGGGTGTGGCGGTTTGGCAGATTGTTTATCTTATCAGAATTCATTTCAGAAGAATTTTATTCTTCAATCCTTCGAACTTTCTCTCTACAAACACACACATATACGAAATTTCATCAATCAACATCAATTTTGAAGCTAACAGATCATCCGGATCGATCCAGGAATCAATTCTGCAAGTTCTGATCGTCGTATTTCAACCAGAAATCCGTTTGAAGGGTAGCGATTCGTTTTATCCCACTGATTTTAATAGTATATGATTTAAATTGAGTTTTGAGCATTATATGATGATTAGGAAGGATTAGAAACGAAGAATTAGATGTTTTAACGGTGAAATCTTGATTTTGATCCGTTATAATGTCCGGTTGTCATAAATCTCATATTATTGAGTATGATAGCCAATGGGATGATTAAATCATGGTTGTGATGGCTTTGGATCATTCCTTGGAATGATAACTCGAATTTAGATATTGATTAAATGTTGAAATTTGAAAGTTAATGATTTTAGCATGATATGCTAATTATAAATAATGACTTGATTTCTGAATACCACATACTAATAAATAGGATTCAAATGAGTTTGAATCAACATGTATGGGTATTGGGTGTATTGAAACTAGTTGTATACATGTGAGTTGCAACTAGGTGTGGATAAAGGAAGTCAAGCAACGGATTTCAAAATATGAAGTTGTGATAAGTTGAATATGATTAAGAACATGTGTAGATTAATTTCTACACATGAGTTGTTTGATAAAAGCCTCAATGAGGTTTTAAATGAATATGAAAAGTAAAACATGTCAAATGAATTAGATATTGATGTGTCGTTATTTACACATCGTTTTCGTATTTAATTTATAGGATTTTATCTTATTTTATTAGATTTTTATTTAGTTTTATTATATTTTAATGAATTTTTACTTATTTTTATTTGTAATGTCATTTTTGTAGGTTTCGCAGAATAAACGTTCGTAATTGCGAAGAAAACCGAAGCCCGAAATAATTTTTATGATGTTTGGAAGCGAGAAATATAATTTTCATAACTTCCGGGGTTAAAAAAATGGCATTTCGGGAAGTTTCGGAGCTTAAAAATGAGTTTCAGCAAGTGCAAGGGGTTAAATTGCAATTCTGGTAAAGTTTCAGCATCTTTGACACGTGGCAACATCTGGTGGAGCCATGTCAGCCCTAAAAGAGGCTCTGACCCGCTGGATAGCTCCAAACCCGCCCCTGATCCGCGCCTAAACCATATGCACACACAAGAAGACCCGCGTTTGACCCGGATTCGACCCAAGCGCGACCCGCGTCCCATTTTGCCCCTTTGACCAGCCTGTGAGCCTTTGACCCACGTTGACTTTCATTGACCAGGTCATTTTGGCCTGCTGGACCTGCTTTTGGACTCCTTTTTGGACTCTGGACCGGCCCATGGACTCCCAATCGCAAACCTAAGCCTAAAATTACCCATTTAAGCTATTTTGAAGCCCTAATTCGGAATTAATCACCCCATGACGGCTGGAAACGAACAAGAAACATATTTTTGAAGATTTTGAAGGTTTGGGGCTGAATTGGATGCTTGGGGGAGGCTCAAAACGCATATGAAAGTGTCTGGAAACGCGTTTTCGGGTTCTTTTACTTGTTTTCTTGATTATTTCTCGTTTGTTCTCGAATCCATGAATATGTTTATGAATGTTTTTCATATTATTAATTTTCTAAACATGTTTCTTGGCTAAAATCCTTGTATTACCTAGATTCGGATGAATAACGGTTAATTTTATTCGGTTTTCGGGTTTGTTTTTATGGGATTTCGATTGTTTAGGATTAGGATCAGATTATATATGATTAATATAGGTTATTTATTGATGTTATGATGATCTATAAATGCGTGATGATGTCCAATTGATAAGTTTTGGTTGTTTACTACGTGTTTTGACCGGTTTGGAGAGATTGATTAGGTAATCCGTTACACATCCCGGTGATCTTTCACGTGATACGATCTTCTAAATCCTTAAACGATCTGTGTTTGGAGAGATTGATTAGGTAATCCGTTACACATCCCGGTGATCTTTCACATGACTTGTTGGAACATTCTTTAGCATTAGTGAGACTGACCTTGTGATCTAATGGTTCTGACTGTTTCCTTTGTTGTCATATCCTTATTGACCGGATATCTCGTATCTCATTCCCGAAACTGTTAGAGTTACCGTTAGGATTCCCAGTCTAGGTAGTACCCTTCCTTATCTGATTTCTTAGTTCCTTAATTCGTTACAATTGTCGAGGTTATTTTATTTCTTTCTTATAAAACACTTTTCTAAAAAAACACAAATTTCCTTGTTTAGTAATTTCCTTCTTTAGTCTTAGCTTTGTTTTTATTTAGGGTTAATTCTTAGATTCCTTGTCCTTAGGTTCGATATCCGGACTTTCCTTAGCTATACTTCATACGTCAGGTACATTTTCCTGTAGTTTGGTTTAGGTTAATTCGATTTATTACTCGATAGCGTTGAATCATTATTTATATATATATATAAACCGACAAATCAGATATATAAATAAAACAAGTTGTGTGTTCACGTTGTTAAATCCTGTTATATGTGAATATATAATAGGAAGAGGAGGTGAATCTAGTTCTAGAAGGCCTGGAAAGGAATTGGAGATTGTTGATAACTCTCCAAAGCGAGGTAAGTTACCTAATTGATTGAACTTGTAGTTAAAGGACTGGGTGAGTCCACACTACAAGAAATTGTGCTTTTAGCATGTATACCTGATTCGTTGAGTTGGTTGATATGAATATAAATGATTGTGGTTATTGTTATTGCATGATTCACAAGGTTTGTGAACATGTGGTGATCTACGAATGTGTAGATGATAAATTGGTAATGTGCATGTTTTGATTCACAAGGTGTGTGAACATAAGACTTGCAATCCAATGTAATTGATTCACAAGGTGTGTGAACAAACGGTGGATTGGTAATGTGCATGTTTTGATTCACAAGGTGTGTGAACATAAGACTTGCAATTCCAATGTAATTGATTCACAAGGTGTGTGAACAAACGATGGATTGGTAATGTGCATGTTTTGATTCACAAGGTGTGTGAACATAAGACTTGCAATTCCAATGTAATTGATTCACAAGGTGTGTGAACAATAGATGATCTATAAGGGGATAGACATTTGAAATTCAAGTGTCAAATTGTAAATTGTGATTTTTGTGAATTATGATGCACAGTTGGAGTTTTGTGTGTTTATATCAGTGTTATGTTAAATGATAATGATTGTGCATGAATGGGAGATATAATGAGATTTTGGTTGAAAACGAACCGTTGGTAAATCGTTTTGTATGCGTTTGACTATTGTTATCAAATTTTATTTGGAACCTCATTAGTGTATCCATTTGGTGTTATGGAATACACTGGGTGAATTAGTGAGGTAATCTTACTTAGTTCTAACGAACTAATGGTGAATTTAAATGGGTGCTTACAGGTACAAATGAGTAGGGTGAGCGGTAATGGTGATCGGGAATCGAACATGGAGGCTCATATGGTGGTTTAATCTTTAAATAATCGAACTTGTGTGAAGCTTTTGTGTATTAAATGTTTTGTGAAGTTTGTAAACATACTTAAACTTGCTTTAACAGGTGTTGGTAAATAGTATGTTTAATAGTGTGTAAAGCACAAAAGTTTTTTTACTGGGACCTAATGTAGTTTATTAAATAATGTTTTAAAATGTCTGAATAGAACATAAAGTGACATGGGTGTCATAGTTTTTTCTTTCGCTTTATGAGTTGGAATCTCGCTAAATACAGCCTCTTTATTAAATATGATAGAAGTAACATCTCACCCTCTCATATCTTACTCTTTAAATACAATTTTACTATGTTTGTTTGCTTATAAAATAAGTTACAATTAGATAGTGAGATAACCAAATACTAAAATAATAATAAAAAAAAAAAAAACAATATATTTACACTTCATTATGAAACATGTTACCATCCAATAGATTTGTTTGCTGCTTGTTCCCTCGAAAACCATTTATAGAGGCTTACCCTCAAATATTTTTCGATTTTAGGTCCAATCTAAGCATTCGTGAACCTACAACTCAGAGTGCTGGGAAGTAAATATGCACCGGTTTATAATATAAAGTTTACACCGCCTGTTTGGTGTTATCATCAAACTGGTTAGAGCGCACCAATGATAAGAGATTAGGGGTAATGTGTGGGGAGGTTATCGAATCTGTTTAAATCTTTTTGGTATTGGTTTCTGAAACCCTAATCTTTCCAAGAAATCCTCAATCAACCTGAAATACAAAATTTATAAAATTAAAAAATTAACTCACACGCACACGCACACATGGCATAAAATGGGGACTAGGAGCCTAATTTTAAGATTACTTACATGCCACAGATTGCTTTTTGTGATGATGCGAGGTCTCGATCCGGGAAGGAATCATCAAGCCGGAAACTTAACCACACGTATAATTCAAGAACCTTGAAATTACCATATTTTAAATATAAGGCTTATAGAAATTTAAAACATTGTGCAGTTGGTTGCAAATTATTTATTTTCTTGAAGTATGTGGCATATTATAAAGAGTTATTGTTCGTGGGTTGCCAAGTCGAACCCCAAAGAAATTTTGTCACGTCCATGAACCCAGACTTTGTAGGTTGACACAAACAAGACTAGCCTACCCTGAATTTTATTGTAGCTTTTCGCATCTTAATAATATAAAATTACAAATTTACAACAAAAAAATACAAATGTATAATAGAATTACATTTATTTCAATATTTCATCAGTTTACGTTATAACATCTATTATCTTTTAAAATTTGGCATAAAAGTACTTCATCAGTTTACGTTATAACATAAAACACTTTACTTCAATATTTTGAGTGTTTGCGGGTACAACTAGAAACTGGCGTCAAGCTGTTTAAACTAAACTAAATCCCACAAATTTCGTGTTAGGTTTGTGTAGTTTAGTAAATCCACATCCCAAATAAAGCTTTAAAATGATAAAAGAATTATTAAAGGGTATGAACAGATAGATAAAGCTTTAAAATGTGCCACGAAATGATATGTAGTTATATCACAAAAGATTTTCCAAGTGTCAGGGAAATAGTATATACTTTCCAAGAAATATAACAGCGGTATGAACAAGAAAACTTACCTTATGAATTGATTCAAGTTCTTTGAGTTCTGCTTGAGTCTTTGGCACCTTAAGTGTGCCTGGAGTAAATATTTCTTTAAGACGAACAATGCGATTCTTTGCGTAGGTATGGGCAAACTAAATAAAAAAAATATTTTTTATTATCCGAAGCAAAATTCATCAGAATGAACCAGATATTGGAGATGACAAAAAGGTGGGTTGTGCTACAGACTAATTGGATCAAGTCAAGCATGTACTTTTGAATTATGGGACAAAATGATTAAGGCCCATTAACCCACCAACACATGTATATCCATTTTTTGAACTTCAAAGCTTGTTGATGTGAAATATATGATTACAAAAGCAATCCAACCACCCATTAGGAGCATTCTGTACATTTGAATATTTGGTCAACTTTCAACCTGTTTGGCTCACTCGTTAGACCCATTTGACCCGTTTTGCTTTTAGTTAAATTGTTTTAATTTAGCCCATTTGACCTTTTAGCTGCCTCTACAAATTATTATAGCAGAGTTCACCTGTGTTAGTCCCTGAGATAATATTTCATCACTCATGTCAGCTGGACTGCAAAAACCAATTCTTGAATGTCAATGATGTTAGGAGTTGACAAAAAAGTGCAATGAACTGATTGCTAATACCATGAGACAAAAAAATAAATAATAAATTCAAAAAAGTTAAAAAGTCATACCTAATACAAAAAAGGTACTTATCATGCAAAGAAATTGGCAGCTCATCAAGTACTGCAGCAACTTTCTGTTATAATTAGTAAAAAAAACATATCAAGAAATAATTAGATACCTAAAAACAAGTATATCAAAAACTAGCACCCAAAATAGTTTATTAGAACTTCCTTTATTTTGTAAGTAATTATATGAGCCTAAAGCTATAGGTATGAAAAGCATACCAACATTTCTTCACAATTAGCAATAAAATAGTTTGCTGATAACTTTGCATTCTCCACAAATTCTTTCTGGAAAAAGAGAATCGAAAACTGTAATCAATAAATTAAACAGGACACACACTGGAAATCCATGTTATAAAAATTAATTCTTACATAAGTAAACAATAACCAACCAGAATTTGGCACAGACCACAATTTAGATGTGAACGAGAGTACATGTATAAGAGGTCAAAGGTGGGAAATAATCCAGCACTCTGCATCATAAACAAAACATTTTAAATAACAATAAAACATCCAGATTTCACACCCAATTGGATTAAACAGAATATACTAGATTACCTCTATAATTGGAGATGGGCAATTTAGTGAGGAATGAATTAAGGGAAGATCTTTTGCATCCAAGCAAGTCACTTCACCAACTGGAAATTTAGATCCAAACCTGCCAGCTCTACCTACAATATGAATAAATTATACATAATAAATGTCAAATTTAATAGGCCCATTATATGTATGTGTATGAAAGTGCATTGTCAGACATAGGATATAAGTTGCATTATACAAAGTAACATTTACCAGCAATTTGTTTTATTTCAGGTACAGAAAGAGGACGCATTTCCAGTCCATCAAATTTCTCCATTTCTGAAAATATAATTCTAGAAATATTAAGATTGAGGCCCATGCCAATGGCATCACTTGCTACAAGAACATCAAACTCGCTACTTTCATCATTGAACATCGTTGCCTACAGTTTTGACAATACATACCAGTTTAGAAATTTAATGAAACCGTATGAACATAGGAGACCTAGAAACTAACAAATCATGAAATATGAAGTATGAACAAAACATATATGATGCATTGTGTGTGTGTGTGTGTGTATAAATGGATAGGGAGACAGGGGGGGCTTGATTTACTAGAGTGAGTTGAGGTGGTTGAGTAACAGATAATCCACTAGAGCAGGTTGGGTTGACCACGAACACTTTTATCCGTCTTTTAAATAACAAATATGTAAGATTTAGTTGCAAAAAAAATATTTATAAAATTTATAATTTTAAAAAAATAAAATAAAATAAAAATATTCTCAATAATAACCTATTTTCTAAATAAAACGATTTAAACAACTGTGTGCATTAAAAAACAAAGTTTGCATTTTTTACTAGTTTTCTTAACTCTATTTTGTATTTGATCTAAATGGGTTGAAATTGCCACCTCGTCTATTATAATATTTTAATTTTGGATAAAAGGAATGAAAATAAAATAATATACAAGATTACACACATTTACACAAGGTAACTGTTGGGTTTAATGAAGGTTTAGAGGCTTTGGGTCTGATTTGGCCCATGTAATTGTAATCTCTCACTAAGCTTAGTAATTAATTCCTACTTGCAGCTTGTGGACGTAGGTCATCTCGACAGAGCCACGTTAACTCTTGTGTTCTAATTTTTTTTTCCTTTCTATCTTGTTTGCATTGTGTGTTGGTGTTTCCGCTACGCCACTTGATTCCTAACAGTAACAACTATATAAAAGAATACATCCCTCAATAATTATATGGAAACTATATAAAAAAACCTAAACCCTTCATGCTTCTAAAACTCTTGTCAGAACAACCACCATCTAGTAAATTCCGCTCAAATCATAGCTATTTGTAGGGTTTGGAAGGATGGGATTTAAACAGACCTACCTCTATTCTAAGAAGATACAGATGCTATAAGAGAACACCTGGAGATCAAGAATAAACACACAAACACAAACAATCATTGTCAGGGTGATGTTGATATGAAAACTTCACTGGGAACTACATGGAAATTACATAATGTCAGATTGATTCCAAGTTTGTAGACGAAGTTTATTTCTATTGGTTAATTGGATGATCAGGAACTATAGGTTAATATGGTGATGGCAAATGGAAGGAGAACAAGGGTAATAAGGTTATTGCTCGAGGAAAGAAACAAGGATCATTATATTTGCTTGAGGTAACTGCTAAAGGAGTGACCATCCAGGTTTAGCAAGACAAAGTATGTTTCACTGAATTTACAAATCAAAAGGCTTGTTTTGCAAGTATGAAGCCAGATGCCAAAGTGGTTCAAGATGAATGGGGTCGGAGGTTTAAACCAGGGATTTTGGTAACAGTGGGAGCATGAAACGTGTTTCGTATGCTGTTCAAAAAATTCAATAGGTTTTGAAGACCAAGATTCCGACTTAAAAAATTTCTACTGTTGATTACTTGCTAAGTTTGGAGAGTGTGATGTTCGTTGGTATATCTCTTGATCTAGGGGAGTGTGTTGGCTGGTTGAGATAAAGGATGGGTCAGTGATAGTGATAGCTAGTGGTGCACAAATTAACCGGTTACCCGACTCGAACCGGTTTTTGGACCGGTTCCAAACCGGTTTTTCCTACCGGTTTGGGCTACATCGCACAACCGCCGGTTTTAAACCGGTTGGGACTTTTTTGGGCAAAACCAGGTAGTAACCAGTTAAAGTAAAACGGTTTTTTAGACCGGTTAGAAATTCAAAAAAGTAGCCATTTTTCTAGCCGTTGGCCCAATATAGCCGTTGTAACCCGGTTTAACCGGTTAATAACCGGTTAACCGATCGAGGGGAAAAAAAACTAGCCGTTTATAACCGTTTCTAGCCGTTTTAAACAATTTTTAGGACCATTTTGCCCCTAAACATTAGTATAAATAGATGGGGATGGTTTTGGTTTGATCACACAACATCTCTTCTTCTTAAACACTCAAAAACGATCAAAAACGCTCAAAAAACAATCCCCTACTTCTTCTCGATTCAATATCTTCTTCTATTACGTTCGTAAATCTTAATTCAATCTCTATTTCATCCATGGCAAGCTCACGAAGTGCTCATAGTTCCGTTGGTGTTGGTGCATCCACTTCAAACGAACCAACCGTTGTTAGAATAAAAACTACAACGAGGAACAAAGATCTATTTCAACATTTCGACTTATGCGAAATGTCAAACGGTTGCGGTACTTTTCTTAAACCGGAATCTAATTCTACTTTAAGAAGCCATTTGACGAAGCATTGTGTTATTGTCAAAAATAATCCCGCAAACGATCAAGCACAAATATCTCAAGAGCGTGGGGTTTGGAATTTCGATCCCGACATGGTTCGTGAAATGATGAGGAACTTGGTGATTCAAGAAAGTTTGCCTTTAAATCATTTTGACAACCCACGCTTGACGAAGATGATTCAAAAGGCGCTACAACCACGATATCATCAAGTAAGTCGAACTACTATTAGACGTGACTGTTTGAAACGTTGGCGTCAAGCAAAACAAGAATTAAATTTGGGTTTTCAAAATTTAAAAACCGGTGTTAACCTAACAACGGATGTTTGGTCGACACCTCACGGTTTGCCTGAATTGTACCTTTGCGTTACCGCGCATTGGATTGATCCCGATTCATGGCAAATGATGAAACGTACGATTGCGTTCAAGATGTTTCCGTATCCTCACACGGGGGATAATTTGTTTTACATGTTAGATAGAATAATACAAACATTCCATTTACAAGATAAAATACTTTCAATAAGTTTTGATAATACTTCAAATAATTCGAATGCGGTTCAAAAATTAAAACTTAAATATAAACCGATATGTAACGGTGCTTTTTTCATACAAGATGCGTTGCCCACATTATTAACTTGGGTTGTGAGTGATGCTCTTACGGTTCCTGAAATGAATATGTTAAAAGAAAATTTTAAACAAATGTTAAAGGATGTTTTTATGAAAAGTCGTAGAAGATATATGGAATATCAAAAATTATGTGAGGATACGAACTCCCTCTTTTTAGGTCCGTCTTGGGACGTACCAACAAGATGGAATTCGACTTGGCGTATGTTTAACAACGCCTTATGACAAAGGGAAACCTTGGCAGTATTTCATAACAATTTAGTACAAGAACGTAAGGCTAAATCTTTTAATAGCCTATGTTGGGCCGCCATAGGAGAATTCACTAGTTTATTTGGAGCTTTTAAAAATGCAACAACAATTTTATCGGGAGTTTATTATCCCACGTCTTGTTTGGTTCTTCAACAATTATTTATAATCACAAGAAAAATTAACGATTTTCCATCGATGGGTGAGAATAATGAGATATATAGGGGAATGTTGCTTCCAATGAAAGTAAAACTATTGAAATACTTTCAAGAAATGCCGGCCGTATTTACTTGTGCAACGGCATTAAACCCATGTTTCAATGGTGCCGGTGTTGAAACATTAATTGATGAAATTGTTGGTGCTTTGGGTTTGGATGACCCAAACTTTGCAACTAACACTAAAAATAACTTTAACATATTTTTTCAAAATATGTTTGATCATTATTTACAAAAGTATGGTGAAACATCTAACATACAACAAACAATGTATGCGGCTTCTAGTTCGAGTAGAAGCCAAGATGTTAGCTTTGATTTATTTAACACCTTGAGACAAAATGTAACTAAACGAGCCCGAGGTACTAGCGCAAGTAGCGAACTAGGAAGGTACCTAGGGACAGATTGGATTTCCGGTCTTACTCCGAAAGAATTTGAAACTTTGATATTTTGGCCTGGTGGAAACAAAAGGAATCCCAATTTCCGATTATATCTGCCATGGCCCGTAATTTACTAAGCGTCCAAGCTTATACGGTAGCTTCGGAGTCTGCTTTTTCTCTTAGTGGCTGGGTTTTATCGATACGAAGGACGAGGCTTACTCCTGCATCATTGGAGATGTGCATTTGCTTGAAAGACCATTTGGACGCAATGGAACGTGTACAAAACCACACACTACTTGAAGGCGAGCTTGAAATAGAAGCGACAATACACGATGTTGAAGTTGAGGAAGGAATGACTTTCCCACTTTCCAACGAAGAACAAACAATGGATGGATGTATGCGGACCAATAGCCCGGAACTACAATCCGAAGCACAAACCGAAGACTAATTTTTATTTTCGATTTTGTATTTATTTTTTTACTTAAGCTTGTGTAATTAATTTATTTTAATGAAATATGCTATTTGAAATTCTTACTTAATAAAGTTCATTTAATTTTGTTTAATCAAAACCTTAAACTCATAAGTCATAATTACTAAACCCTAATAAACCTTAAACTAATCAAACTAATATTAAACTAATAACTAATAAACCTTAAAACCTTAAACTCATAATTACTAAACCCCAATAAACCTTAAACTAATCAAAATAATATAAAACTAATAACTAATAAACCTTAAAATAATCAAAACCTTAAACTCATAATTACTAAACCCTAATAACCCTAGTATATATATATATAATTTTACCAAGAAATCGTCGGAATTTAAAAAAGTCACCGGAGTTTCTGCCGTAATATCAATAATCGCCAGAAATCTTAAGGAAAATTCCAAAAGTTGGAAAATCTCGCCGGAATTTCAAAACTCGCCTGAAAATGTTGTCAATATTTGAAAAGCCGCCCAAATTTCATCGGATTCCGACCGATTTTCGACCGATTCCAGGCGATTTTGTCAGCCTAGCCAACTAGAGCCCACTTTGACTGATTACCGATTTTTTGACTAGCTACCAAAAACTTAATCGGTGCCTTGCCGACTACTGATTAATGGGCCGACTAGGCCAATTTTTATACCACTGATTGTTGTAGCAAGGAAGATTGGTTAAAGTCTTGGCTTGTTTATGGATTATGGAGGCTTGGAAGACTTTATTTGAATAAGATTACTAAGGTTACTAATATTTGGGTTGCTTTGTACTTAAATGGCGTGCTAGAGTTTATCGCAAGTTCTCCAAGTAGTAGATTGTTAGATTTTCATAGGCCTTTGGGGTTAGGGATTATTACGATAGCCCATAGTTATCGATAGCGAATAGCGGCGAATAGCGATAAGCTACCTATATGCTACGTAGCGAATAGCGGTAAATAGCGCCGCTATTTCGTGTTTAGCGATAAAATAATACTAAAACTCAATAAATATTTTTAATCATCCAAATATCAACAAAATAGCTTGCTTTACCTTTCTAAACTTTAAATAAATACCAATTAAAATTCAGTGCACTAAAGGAAGGGGAAAAATAAAAAAATCACACATAATGCCTTATAACCTGTGCTCCAAATGAGTTGCCAATTTCAGCCCAGTGGAGTTGTCGTCAATTTCAGTCCAATTGAGTCTCCAGATCATCTTGAATCCCGATTCAGTTGTCCGATTAGAAGTCCATTGATGATACCCGTCGTCCAGATTCCGTCACAGTCGTCATCGTCGACTATTAGTGTTGAATTTGGTAAAATCGGTGGAATTTGGTAAAATTGTGTAGTCGTCGTCGACTATTTGGGTTGAATTTGGTAAAATCATGTCGTCTTCGTCGGCTATTTGGGTTGAATTTGGTAAAATCGACGGAATTTGGTATGCTCGTGTCGTCGTCGTCGACTATTAGGGCTGAAATTGGTAAAATCGTGTCGTCATCGTCCAGATTTCTTCGCTACGTTCACGCTATCAGCCCGCAAAACCCTAATAGCGACCTCTGCTCGCATCGCATCATAGCGCGCTATAGCGCCCGCTTTAGACGCTATCGATAACACTGCGATAGCCGACCCTAAGGCTAGTTCGTTTTGTCGTTTAACCTAATTTGTATTCTCTATATATATTTAGTTATGTAATTGTAATTTTTGAGCACCTAGGTAATAAAAGATAGACCCTAGTTGCAACCCGTGGATGTAGGCCACCTCAACTGAACCATGTTATATCCTCATGTCAATGATTTTCTATTTATATTAAAAGCAAACCTTGATTCCCAAGTAAAAAATAACCTAAGTTAATCATATTCTAAATCAAATAGTAGCCCTAATAAATCTACCGACTTAAACAAAAACCCAAAACAATTATATAAACTTTCTAATTCACTCCTTAAACTAATGAACAATTTGTCTAATGTGCTCATCTCAGTTTGTTACTGCCTCTACCATCCTCCCCCCATAGTGAGAGTTTCTCCCGCTCTAGCTAAATTCGTTGCTAGTCTCCTGTTCACATGCCCACATCATCTCTATCTACCAAAAAACAAAACATATGCATGATCACTCATCACTTGCATAATAACTCAAAAAAAATGTCACCGTAGGCAATCACTATTTTCTCCTGTTTGTTTATTTGTTTTTGTACAAAAAAATTGCGAACCTAATCCTCTATTTAAAGGGTTATAAAAATCTAAAAGGTTTCAAGGTCTAGGTTTCTATTATCTAGTTTCCATACAATGATTGATACCTATCTTCTTTGTTTATTAATCATTAACGTGTCTATTTACTTATTTTGTTGTTACCATTTACAAATTGTGTGCATTGTTTTACATCTTTTCTTTTGATCCACAACTAAATTTTTAAATACTTTCAAAAATATAGGTTTATGCACTATAAACCATAAAAAACGTCTACAAGGAAGTGGTGTAGTGGTTAAAGTGAAAGAGAGACAACCTAGAGGTTTCAAGTTCGATTCCGATTTGGGGCGATTTTCCTTGGAGGCCACCAACCCGGTTGCTTTTCTGTCATGTTTTACATGTTCTTCCCGTTTAGTAAGGTATTGGGGCATTCGGGGGTTCCACGTAAGTGGGTTCCCACGGTTACCAGAAAGAAAAAATTAAAATAGATTACAGCCTAACTCCATTAGTAAAACACAAAAGAGCCTAGGATAGCATTTTTCCCTGTAATATTATTAGCAATGTTAATATCCTAATAAAGGACCTATATGAGAATAGGATATTATAACGCATTCTTGTTGATCCGCTCAATGGCCAATAGATGGTAAACATACGTATTCCACAGCTTCACAGACATGTCTATTAGAATATCATAATTATAAAGTTCACCTTTTCACTAGTTATACCACTTGATAAAATGTAAATTCCCACTGAGAAATAAAAATCCAATTGAAAGATCATCCAATCACAATCGTAAGAATAAAATCATAACATGTCAAGCCCCATATTAATCATCAAGTGTTAAAACTAAAGCTTCTTCACACAAAATCACCTCTTGATTCCATGAATACAAATGCATGCCCTCGCATTTAAGTGTTTCTTTTATTTGGCATGCTAGCATCAATATGCTACAATTCTACAAATTATGTTGATCATAAGAAGTCACGATGATTAAATTTCATTTAAAAGTCATTTGGGAAAAAGCATGTTAGACAGATATATTACTTATTGTGTAAAACGAACATTTATTGAGATATATATATAATGAGCACATATGCAATTAGTTCAATATGAAAAAACGCCAAACATGTTAAACAAATAAAACAAATGAAGTCTCATGTGAAAACAAAATGTTAGGACAAATTAGGTAGAAAAAATTAGAACCTTGGAAGTATAATCTTTAAAATAAATAAATAACCTCATATGTCAGGCAAAGTAGCAATTGTGAACAAAAAGATGTAAATACCTGCCTTGTTCGTGTCTCTGGGGGCAATGAACCATAAACTACAGAACACAGATGTCTTCCAACGTCTTCAATTTTTTTCTGATAAAACAAAAGAAACAGGTTTTCACCTGCCAATTCAGTAGTACTTCTCAAATAACATTATGCAAAAATACACGTACTAAAATTAGTATTGTGAAACTACTATTGTGAAATATAAACGCATAAATACATCTCTAATCTGTACATATGTGTAAAGGTATACATCTAAGCAATTTAACACCTATTAATTCAAAATTTTGAAATGACTTGCGTTCTTGGTTTTAAAAAGCTCGAGGCGTTCTGAGGCGCTTAGACCTCAAAATAAGTTTTATCTACAACTAAAAGAAGCATTTGTCTTGTCTTTTCATCATATTGGGCTTTTTTTATCATGCAAACCATAATGAGTCTCTAATTCCATTGGTTGTTTATACAAATCCCCTCCTACATACCCAACTGCTAATCAAATTTGACCCATAAGTTCATAAAGCGTTGTCTCAAGGCCCTGAAGCGTTAACCTGCTTGTAGGCCTGTAAATGAACCGAACGAACACGAACACATGCATGTTCGTGTTCGTTCATTTAAACTTAACCGAACACGAACACGAACACATTAACGAACATGAATTTTGTGTTCGTGTTCGTGTTTGTTTGTGTTCGTTCATTAATAAATTAAACGAACGGTTCATGGACATTAATGAACACAAACGAACTAAAATAAATGAACAAACATAAATGGACATTTTTTAACACCATTGAACAATCATAAACGAACGTGAACACCATTGAACAAACATAAACGAACCCAATTGAACAAGTACAAACGAGCACAAACGACAAGTCTTTTAAATGTAAATACAAATCATTCGTAAATTAGTCAGTTAACCGAGCAAAAACTAACATTACATAATTAACGAACATAAACGAACACTAACGAACACAAATAAACGAACGTTAATAAACGAACATAACCGAACTGTTCATGAACATAAATAAATGAACACAAGGTGTGTTCATGTTCGTTCATTTAATTAAACGAACACAAATTTTTTGTTCGTGTTCGTTCATTTATTAAATAAACGAACATAAACGAACTTCTTACCGAACAGTTCACGAACTGTTCGGTTCGTTTGCAAGCCTACCTGCTTGCGCCTCACGCCTCAGGCGCTATTTTTAAAACCAAGCTTGCGTTAAGACTTAGATCTCACCTTTAATTTGTATATTTTATGGCGTGAAAAAGTCACGATACAATCACCCGTTCTAATATCTGAAAAAGATCTAAGTGGGGTTTTTAATGGTACTAATGGTGAAAGTCGCTCATACAATTGTACCTACACCACAATATAAATCATACGAGTGTTAGTTAAATCATGATACAATAACAGCATATCATATGATCTACAAACTTCAATCTCACAACCTCAATATTATCACCAGTCACACTTAAAATTTCCTTAATTAATGGGACAGCAGCAGCATCACCACACAGGTGAAGCTCATCAGCAGGAATTCCTAAAACAGCACGTGTAAATGAATATCCACGTGACCTGCACCCTATCATCTGAATATATAATAGATCGAGTTTGTGTTAATATTTACAGAGAGAACTAATTAGCAATACTATTAATAATAAACATACCTGAATTTCATCAATAACAGCACAGTCATAATTAGAGCTGACATCAGCCATCTCCACAGTGACAGCTTTATGCCTTGCACCATTAACAATCTCTTTTTCTTGTCCAGTAATTAAATCACAAAGAACATTTGCTTTATTTAACCGTTTTGCTACTTCCCATGCTAACAGTCTCAAAGGACCACAATAGACACCTAATTCTAAAAAGTTAGCAAGATTCTTGTGTGAAATACTTTAATTACAATGAATAAGTGATATTGATACCAGAAGAACTGAGTTCCAGTTGCTTCAGTGCATTATATGTCTTCCCACTGTTTGTTGGGCCCACATGAAGAATTACTTTTCGCTTTTTTCGCCGGGCAACTGGGTACCATGTATGAGGACGACTAAAAAGGAAGAAAAGAGTTGCATGAATTCCCAAAGAGAAAAGATAGTAAGAAGACGTTTAAGTTATGTTTTCAAGTTAAAGCTAAAACCGCAAATGAAAACACTAAATTTGGCAATAAAACCATGCATAAAATATTCTTACGTGAGGTCTGTAAAATCAATCTTCACTGCACCAGTTGAAGTGCATAACTTCCTTGAGGAAGTATAGACACAAATTGATGCTCCAAAATTAGCTGTCCAAACAGGAGGAAGAAAAGATTGTAACGCCTCAAGTAGAAGAAGATAAATTTCAGGATCATGCAAATATATGTGATAACTGAGAAATGATAATTCAATGCACTTGTAACATTTTTCTTATGACTGACAAATTAAAATGTTACATATCATCACTGTTGTAAAAGTCGGTCTCCAAGGCCGAGTACTCCCCGAGTACTCGCTCCAAGGAGTTGTTCCGATCCCGAGTACTTCTTGAGTATTACTCGAGTAATCCCGCCTAGGGCCGAGTACTCTCCGATTACTCGCTCCAAGGACCTGTTCCGACCTAGGAGCGCCTAGCGACTTTTGCAACCATGCATATCATACCTAAATTTGGCATGGGTGTAAATAAATAAATTTATTCCATCCTACAATACAAGTTCACATAACTACTCAGGGCAATGACAACTGCTAGCTACCAGGTTACATGACCTTATTTGACCTTGTTACCTATATCCAGACAGTATCAGGGTTTTTTTGATGCATTTATGTTAGAATCAATTAACACCACAAAAAACAAAAAACAAAAAAAACCCAAAGATGTAAAGCCCACTAAATACTAAATAGCATAAAGGAGCAACAAACATCAAAATCACGCAAGGAGTACACCAATGCCTGGTCCATTCAAAGCTAATTAAGGGGGTAAATTTAGTACCAACATCTGATACCAAGACCTGTAACCCATATAACTCACCATAATTCCATCACATTACACATTCTCTCTTCTAATAGTTACACCCTCATTTCAAACAAAAGTAAAACCTAATCCAGACAATATATTACAAAATGCCACCAATAGTTTACAAATTATAGTATTTAATTTCATAGCAAACAAAATTTTCTTTTGGAGGAAACGAAAGAAAAACAAAAAAAAATGAATGGAATAGGGGTTTCAAAAGTACCGTTGCGGAAAAAAGTACGAGAAACGGTTGACGTTGAGAGTCCCCGGAGAAGAAGACGGAACGCCATGGTTATACAATTGATGGTGTTTAAGTAGACGAAGAAATGCAATTTGACGGATTTGTTTTCCTGTCGGTGATCTTCTACGGTAAGAACCCCTGTGAGCTGCAACGTCTGTTTCACCAAGAAAATGGGCCGATGTAGCGGTTCCCGATCGAATACGCTTTAATTATCATTCTAATTTTTTTTTTTAACGGCAATTATCATTCTAATTAATTAATGTGCTTCTCCTGTGAGGGTGAACGATATGTTCGTATTCGTTCGTTTAACATTAATATATATATTAAAAACCACAATAACAATGTGAGGGGAAAATACTATTTCTTTACTTACAACCCTTGATGCATGTTGTACATCTCGGTTTCCCATCCTCTTCACCTCCTATTACTTCATGCTCCTCTGTGTTCTCCCAGACGCCACACCCACCGACGATCACACCCTTCGGCCTCCCTTGCTGCTCCTCCACCATCCGTCCGCTTCGTGGAGGTAGCCCCCCAAACCTTCACCGTCCTCCGACAACTGCAGCCTCTGTGCTCTACTTCTCTCCCTTCGATCTAGGGTTTCTGTTCTTCAAAAATCGATCGACGGTGAATGTGGTCACGCACGATGGGGACGGTGGATAGCCGGAGGCACAAGAGTGAGGGTGTTGGAGGGGTGTTGGTTGACGGTGAAGGTGACCCTCTTTCTTTCTCCATTCACCGATCCGTCTCCCTGATGCTCTCTATCTCACTACACTTTCAATCGCCCCTCTCTCTCCTCAGTGAGGGTTTCGGCTAGAGGGTGAAGGTGCTTTTGTTCGGATGGGAGCCGGCCTCAGAAGCGATGGTGGTGGGTTGCGACTAGGGTTACCATTTCGTTGGTGGCTATGATGAGTTCTAAACTTTCCAGAAAAGTCATGAAGATGGCATGGCAAGGATGGTGGATGGTGGATGGTAGGTTTAAACCTGCAACCTGCCTTGCAGCTACACTTTTGGGAACTCTGAGCCTCTCATCGGTATCTTTTTTGTGCCTTGCAGTTATGCTTCTTGGAGGGTTTGACTCTCTCAAATGTATCGTTTTGGTTAGGACATTTTGTGTTGATAGTTAGTTCATTGCAACAAATTTATTACTTCCTTTATGGCAAGTTATTGTTCACTTTTGTTGTTGGCGATGATGACATTGAGTCTGAGCCTATGACTAGGGTTACCATTTCGTTGGTGGCTATGATGAGTTCTAAACTTTCCAGAAAAGTCATGAAGATGGCATGGCAAGGATGGTGGATGGTAGGTTTAAACCTGCAACTTGCCTTGCAGCTACACTTTTGGGATAATTTGAAGTTGTAGGTGTAACCGACTCTTCAAAGGTTTATGTGCAATAATAAATGGAATCATAAATAAGAAAAAGGACTGTTGGTTTGAGTTTTGCAGTTTACTAATGGTACTTTAAATATTGTTTTATCTTTGCTAATACTTATTCTTAGCTTGGGTATATTAATTCAATTTTTAATTGGTTAATTGGTCTTTGTAGTGTTTTATGTCTTTCTTTAAAAGAAGTAAAAGTATATCTATTATTGATGTATAGGTAGCTTCAGTTTGAATCTTGACATTGATGTTGAAGATGAAGTGCATAAAGATTTCCTAAGAGCTGTATGTCACATACTTACATATATGATTATCATGAAAACAGATATATATATCTTTATTAATACACATAATTAGATTTATTTATTTGTATAACATTATAGTTTTCTATAACTGCAGAACCTCATAGTGAGATATCATGAGTTGTCTTTCAAAACTTGGTTTTATTTCTCAACAGTTGCTGCAAGGTGGGATGCTGATTTATACATCAAAGTAAATGATGATGTATAACATAGCCTAAACATACAAAACATTGGATTGACCTTCAAATCAAATTGAATGCAGAGGCGTGAAGTATCATGAACCTGCCCACTCATATTTTAATTAATCAGTAACCATTTCATGTCAAGTTGGTGGTACTTTTTCTTACTTTAATTTTGAGTATTGACGTAAACAATGTAATCTTTGTTATTGGTCACATACTTCACAAGTATGCATATGAAGATGTTCCATTAGGCTCTAAGTTTTTTAGTCTTGATGTTGAACATATTAATGATTCAAGCCTCTGCTGCCAAAGCCCTTTGGTAAGATCTATCCTCCATATCTACTGATTACTTATTGTTTTATTTAACTCCTTGATGAGTTGTTATACTGTTTTAGTGTCCTTTGATAATTACTTCCTCTTTGTGGAAATTCATAACGATTCTGTCGGCTGGCGATTGCAGAACGCGAAGGTCGTAACGAGGTAAAACCCTAGCTTTTAATTTAGTAGATCTTTGATTGTTTTCTCTTCATTAGAGTATTGTTGAATCACGATTTCATTCAGTTTTCGTTCATCTATCTCTTGATTTCAGGTTATGATTACTTATTGTTTGGGTTACCTGCGTTTACTCAAAATCTTTTTTTTTAACAGTTTTATTAATTCACCAAAAACTAAAAACTCCTATATCATTGTAATCATACATAAGATATAAGATTTATAGTTGTATAGACTTTGATTCATTGATTGACTTGCGTTCTCTTGAACTTGATTAACACTTGAATAATTGTTCTCATGTTTAAAAGTATTGTATGAACTTGAAAGTCATGATTGAGTTACTTGCTTGAGAGTTGTTTCATGTAAAGAAGTGTCATGATCCTTTATGTACAAACTTGTCATGCATAAAAGTGACATGTATTTATGAATGTGATAACCCTTGCTCAACATGTATTTTGAAAAGATGTTTCAATTGTTTTAAGACTTTGTGATTGTGATTTGGTCTCATAATTAGGTTAAGTTATAAACTTAACTCAATTAAGATAAATTCACAATTTCCTTTGAGTTGTGGGCCACACTATGGGCCTTAAGCCCATGAAACCATGGTGGACTTATCAATCCCCATGGGCCTCTTGGCCCAGACCTAAGCCCATTCAAGTATGATATTTAACCAACTTATGGGCCTTAGCCAACTGAGTCGAATATGAAAACCGTTTCAAGGGTGCCATTGAGTCAAGAAAATTGTTATTGGGCCAAGGGTACTATTGAACTTGATAAAATGTGGGCCGGATGCTACTATGTGGGTCAAATGAAATAACATGGGTCGAATGGAATCAAATTGGGCCAAGTATGATTGGTTTGGGTCGAAAGACTTGGGGCTGCCAACTTAGGCAGCGAACCTTTCCCCATTTTCCTCTAAGGTTCGGCTAAGTTAAGTCCATAGGTTCGCCCACATGATCTGCGAACCATGCAAGGGTTCGGGCACCTTCTGGTTCGTCTATCTTCTTGTAGGGTTCGTCTAATGCCTTAGGTTCGGTTTCTGCATGAATTTACAAAAGTTCGTGACAAGTGAAAGGTTCGTTTCATGTTATACCCCATGAAGGTTCGCCTATATGTTTGGCTTGCATAGGTTTGGCACATGAATTAGGGTTCGTTTGAGATGAGGTTGATCCGTGAATAGGAAGGTTCGGCTCCCGGTAATAATGCATAGGTTCGACCTGTCAAGGTCCGTGACATGCACCATGGTTCGCCACAGATTCTAGGCTCGCCAAAGATTCGGCTATGCATCCAATAGTTAGGCTGGAAAATGGTTCGTGGACAAGAGGGCTCGGCCAGGAGACATGAGAAGGGTTCGCCTCCATTATGCTGAAGGTTCGTCGACCCTCTGATGCAGCCCACGTACGAACCTGTTATCATCTTTACTATCCGGCTTCATCCCCTTAATCCAACCACTCCCATACAACTACTACCTGTAGACACATCCTCGAAATACTATGTGTTCCAAGATGCAGGTCCAAAACCGGTTTCTAAGGGTGAAAATCAGACATATACAAAAAAAATGTTAAAAACCCTATTTTCGTGATTATTCAAGCATCAATACCTCGATTTTGGCCGGTGTAAACTTCAGATCTCTTGTACTTTTGGGTAGAGGATGTCGAGAGCTTCGCGTGGACACCAAAAACACTCAAATCCGTGGAGAAACGAGGGAGATACAAGGATTTTTGTGATGATTTCTAGTGTGAGAAGATGAAATCCGAAAATCTAGAGAGAGGGAGGTTGTTGGCTTCCATAAATGAGTAAAAATAGCCTTGTTCAAGGCTTTTATAGCCCGGTAGGTTTTTAGGTTCGTTACAGTCGCTCAGTTCGCGTTTCCGGAACGTAACGCGTATTTTACGCGGTTTAAATAAAAATAGTTGTTAACTCAATAAAATGATGAGTTTCAAAATTGTAAAAATATAAAATAATTATTTTAATTATTTTTACTCTTCGTGCGTTGTCAGATCGTTAAACACATACAATTACGTGTATACCCGCAATCGCGTACGTTTTTCGATCATATTAATTATTTAAAGTCGTTTAATCATAAATATAAGTTCAACATTCGTATTATTATGGATCGTCACCCATAACTATACTCAGTCTCGCTTACGTATTACGATTCTTGTTGAATTAATTAATTGTCATAATATTCGTCTTAACACTATGCACTAACACTATCCTGTTACACCGAACGCAGTATATATATAGGGCTCACTCTCGCTGCCCACCACTGTTTCGATATAACACGATACTGTTCTTGCCTAGTGTAATCGACTGTAAATAATAATACATACTTGTTCTCAAATAATAAGGATTCTAACACACAAGCACATAATGAACATATGAATCACATAGATTAACTGAACATGGACACACACTGTTCTAACACTGTTTACGACTATCATGACTAAATGTACAAATGTTACAGTCTCCCCTAGTTAAGGGAATTTCGTCCCGAAATTTACTAGCCGAAGGTACTGTAAAAAGACGAGGGTACTTAAGCTTCATCTGGTCCTCACGTTCCCAGGTGAACTCAGCACCGTGTTTGCCCTCCCATCATACCTTTACGATCGGGATACGGCTGCGTTTAAGTTTCTTGACCCCATGATCCATGATTTCAACCGGACGTTCTATGAATTGCATGTTGTTCTGAATCTGAATGTCTTCCAGTGGAATCTGAACATCATGATCCGCCAAGCATTTCTTAAGATTCGATACATGAAAAGTATCGTGAACATTGCTTAGCTCCACTGGAAGTTTGAGTTTGTAGGCTACGGGACCAATCCGTTCCAGGATCTCAAAAGGTCCAACGTACCTTGGTGCAAGTTTCCCTTTCTTCCCGAATCGAACAACGCCTTTCCAGGGAGAAACTTTGAGTAAGACTCGGTCACCGACTTGAAACTCAAGCGGTTTCCGACGTCGATCAGCATAACTCTTCTGCCGATCTCGTGCGGCCTTAAGTCTTGATTGAATGATTGTGATTTTGTCTGATGTTTCCTGAATGAGTTCTGGTCCTACGACTTGTGAGTCACCAATCTCGGTCCAGCAGACCGGTGATCGGCACTTCCTACCATATAAAGCTTCGAATGGTGCACATTGAATGCTTGTATGGTAGCTGTTGTTATACGAAAACTCGATAAGTGGAAGATGAGTATCCCAACTCCCACCAAAGTCAATGACACAAGAACGAAGCATGTCCTCGAGTGTTTGGATAGTCCTTTCGCTTTGACCGTCGGTTTGGGGATGATACGTTGTGCTAAGATTAACACGAGTTCCCAAAGCCCTTTGCAATGATTGCCAAAAGCGAGAAGTGAAACGACTATCGCGATCAGATATGATTGATGTTGGTGTACCATGACGTGCAATGATTTCGTTGACGTACAATGTGTATAACTTCTCCATCTTGTAATCCTCTCTGATTGGGAGAAAATGAGCAGATTTGGTGAGTTGATCAACGATCACCCAAATCGAATCGAAACCTCGCGGAGTTCTCGGCAACTTAGTTATGAAATCCATTTAAATTTCTTCCCATTTCCATTGAGGAATTTCAGGTTGCTGCAGAAGTCCTGAAGGCTTTTGATGTTCTGCTTTGGCTTTTGAACACGTTAGACACTTTCCCACGTACAGTGCTATGTCTTTCTTCATTCCCGGCCACCAGTAAGATGCCCGCAAGTCTTGGTACATCTTATCTGCTCCAGGATGAATTGAGTATCGCGACTTATGAGCCTCATCACAGATGAGTGTGCGCAATTCTTCAAACTTTGGAATCCAAATGCGGCCGTTGAGATATAGCACCCCGTCAGATCGAGGTTCCAGTTTCTTCTCAATCCCGCAATCTAAGTCTGTTTTCAGCTGATTGTTTGTCACCACTTGTTGCTGTGCAATACGAATCAAATCTTTCAAGTTTGGCTGTGTGTTGATCTCCATGGCTCTTACATGAATTGGTTTGACTGGTTCCTTGCGACTAAGAGCATCCGCCACCACATTGGCTTTACCCGGATGGTAACAAATCTCACAGTCGTAATCAGTTAGAAGCTCCACCCAACGTCGTTGTCTCATGTTGAGTTCTTTCTGATTAAGGATGTGTTGCAGGCTCTTGTGGTCTGTATAGATGACACATTTAGTACCATACAGGTAGTGTCTCCAAATCTTCAATGCAAAGACCACAGCCCCTAACTCAAGATCATGAGTAGTATAATTCTTCTCGTGAACCTTAAGCTGTCTTGAAGCATATGCAATGACCTTATCCCGTTGCATAAGTACACAACCGAGACCAAGGTTTGAAGCATCACAGTAGACAATGAAATCATCACTGCCTTCTGGTAGGCTAAGGATAGGGGAATTGCATAACTTCTGTTTAAGAAGTTGAAATGCATCTTCTTGTTTCTGTCCCCATATAAAGGCTTGACTTTTCCGAGTCAAAGTGGTAAGTGGCAAGGCAATCTTGGAAAAATTAGAAATGAATCTTCTATAATAGCCCGCCAGACCCAGAAATGAACGAATCTCTGTTGGGGTAGATGGGGTAGTCCAGTTCTTAATCGCCTCAATCTTAGCTGGATCTACATGTATCCCATCTTTGTTTATGACATGTCCTAAGAAGTGAACCTCCTTTAACCAAAATTCACATTTTGAGAATTTAGCATAAAGTTGTTCAGCTCTTAACGCCCATTTGCGGTGCACGCATATAATGTATATATGTGTGGGCCCTTAAGGGCAAAAGTAAAAGTGCACTAATTTTAACGTTATTTTAATTATTTTGTGTAAATAACGTTAAAATCATTGGGATGATCAACTTCAAACGATAACTTTGAGCCGGGGACTCTTTCGGAGCAGCCTCTCTATCCCAATTGGGATAGGGGTAAGGTTTGTATCTATCCTTCCCCCCCAGACCCTACTGAAAAGTGGGAATATACTGGGTAAGGTTGTTGTTGTTGTTGTTGTTCAGCTCTTAGTAACTCTAAGACTTTCCTCAAATGATCTTCATGTTCTTGTTCCGACTTGGAATAGATCAGTATATCGTCAATAAAGACAATAACAAACTGGTCTAAGTATGTCCTGCAGACTCGGTTCATCAAGTCCATGAACACTGCAGGTGCATTGGTCAGCCCAAATGGCATAACCAGAAACTCATAGTGTCCATATCGAGTCCTAAACTCAGTCTTTGGTATATCCTCATCATTTACTCGTAACTGATGATACCCGGACCGTAAGTCAATCTTAGAGAAGCAAGTTGCTCCCTGTAATTGATCAAACAGATCATCGATCCTGGGCAGAGGATATCTATTCTTGATTGTAAACTTATTTAGTTCACGGTAATCAATGCACATACGGAATGAACCGTCTTTCTTCCTGACAAAGAGAACCGGAGCTCCCCATGGAGAGAAACTCGGTCTAATGAAACCTTTGTCTAAAAGTTCTTGGAGCTGACTAGACAGTTCTTGCATCTCAGATGGTGCTAACCGATACGGTGACTTCGCCACTGGATTTGCTCCAGGGACGAGATCGATTCTGAACTCCACTTGTCGGATTGGTGGTAATCCAGGCAAGTCTTCTGGAAACACGTCAGGAAAATCTCTGATGACTGGAACGTCTCCAACTGCTTTCTTCTCAGGTTTCTTCTCTACTACGTGAGCCAAGAATGCATAGTATTTCTTTCGCAGGTACTTCCTAGCCTTGATGCACGACACAATCTTCAATCCGCGGCAGGGTTTCTCGCCATAGATTCTCATCGTCTCGCCGAACGGTAGAGGAATTCGAATAAGTTTCTCCGAACATACAATTTCGGCATTGTTTTTGGATAACCAATCCATTCCTATTACAACCTCGAAGCTTCCGAGTGTCATAGGAATAAGATCGATGAGGAAAAGATGGTCGTTTAATCTTAATTCACAACCATGCATTATAGAATCTACTAGTATGGTGTCACCATCAGCTACTTCTACAGTATAGGGAGCAGTAAGTATAGATGGTTCTATGTTAAGCAAAGAAGCAGTATGGGCAGAGATAAAACTTTTATCAGCACCAGTATCAAATATGATAGAAACGTAATGACCATTAAGGAGAAATGTACCCATGACAACTGCTGGCTCCTCGCGTGCTTCGGCAGCTCCGATAACAAAGGCACGAGCAACAGCAGTGTTGTTGTTGAGTTTTGGACACTGATTTCTGAAGTGTCCTTCTGCTCCACAATTATAACAGGCCCTTCCACCTGTAGCAGCAGTGGTAGTGGCAGCAGTTGTGGCAGCAGCAAGATAAGCAGATCTACATGTAGCTGCTAAGTGTCCCATACACCCACATTTGAGACACTTTTTGCACGGAGTGTTGGGTAGATGATGGTATTGGCATTTGGTGCAAAGTGGAAATGTGCCAGTATAAGACTTTCTGACGGTAGTAGGTTGTGGCATGGCTGTAATGGGTGTGGCTTGAGTGGGTGTAACTGCAGTCAGGGCTGCAAAGTTCTTGATTGTCTTTTGCTTCTTCTTCTTGGGATGTTGTTGTTCAGGCTTCCTGCCTTCATCAATCTGTGCTCTCTTATACCCCTTTCGGGTGAGCACTCCAGACTTAACGTATTCTTCGGTAAGGCTAGCTCCAAGATGAATCGCTGCCTCCAGAGTAGTGGGGTTATTCCCCATCACAGTTCCCCTGACAACTAGAGGTAAGCCTTCGATGTACTTCTCTATCCTGCGGGATAGAGGAGTAACCAGGTGTGGCACCAGAATGCACAACTCATGGAAACGAGTTGTGTACTTTGCGTTCTCCCCACTATCTTGCACCAGATTCCACATTTCCACCTCAAGTTTCTTCAGCTCATGTCGTGGACAAAACTAATCCACAAGTAACTTCTTGAAATCCTCCCAAGATAAAGCTAATGCAACTTCCCGTCCTCTGGTGTTCTTCTCAGAGTTCCACCAGGTGAGTGCGCCTTTGTGAAAAGCGCTCGAGGCCATTTTGACCTTCAGGTTCTCAGGACATCCTGTGAAATCAAGAATATCCTCGATGCTCTCCAGCCACTGCAGTAGGCCAGTAGCTCCTTCAGTACCAGCGTACTTAAGAGGTTTAGCATCATTGAACTGCTTAAAAGTGAAGTTAGCAGTTCCAGTGTTGGTAGCATTTGAGTTATGTGCTGAATCACTAGTACTTCCCCGAAGATTCTGGGTAATATCAGTGACCATGCCCGGAATGACGTCTCTCATGTGTATAGCGATGGCTCGGGCAATCTTGTTGATCTCATCGTCGTTGCCACTTGTCGAACCCCCTCCATTAGGATCACGTCGGGGAGGCATTCTACGAATAGAAGCCATAAGTGGGTCAGTAATGAGAAAAGATACAATTGAATTTTGCATGATAAAATTAGTAATATATCCATACTACTAGTATTATCATTCAATTGTAATATGAGCATGTACACGTATAAGCGATCAGCTTATTAGCATACTTCTCATGTGAATGTGTATGATGTTCCATGATCTCACTCCACCAAACCTACACACTGACACTTTCCCGATATACCGAAGATAGCTTATATATAGGGCATACGAAAGGGTCAAGCAAACTGCCAGCCCAGACGCCATCCCACCACTGCTTCGATATACCACAATCATGTCTTTGCTAGCATTTGGCAACATGTTTTGTACTGATTTCCATGTATGTTCCATTGATTAAGAATCCCATGATCTTTGATCAATTTGAACTAT
Source organism: Mikania micrantha (assembly GCA_009363875.1). Taxonomy (NCBI): domain Eukaryota; kingdom Viridiplantae; phylum Streptophyta; class Magnoliopsida; order Asterales; family Asteraceae; genus Mikania; species Mikania micrantha. The sequence continues at coordinate 31,677,405 of CM018681.1, forward strand.
GATAGAATCCATGATTGAACTATGATTATGTTATGTGTGCACCTACTAACAGTTGTTAACATGTAGAACTAAGTCATATGTGTGCTCTACAATTTTTCTTGTTAACTATGTTAGTAAGTACTAATGATGTAATCACTTAAGAATTTCACTTAAGGTTTGCATTGAAAGAATGTTCACAACTTTATTGATTTACCATAATGTTTGGTTCATCCAAGTTTGAATTGCACTATGATTTGATTCACCAATGATTGTATCTCATGTGTTTGACTAGTGTTCAATGATTCCAGTTGCTCCCGAATCTTCACTTCAAATACGAACGCCAGATTCCCCCTGACATTCCGAAATAAGCTTATATATAGGGTAAGCTCTCACCGACCCACCACTTACCTCAGCACGTCAGCGTTAATCTGCCGTTTGTACTTGGAGCTAAGATTCCAACTCTTGATTGATTATGATGGTTTCATGATTGCCTCTTGTACTATGGATATGATTATGACTGTGTAAACCACGGTTCTTAATTTACTTGAAATTAAAACCTTAGGTTTTTGTATATGTGTCTTAGGTTGTTTTAACCTAGATTCCCAATACCTACAGTATTGAGTAATATGATTTCCCGTGAGAACTTCAACTAAAGAATACTGTTACACAGATTCTAAGTTATAAAGTTCCTATGATAATGAACACCTGATAATGATAACATGACAAGGATTTCAAATCAAGATTCTAAATTAATAGATCTTGACCTCTGAATTCCTATGATAAACATGACAAGGATTTTAGATCAAAGATACTAAGAATACAGATCTTTGCCTCTAAATTCCTATAATGAACACTGATTGAGAATTCCAGATCAAGGATACTAAGAATACAGATCCTTGCCTCTGGAATCCTTTAATGATCTCTGTGTGAGAATTTCAGATCAAGGATACTAAGAATACAGATCCTTGCCTCTGAAATCCTTAAATGAATATGCGTGAGAAATTTAATTCGGTTTCTAAAATTATAGAATTCCGATTCAAATTCCTTGACTCGATATCTAATCTTAGAAAAATATCCCTAAGATCTTTCAAGCTTAATGTAGACTTAATGCTCACTTAAGTTACTTAGATCCTAAGTATCCTCAAGCCTATAGCACTTAGTCCTATTGGGTAGCTTAGGTTATAGTCTAGGTCATTAAACATTGGGTTTTTCCTAGTTCTCTACAACCTTGGCTCTGATACCAACCTGTCACACCCCTGCGCCGCGTGCGGAATCCACGGCGCGGTGACGTATGAACAGTTGAATCATGCACATGTATTGAACAAGAACAACCACAATGGATTACTAAGTTTCATAATGTTTAGACAATTGTTTAGTTACAGAAAATCTATCTACCAAAAGAAAGACAACTACAGACCCAAAATTATAGTTACAAAATAAGACTTCAAACAAGACAAATAAACATTTAGGATTTAGTGTGTTTCTAATCCATCCTAGCATGTTTCTTCATCTTGTTCTATCTTAGAATGGTCTCCTTAGTTGTCCTTGAGAAAGTCTTAAACCTGATTACCTGAAACACGTGAAAAGTAACTGTCAACTACAGAAGTAGTTGGTGAGAACAATAGGTTTAACATTTGTAAACATGAATATGTAATATAAGGCATAGGTATATTAAAGCAATAATGGAATTACATGGATGGGTTGCAACCCAAACTAACATCAGGTATGTCAAACGAGTGTAAACAGTCCAGAGACTGTTTGCACAAAAACCAACATATAATCGAGTCCCAAACTACGTTTGGAGTCAGAAAATTAGTCAGCAACAATGATAACCATACGTAACCGAAATCTGCAGTTAGTTTATAAAACAAATTTAAAATCTAACTGCAGCAATCGGTCTGCCCAAATGTGTCCGCTTTCCCTTGTTGTGATCACCCAGTACTAACGCTAATGAATATGAAACCTGATGTGTTTATAAGTTTGTTCACAACGATGGACACCTTGCTTTTGAAAATTGCTTTAAACTAGCGTGTTAATGCCTTATTTGATAACATGATTGAAAACCTTGTTTGAGTACCATGAAATGAATCCTCTGTTTGAATACCATGAAATGAATCCTTGTTTGAACACCATGAAAACCATTGTTTGAATACCATGTTGTGAATCTTTTGACTAAGTACATAAGATAGCATCCTTGTATAACAACAAGGTTTATAAAAGATTAATTTTGAAAACATGAGTTTAGAGTAAAAGAGTTTATAAATTCCTTTAGAAACAATTGAGAAATCCCTTGGATTACTAAAGTAAACCTGTAATGTTTGCCAAGTAACAGTAATATGTATCATGAAATATGATTGAAGTAAGAGCATTTGATCACGTGTTCCACCCCAAAACAGTTGTAAAAACAGTAAAAAGAGGGGCTAATGTTCTCACCTGTCTGCAGTAGACTCTGAACTACAACAAATAGCAAGTAGCAAACATGACTTCTAACTGGTTCCTATATCATTGTAATCATACATAAGATATAAGATTTATAGTTGTATAGACTTTGATTCATTGATTGACTTGCGTTCTCTTGAACTTGATTAACACTTGAATAATTGTTCTCATGTTTAAAAGTATTGTATGAACTTGAAAGTCATGATTGAGTTACTTGCTTGAGAGTTGTTTCATGTAAAGAAGTGTCATGATCCTTTATGTACAAACTTGTCATGCATAAAAGTGACATGTATTTATGAATGTGATAACCCTTGCTCAACATGTATTTTGAAAAGATGTTTCAATTGTTTTAAGACTTTGTGATTGTGATTTGGTCTCATAATTAGGTTAAGTTATAAACTTAACTCAATAAAGATAAATTCACAATTTCCTTTGAGTTGTGGGCCACACTATGGGCCTTAAGCCCATGAAACCATGGTGGACTTATCAATCCCCATGGGCCTCTTGGCCTAGACCTAAGCCCATTCAAGTATGATATTTAACCAACTTATGGGCCTTAGTCAACTGAGTCGAATATGAAAACCGTTTCAAGGGTGCCATTGAGTCAAGAAAATTGTTATTGGGCCAAGGGTACTATTGAACTTGATAAAATGTGGGCCGGATGCTACTATGTGGGTCAAATGAAATAACATGGGTCGAATGGAATCAAATTGGGCCAAGTATGATTGGTTTGGGTCGAAAGACTTGGGGCTGCCAACTTAGGCAACGAACCTTTCCCCATTTTCCTCTAAGGTTCGGCTAAGTTAAGTCCATAGGTTCGCCCGCATGATCTGCGAACCATGCAAGGGTTCGGGCACCTTCTGGTTCGTTTATCTTCTTGTAGGGTTCGTCTAAGGCCTTAGGTTCGGTTTCTGCATGAATTTACAAAAGTTCGTGACAAGTGAATGGTTCGTTTCATGTTATACCCCATGAAGGTTCGCCTATATGTTTGGCTTGCATAGGTTCGGCACATGAATTAGGGTTCGTTTGAGATGAGGTTGATCCGTGAATAGGAAGGTTCGGCTCCCGGTAATAATGCATAGGTTCGACCTGTCAAGGTCCGTGACATGCACCATGGTTCGCCACAGATTCTAGGCTCGCCAAAGATTCGGCTATGCATCCAAGAGTTAGGCTGGAAAATGGTTCGTGAATGCCATGCAAGGTTCACGCAGGTTCGGGAACCCATTAGGGTTCGTCTGACTGTGTTCAACGAACCATTGGTTCGTTTGGGATGCTGTGATTGAGAGAAGGTTCGTCCAGGTTCTAACATGGGTTCGTGGACAAGAGGGCTCGGCCAGGAGACATGAGAAGGGTTCGCCTCCATTATGCTGAAGGTTCGTCGACCCTCTGATGCAGCCCACGTACAAACCTGTTATCATCTTTACTATCCGGCTTCATCCCCTTAATCCAACCACTCCCATACAACTACTACCTGTAGACACATCCTCGAAATACTATGTGTTCCAAGATGCAGGTCCAAAACCGGTTTCTAAGGGTGAAAATCAAACATATACAACAAAAATGTTAAAAACCCTATATTCGTGATTATTCAAGCATCAATACCTTGATTTTGGCCGGTGTAAACTTCAGATCTCTTGTACTTTTGGGTAGAGGATGTCGAGAGCTTCGCGTGGACACCAAAAACACTCAAATCCGTGGAGAAACGAGGGAGATACAAGGATTTTTGTGATGATTTCTAGTGTGAGAAGATGAAATCCGAAAATCTAGAGTGAGGGAGGTTGTTGGCTGCCATAAATGAGTAAAAATAGCCTTGTTCAAGGCTTTTATAGCCCGGTAGGTTTTCAGGTTCGTTCAGGTCGCTCGGTTCGCATTTCCGGAACGTAACGCGTATTTTACGCGGTTTAAATAAAAATAGTTGTTAACTCAATAAAATGATGAGTTTCAAAATTGTAAAAATATAAAATAATTATTTTAATTATTTTTACTCTTCGTGCGTTGTCAGATCGTTAAACACATACAATTACGTGTATACCCGCAATCGCGTACGTTTTTCGATCGTATTAATTATTTAAAGTCGTTTAATCATAAATATAAGTTCAACATTCGTATTATTATGGATCGTCACCCATAACTATACTCAGTCTCGCTTACGTATTACGATTCTTGTTGAATTAATTAATTGTCATAATATTCGTCTTAACACTATGCACTAACACTATCCTGTTACACCAAACGCAGTATATATATAGGGCTCACTCTCGCTGCCCACCACTGTTTCGATATAACACGATACTGTTCTTGCCTAGTGTAATCGACTGTAAATAATAATACATGCTTGTTCTCAAATAATAAGGATTCTAACACACAAGCACATAATGAACATATGAATCACATAGATTAACTGAACATGGACATACACTGTTCTAACACTGTTTACGACTATCATGACTAAATGTACAAATGTTACAATTTATTTATTAAACGAACGAACATGAACAAACTTTCCGCTGAACATTCGGTTCAATTACAGTCTTAAGTGAGAGTTTTGTGTTTGAGTATCGCTCTTTTTGGTTGGGTATGGGATCAATCGGCAACGGGTTATGTTGTTTGGTTAAAAAAAAGCATAAATAAACATATGAATCATTAATCTAGATAAAAGAGTCTAAATGAAAATACCCTTACATATCCTCCTCCTTTATTTCTCTCCACCTGCCCTCTTTTTCTCTCCCCCTCACGTTTCATTTTCTCATGTTTGGTTATTCCTAAAGAAAACCCTATATCACACCCCATGTTTCTAGCGACACTTCCTTGTTTCTCTGACGACCCTTTGTGTGTCTCGGACGACCCTTCCATGTGTCTTCGGCGACAGGCGAACCCAACATAATCACCGTGAATTGATCTGTGAACCCATTAGCTCCCATCTATTACCAGCGACGAACCATCTTCGGCGAACGACCTACTAGCCCTTCTGCCCGAAGCATCTCCGGCTCATGATCGGTTTTCACCTACGATCATGTAATAGCTTTGGTTTCTTGGTTTTCTTGAGTTGTTAAACATGAACCATCTGTTAAACGTGAAGGATCAGCATTTGAGTTGTTAAACGTGAACCATCGGAACCATTAGTTGGTCTTGTTAGCCGATGATAATCGACCATGATTTTATTGTCTTTTAACTTGAATATTTTGTTTATATTACTTCAGGGTTGTTTGTTTGGGTTTGAATATGTTTGAATGGGTCTCGTTTATTTCGTGAAAAAAACACATCTAAATGGAACTAAATGTCTGAATGAAGGTCTGAACTATTCAGAATTGGGCATGAGTCTGAATCATTCAGACATGAAGGGAAGAGAGGCTCAGGCTGGGCTCGTTCGCCGCATACAACCAACCGCCGCACACTCCACCGCAATTGTGAGCCTTTGCATTGTTCACCGCTGCTTACAGTCGTTGCATCGTCCACCGCACCCACCACCGCTGCTCACAGTCGTTGCATCGTCCGCCGCACACAACCACCGTCGCACACAAGCAACTACCGCATGAAGTCGTTGCTCAAGGTCGAAGACAGCTCACGGCGGTGACCGACGCTCAAGATCAAAGATGGTCATGACGGAAACCAACGCTCGAGACGCTAGGTGTCACACCCCGACCGACGGCGGAATGTGTCTGGGCGTGACTGTACAAAAGCTCATGGTGCTATATTATAAGTTTCAATAATTAAGCATTTGTATTAAATAATTCAATAAACTAAAAACATAAATGCATTCAAACCAAAACCATTATTCATTACATGGTTCAAAACCAAAATACATCAATAGAAATAGTCTAACATTGATTTAAACTTTAAATCTAGGTCTACTATCATAAACATATCCTATGTCTTCGTCAAAGCATCCACTTAACCTGTTACATATGCAAAATAAAGTTTTTGTCAACTATTTGCATAGTTGGTGAGTAACCCATACAATTTATATAGGTATACATAAGAAAACTGATGCAATTCGATTACACTACAAAATTTAAACTATAGCATGCATTCCTACTAATTTGCAATTAAGTTTAGAATATCTCGTCTTCAAACTCGTATCAATACTTAGCTAAAAATCTTAATATATCTACAGGTCTGCAATAGTTCACATTCGTCTCCAAACTCGTTTTAATACAAAGCACAAAGCTAAGTATCTTCACAAGTGTGCCCATAGTTGTACTTTTCGCCCTTTTAACACATTTGACCTAAGTCAAAGCAAATGTGGTATCTAACACACCTTAGGCTACTCTGTATCGAATAACATAAAATAACATAGCATCACAAAGCAAGTAGAATCACATAGCACAAATTCAAACCAAATAGACCAAAGGCATTGCATCTATGGAATTTGACTCTATAGTAACTTAGTTTTTGAATACTGGCATATGTAACACCCTAAAGTATAAAATGTAAAAGACGGAGTATAAAATTACTCACATGGTTGTTTGCTTAGTAGTTAACCCTTAAAGCCCTTGAGTAATGTTTGGGGAAACGAAGATAACCACCCTAAAGTTTGAACAACATAAAGTCGTAGTATCCTAAGTTTATGTTTGATGATTTATCATTATAGCATGCTATGGAAGTCCTAATGAATAATTCTAAGTTTGCATAACATTTTTTGTAAATTTTTAAAGAATATGTCTAAGTGTTGCTTTGGATAGCTATTATATATGATTGATTAAATGTAACATCAGTGCCGGAACCGTCACCGGAACAGTGATCTCTACAGTATATGAACAGTAAAACAGGTACGAACCATATACATTTCAGTACGTTTCATATTCATATCATTTATCATTATCAGTTCGTGTTATCATAGAACAAATTCAGAAACATTTAACAGAAACACAGTTCAGAACAATGGTTCTTGAGTCTGATAATTATCTGGCAACACCGAACCATCATGTGATTATTTGTTAGGAATTATTATGTAAAAACGTATGTGAGGCTTTAAAGAACAAAACAACACGAATATCGTTACGTGAATGCTAAATTGACGGGTTATTCGTATAGGTGATGATCTATACGAATATATCTGAAAGTTTAACGTTCTGAATGATATTCTATAATTAGAAAACAATATTGAAAAGTATAGTTATCGTCGTGTTCGTACGGGTGACGATTCGAACGAATACGCGCGACGACCGTACGATTCAATTTAAACAGTTAATTAAATATTTTAAATTTAAATAAACAGAAGATATTAGTTAATTTATTAGGAATCACAACCTTGAATAATTAAATGAATTCTATTTTTATAAATCGAGTCGCTTCGCGTGAAAACTACGCGAAATGACATTTCACGAGAAACCGAACGAGATCAAACGACCGGGTATTTTTCCTAAGTCATTAATGAACTCATTATGGCCTCAACCACCACCACCAAGCTTATTTCCTTCCATCATTTTTGTTTACACCCTCTCTCTCTCTAGAAACAATCCCTCCTCCTTCTCTCTACGATTTTGTGACGATTCCTTGGTAGATTCACGCAAGATAGATGCCAAAACGTTCATCTCAGCATGTAGATCACGAAAGTACAAGAATTTCAAGCCTTCATCCGTCGAATTTGAGGTAAGTCTCGACATTACTTTCGGTTTTTAGGTATTTCACGAACCCCAATGATTATCATGGTTCTAATCGAGTTTGAGCACTAGATAATCTTGAAATAAACCATGTTTAGCACTTAGGACGTCCTAGAAACTGAATTGTAACAGGTCTGAGCTCGTTGGAAAGGAAAAGATGATGCAGGTTCGTAGCCTATTCAGTCGGCCGAACCATTTTCAGATGGTTAAGAATCAGCCGAACCTTCCTCTAGGATGGCCGAACCAGGGACGAACCCTGTCACGAACCCTGCTGGCCTTCTGCGAACCTGTAAAGCTTCTGCAACGAACCTGTGGCTACTTGCCACGAACCTGCTACACTCACCAACACTGACCGAACCTTTCTACACTAGTCGAACCTAGGTGTTGATAACCTAACTAGTGGACGAACCCTGCATGGCCGAACCTTGGCCATGCGAACCCTAAAAACCTCACGAACCCTGGTAGGTCCTGAACCCTTGTACATGCAAACCCTAAAGGCCGCGAACCATTCACGAACCTAGAGCCCTTCTATCAGCCGAACCTGAGAGGTTCGCCGAGCTGTTGTAACCACCGAACCTTCGTTGAAGTTAGAATGCTAGCCGAACCTTACATTTCTCAAACTCAGCCGAACCTATGGGATTAGGCAATAGGTTCACTGCCCTACCTGGAACCCGAACCTAAGTGTTGCATAATAGGGTTGAGGTTGGACTTATGATCATCAAAACTAATGTGGAGAACTTAAGGGATGATTTGTTGATTAATAATCTAAGTTTACTTATGAGAATGGGATCACACAAAGTGCATGCATGGAATAACATTAGGTGTATGCGCATGAGGTGACTCATTAGGGTTCCTTGTATAACATTAAGATGTAATTCTCAAGAGACAAAATGGGTTGTTGACATCTAACAATTGGGTTTAAAACAATTGGGCTTATGATTGAAACCATGTAGCAATGAAACCATGAACTAAACATGAGTATGTTTTAATCATCACCATTAACTTAGTAAAAGTATGAATATGTACAATTAACTTAGATAGGTTAATGGTTCATTTTGAATCAAGCAAAGAACTTAAATTGTGATCAATGGGCTCATTTGGGCCCAATGGGACCTAATTAGAGCCCGTCATAGTTTAAATGTTGATTTAATACAAGTAATGATATTTTAATAAAATAAACCTAATTATAACTTGTTAGATTTCATTAAATGGTTGTTGACTTAATATTGAATTAAAATGGAAGTTAATTGTAATGTTTTGATTTAAATACTTATTTTGATTTAAATTGTTTGGGAACTTGTTGAAAAATAGACAATATCATTGTCTGGATTTGAACTAAATACAAAGGAAACTCTGCCGAAATTTCTAAAAATGTAAAAGTAAGTTACTATAATTAAAAATGGGAAATTGGGGTCATAACAAGGGTAACTAAGTTGGATTAGATCATAGAGGCATTTAGAAACTTAGGACACTTAGTTGCACACACCAAGACCAACCCTTAGATACGAATACTAATACGTATACTTATTGTATTCAACTCTTATAAAACAACTCAGGAACCGAAGAAACCTAAGCTACACCAAGAGCGCGCATTTTGTGTTAGATCAATTACGTAGCAACACAGGTGAGTTCATTGCCCCTTTTCTAAACATTTTTGTTTTAAAACGCGGGGCTGAAAAGCATGCGTAAACTGTTTTATTTAAATTGTTTATTTACATGCTTTTATTTATTATATGTTTTACATATATATGTTGTTGATACTCCTAGATTCCTGTCTAGGTAATTATTAAACAGATCAAATTATCAAGTTAATTAAAGTACTCTTATGAGTAATACTTTAAATTTAAACTCTAAATAAACCCTTAGTCCATCAAGCTCAAATTCAAGAATCTAAATTCAAAGTGAAATCAAAGGAACTAAAACAAAAGATCATATTCAAAGGAAATCTAATTCAGTGTGGGATTTGAGAACAAAGAATCATAATCAAGAATCAAATATCATTGTGAATCATGGAAATTCTAAAGATCAAGATCAAGAGATTCAAGGAATCAGAAATCATAAATGTGTGTGAATCATTGAAATAATAATGAAATCATTACAATCTAATGAAGTCATTAATATTTGAGTTAAGGTGGATGTCAGTTTTATAGGGAATCAAGACCACGTGTAACACACATATAAAGTCCCCTTCAGGTATAGAAGACTCTTGCAGTCAGGCTATACGGGCAATAACATGAACTATCAAATGAAATCAATATCAAAGTCATATCAAGAGAATCAAAGAGATCAAGAATCAAAGGATATCCTTAAAGTCCCGACACATACAGTAGGCCAGAGGGTCAAGCTGATATGGGCAAAACATTTAAAATCCCGGTCAGTTCAGGTATACTCCTTGTGAGTTATGCCTGGCATGGGTCACGTGTGAGAGGTTACAACTTGGACAACCACCAACAACTAAGTCTAATTGATTGAGTCAAATAAGGCCCAATCATCATGTCTTAGTTGTATTTGAATGTTTTATTTATTTATTTAATTAAATATTTAACATTTTATTTCTATCACTGACTTTTGGGAAATCATGTAACTATGATGAACTCAAGAGGAGCAGCGGTAAATCAAATAGAAGAAATCAGAATCTAAATCAGAGGTGAATGGAGTGAAACACTTAATTATCATTAATAACAATATGTTAAGCAGTCCGGTATGTGGTGGGACGGTGGCTGGTGCTTGTCCCCTACATATGCCCTATATATAAGCATACTTGATTGGATAGCATAGGTGGTTGTTGATGAGGTTAAGGTTGTCACTTCGGGGGATCAAGGTAAACATTTTCAGGGTAATCAAATGCTATAAATCATAGGTCATGGAATCAAAGTAGTGAAATGAAATGCTTAATTATCACCAGGAACAATATATCATGTGGTTTGGTATGTGGTGGGACGGTGGCTGGGTGGGCGGTAAGTTCGACCCTACATATGCCCTATATATAAGCATACTAAGCTGGATGGTATAGGTGGTTAATGGTGAGGTTAAGGTTGTCATTAAGGTTATTCAAATTCATTTTATAAAACTTAATGAACTCACCAACCATGTGTTGACTTATTTTTGCATGACTTCTCAGGTGATGAACAGGTCAAGTGAATAGTTGTTTCTTTTGGACTAGGTTACAGATAGAGGACCTAGCTTTTGGACCTGCATACTTTTGGACATCATACACAGTTATTTTGTATATCTTGTGCAGATACAAGATTGAAGATTTATGATGTTATAGTAGATTTACATTGTTAAATTATAAACTTAACTGATGTAATTTAACTTTGTAATTCTATTTTATTCTAGCAAGTTTCTCATTTATATATCATGTGCAATGTAAACAATCTGATCATTTTGATTATCACTCACGATATCGCGCCCCGAGAACCTTCTGCCCGTCGGGGAAACCCGATCCTACCCCGCCGGCTCAGGGTGTGACATTAAATATTGAATAATTATTGAATAATCTCTATTGTATTTAAAATCTAAATCATTTCTAATCAACAAATCAGTAACAATACATCAAGAAGCAACTAGGAATCACAACAAGTTCGTGCATGTGATGGATTTGGAGTTGCATGTGAATACATGCATGCATGAGCATTCTATGTACAAATAATCATGTAAAACTACCTCACAAGGTCTTGGATGGTTAGATTCGACTATAAATTTTTTATTTGATTCTCTAAAATGAAAGGCATTTTACATGTCTTGAATCCAAATTTAGAATATATTTGGGCTAGCTTTTAGATGATGAAGCATTTCAATGTAATCATAGTCTTTCAAGTCAAAGATTCCATACAATGCAAGTACATATAGCATAGTTTGTGTGATATAGGAAATTTAATTTTTTGATTTTTGATTTGCGATGAGATTACGTCCCGTCGTGAAGCGCAGGTCACGCCCACTAGTTTAATATAAGACAAGGCATGTAATAATAATAATAAAATAATTTAATAATAATTAATTATATATTATACTATATAATTAAAAAGCAAAGCAAAAGGAACGATATTTTTTTAATTTCACCCTTAAATTCTTATTTTACCCACAATGCCCCTCAAGATATTTTTATTTTAATGGTTGTTATTAGATAATTCACACACACACACACACATATATATAGGGCATGCATAAAATAGAAACCTCTTTGAGTTGAAAAACCTTAGAAAACCCTATATAAAAAAGTTTTTTTTTAATCTTTTTTATAGTTTTGTAACATTATTAGCGTCATTTTTATAAAAATAATATAAAAAAGCGCCGACCAAATGTTTTTAATTTAAGAAGTTTTGGAGTTTGACCCAAATATATTAAATCTCATGAAAAGGAATAGTGTATTTATAAAGTTTTGGAATTTGACCCAATAGATATTTTTGGATTTTTAAGTTTGGCTACAAATGAATTAATCAAATAGGTATGAGTATGAAACATCCACCGTTATGGCACTGTATGCAAGAAGGACCACAAATGAATTAATAAATATGTATGGTATGAAACCTATGTTATCATGACATTGTACGCAAGGTTAAAATATCATCAACTTTTGCTTCTTCTAGCTTTAAAGAGAGAAAGTAAAGAAAAAAAATCTAATTGTGTTATCTGCTATTGGGAACATGATTTCATTTTCATTATATAATTTACTTGTAAACATTTGAAACATGTTTGATGACCACTTGATTATTTCAACTTCTTTAAAATGCAGTCTACCAAAGGATATGTTTATGAAATAAATGAACTTTACAAAAGCTAAGAAGATTTTCAACAAGAACTGCTAAAAGGATCTCAAATGTTTGTGAATTTGTCAACCGATTCATCGAAAAATTCTCTTCTCAATATGCTATTAGACGATATAACTACTATTTGAATTCCGCATGAAAAATACTATTCAGTGTTTAGCAGTCTAGAGCACCACAACGCGTGCGTGATTAACACTAGTTATATATTAAAATGCAACTCAAAGGAATAGTATAGCTTTGAATTTTAGTGTTTGGCCTCCAAATTATTGTTTTATATCCACATATATTATTATTACTACTATATATAGCATTAAAAGTGATGAAAAAGGAATAGTATGGATATTAATATTATATAGTGAGTGGACACAATTCTTACTATATATATATATTATATTATATTATTTAGGTGTCCGATCCATATAGTTACTTTTTGAAAATTAAGACTTAGAGTATCAGTAGTTTTTTTTTTTAATTTGAAAATTAGTAAACGAAGATAATAGTATTAAATTTGAGAGATTTGTTTAGATATTTGAGTTTTGTTTTTAATTCAAACAATTGGTTGCCGGTGAGATGGATTTTGTGAGTAATTTTTTCTATTGTTTTTATAACATATTTGTGAGGATTTTGTATGATTTTATGGTTTTATGAAAAAATTGTATAGAGTTCGTGATGAAAGATTTGATTTTGATATGTAACTTATGTTTCTGCAAATGTGTATAATACCCATTCTCGGCAGTGAACTGTGATAATCCACCACAACGCGGGAGAAAATAAACCTAGTTATTAATATTATTATATATATTAAAATGTATCTGAAACTAATAGGAAAGTTTTGAAATTTAGTGTTTGGCCCCTAATTGTGATTGTGGTCATATTGTTGCCACGTATTCCATTTTGTCATGGTAAAATTGTTGTCATACTGTTAGCCACACACATCTTCCCATTGAGTGTTTTCTTCTTATTTTGCTTCCTTTGCACAAGGCCTTTTTTCCACATGAAGGCTCCTTTCGTTATCATCGCTTTCCATATTTACATAGATGGAGGTAAGGGTAGATTTAGTTTCTTATTTCACTTGGGAGTTTTGCAACTTGGTTTTAGGGTTTTTGTAATCAGTCTTGATTGATCATGATGTAGATTGCATGTTCAAGTATATTGCTTTTTCTTTCATATGTTATTTGGAGATCGGCAATGGTGTCACACCCCCAAATTCCCACGTGCTGTGTCAGACCGCGCGGGTGTGACGTGGCCGGGATCATAGCTCTTGGTCATATAGAACGACTCTATATGAGTTACACAATCATATGATTTTATAAATCAGTCAAGTTTTCATAAATAAGTAGCAGAAAATTTTGATGTTTAAAGCAACGGAATAAACATAAATTGTTTGCAGCGGAAATGAAAAATGTATCAGACACTACAAGTTTAATATTGTTAAAATCACACAATCAAAATGCAAGCCTAGGACTAGAGTCTAAATGCATGAGACTCTCTTGTGTATCCACCAGTGCATCCTAGCTTGTAATCATCAATTACCTGAGAACATGCGAAAACGTGTCAACAATAAAGTTGGTGAGTTCACAAGTTTAGACAGTAATAAACAGTAAGACAGACATATACTGGGTATGTTAAGTTGTTTGTTGGATCCACGATCCGGAGTGTGTCAGTTTATCTTACCGAAACTCGGTTGTTTCCTTTGCCTCCCCGGGTCATCGCTGAACCCAGCGTCAACATCGATGTTACACTCGTTATGACCTCCAGTCAACGTTGTTGCCGAGTGGGGCTAGTCAAACCCAGTAGTACTATATAATAAAGACTCGTTTGTTACACAACTAACGGTAAGGATATATGAGGACTTGTTGCGATAATAGTTACACTCGAAATAGTTTTACAACATACCAGTCATATATCTAAAACAATTGCATAGTATTCTCACCCCAAGAGTTTAATAAAACAGTTAAAAAGTAAAAGTGTGGCTGTAAACTCACCTGAGTTTAGCAGTAGCGTTCGTCACGTGAACGGGGTAGTGCGCCTCTTAGCAGTTACCTATATCACTTAGGTGTTATGAGTTTCTGTTCGTATTCGTGTTGGTGGGCTGTAAACTCACCTGAGTTTAGCAGTAGCGTTCGTCACGTGAACGGGGTAGTGCGCCTCTTAGCAGTTACCTATATCACATAGGTGTTATGAGTTTCTGTTCGTATTCGTGTTGGTCTCACCGGACCGTGTTCATGTCCAAACAACTCCAAGTTGTTATGTGGGTCGCGTTGACCGTGTTTGGCCTAACGACCCGTTGGTGATGTGTTTAGTTCAAGTGTTCACTTAATGTGCGATTTGTGTCATGTGATGTGTGCGAGCACCCAGTTTGCAATCGTGGGATAACTTACTATTTATAGTAAGTTTCCATTTTAGGAAAGTTTCCATATTAAGCAAGTCATACAAGTAACCACTTTTCATTTGTTCTAGCATGCATGGTTAACCTATATGAACATGTTATCACATAGGACATGGTTACACTTAGTCAATTAGTCACATTTCTCGTTTAAAAGTTACTATTTATAGTAAGTCGTAACAATAACGCATTTTGCTAAGACTAACAATCAAACTTATCAAAACACCAACTTACTAGTTTCCAATAGTTATTTAAGCATGCTTGTTACAACTAACATCGTCATTCACCACTTTACTAGAATAAAGTTACTACTTATAGTAACTCATGTTAAATCTTCAAATTTAATGATTCTAATGCATCCATAATTCATATTGTTATCATATCAATCCAAATAATCATGATAATCATACCAATAATATCAAGTTCATCATTCTTTGAACATTTCTAAATTAAAAGTTACCATATTTAGAAACAATGGTGTAAATCTCTTCTTTTAACAATTCTAATAGCTCAAATGCATCAATAATCATCATATTAGCTCAAAATCATCATTTCAATCACATAAAAGCCCCTGTTTCATCATCAATCCTCATATTGTAACCACAAAGTTACTGTTTATAGTAATAAGTCCAAATATAGATTTTTGTTAATAACAATCATGAAATACATTGTAAATAGTTCACACATCATCAAGAATCATTCTGTAACATCACTGTATTTCAGGTTGTACGTACATGTACGACTGTACAGTTACGACCTGATATGATAATTATTAATGATGATGAATTATTGGATGTTATTACTGATATTGGTATACATATTGAGAACATATTATTATATGCATAAACCATGGGAAGTTTAGTTGAAACACAACTAAACAGAACCAGAGAGTTTATCGCAGGGGAATTCACAGATTTTGGATTGTGATTTAGAATGTAAGGGAATTCGGAGTTTGTTATTGTTTGGTTACTAAACATAGTCAAGGACACATGGTCATGGTTTATCGAAATAGCGGTAAGACGGTGGCTGGGGCAGTTGCGACTGACCCCTACATATGCCCTATACATATGCATATTTCGGTCTATCACGGATGTGTCAGTGATATGGTTTAGTGGAATTTGGATTGGGAATTTATAATATTAAATATAATAAAATAATGAAAACGATATTAGAACTGATTACGCGATGGTGAGGTTACGAACATAAATGAAATGCAAATATCATTTTAGAAATATTGACTTAATAATGTATTCGCGTGGGTGACGATTCACACGAATATAATTATTAAGAATAATATTCTGAAACGATATTCCACAAATCGTAAATCGAATCGAAATACGATACGAGCGTTGAATTCGTAAATGGTGACGATCTTTACGAATACGTACGTGATTAACGCGTTTCGACGAGATAACAAAATAATATTTAACGATATTAAAATAAGAAAAGAAAGAATTTAAAACGTTTATTAGGAATCACAACCTAAGATTTATTTAAACAAATTGTTTATTTAAATAAATTATTTAACGAAAATAAAACGGGAATCGTTTTACGAAACAATTTAAATAAAAGCATTTTATTATTGTGAAACATAATTTATTTAAAGGTTTTGTGTTTTAAAAATATTCACGAGCTAAACCGAGTATTTAATGAGATTTAACAAGATAAAAACGAGACCGAGCATGCGGGTATGATACGCGATATAAGAAAGAAGATTTCTATCTAATTCCTCATTCATTCACTCATCTCTCTCTCTCTACCCTACCAAGAACGCCATCTCTCTCTCTTGCTAACTTCTCTCTAGCAAATCTCTCTCGTTTCTCAACCATTTTGCGAGATCATGGTGCCAAAACGACCGCGTGATCGAGGAGAACAAGAAGATACGAAGAAATCCAGCTTTTGAACGCAATTTGGAGGTAAATCGAGCACTTTACTTTTGGTTTCTTTCTTTTAAACAACCGGTTGCAACCATGGTGCCATAGTTCGATTTTTAACAAGTTTAAACCCTAATCGGACGTGTAAACCTAGTGTTAGCGAGAGTCTGAACCTGAAATAGGTTAAGGATCGATGGAAGTGATGATGAATAGCCAACCAGTGCAGATGGCCGAACCCAGGTCATTACGAACCTATGAGATTCGCTTAAACTAAAGGGTGGCCGAGCCTGCATGGGATTCACGAACCTGCCCATGATTGAAGCAGTTCGCTGCGAACCCTAATGCCATGAACGAATATGAGTTGGCCGAACCTGGGGCTCTTTGGCCAACCCTGAACATGGGGTGGCAGGTGAGCCATGAACCTATCAAACCCGAACCTTGGCTGGCGAACCTTCCTGCACTGAACCACCACGAGGAACGAACCTTTTTGGCCGAACCTTGAGGTGGTCAAACATACAGCCACCGAACCTTAAGGACAGCCGAACCATCCTCTAGGACCGAACCCTAAGCGAACCTAAGGGGGGTCGAGTGGCTTATTCAGCGAACATCTCACCATGAAGACCCTGCTAAGGCCGAACCTATGCTAACCAACGAACCCTAGCTGAGGAAACCGTGAGCCTAGCCGAACCTATGCTTAAACTTTCGAGTTAGCAGCGAACCTAAGGTTGATGGGTTGGTCAAGGGTTGTTAAAAACTAAATACCTTACTTAAATGCTAAAAGTGAATAAGAAAACAAGGTAATGGGGTGTAACCATGCATGTATGAGAAATTTAGGGGATTGCCACCTTTTCTTGATAATATGGGCCTTGAATTATTAGATTTTACATAATAAAAAAAAGTCTTTTATGATAAAGACATAGATATAATCTTTTAGAACTTGAATTGGGTGTTATAACTACATCAAGGTGGTCAAATAAGTTAGTCATGCATGTAGGCCTATGCAAAGGTGTGCACATGTGTAAAAGGTTATTATCCTTACCACTTGTAAACTTTGTTATATTTTTAAAATCATCATATAACGAATCATTTCAAATGAAAAGTTTAAATTACAATTGTATGATGATTGGTGACAAAATATTAGGTGTGATAATGTAACTTAGAATAAATAAATAAGTTAATTATACACTTAAGAATTTGAAGTAAATACTCATGGACACTTGATTGAAGTGAAACACGTATACTTATGAACACAAACACATATTAACTACAGGTTGTTGAGTTACTTTTGCTTTCCTCTTACGTGAGCGCGCATTTCACAAGAGCACTAATTCTAAGGACTCAGGTGAGTTCTCATAACCTCCTTTTAAACTATTTTGTTTTAAACTCGGAGGTGGAACATGTATACCAAATTTGCACATTATCTTAATAACATATGGATGACACCTGTTTATTGTTATGATATTCAGATTATTGAATTATCATAATTCCATGAGTCGTTGCTGTTGACTCCGGTCATCCGCAATGATTGCATGTATTGTCACTATTCCATGGGTCGTTGTTGATTGACTTCGATCATCTGCAATGATTGCATGTATTGTCACTATTCTGTGGATCGTTGTTGTTGACTTCGGTCATCTACAATGATTGCATGTATTGTCACTATTCCATGGGTCGTTGTTGTTGACTTCGGTCATCCCCAACGATTGCATGTATTGTCACGTGGATTGCCACAACTCCGTGTGTCGTTGTCATTGACCTTGGTCATTCACAATGATGCATGTATTGTCACTTATATTAATTGAAGATATTGATGACTGAGATTGGTTGAATGTATATGTGATTGTAATCATCTATGATTATTTGAAATATGTGGTTGTGTGTTTGTGATTGTGTGTTGGGTTATATGTTGGATTATCTCGCAGGTGTTCATGTGGATTTTCTCAGGAAACTATAAACTTTATAATCATTTTGTAAAATATTTTTAAATATAAAAACTTATGATTACTCACCAACTACTTCGTAGTTGACACTTGATATTTCTACATGTTTCAGGGAACGAGGAGAAGTAAGTAGCGCAGGATAGCTTTACATCTTTTGGACATCATCACATAGGATTCATGGACTTAGCTAAAATAACTGATATTCTGGCGACTAGAGTTTAGTTAGTTTAGCTAAATCTTTTGTGTATTTGATGTAATTAATTCATGCTGAACATGACTTTTGATGTAATTAATTTGGTTGATTAATTGATATGTGATGAATTAATTAGATGCGCATGAGCTTATGAACAATCTACACATCCCTCGTGGCATCCCGACGTTTCCGCCATCGGTCGGGGTGTTACGGATTGGTATCAGAGCCAGGTTATAGGGAATTAGGTTACTAGAAATGGTTGACCTAGTCTATAACCGTAGGATACCCTAGTATGAAGTTATTTCATACACTAGTTATTATATTCAGGATTCATGCTTATGTGTTTATTACATGTTAACTGAACTCCTGATTATATATCTGATTCACATGTATTAACTGCTGATTTTATGCTTATTTGTGCCCTATTGATTCGATAAGGACATGCACGTGGTGTATCGTAAAGGTGGTGGGACGTTGGCTGGGGCATTTGCGACTGACCCCTACATATGCCCTATATATATACCATTTACGGTACATTAGGTGGATGTCAGTATTGAAGAATAAGGGAACTACCCGTTTGGGAAATTATTTGCTTAATAAAATAACTGCTTAGGAATTTATTTGCTTTAGGAATTATTTGATTGGTCTTTGATCACCAGACAAGGACACACTCGTGGTATACTACAAAGGTGGTGGGACGGTGGCTAGGGCAGTTGCGACTGACCCCTACATATGCCCTATACATATACCATTTGTAGTATATTGGGGGTCTGTCAGTGTCAGGAACTTAGGATATTATTAGGAAGTGCTGGAAAGTTGTTGATGGAATGTTGGTTGGATTTGGTTTGGATTGACATATTGGATGATCATATTGATGAACATATATAAAATCACTTATGAACACACTTATTGGACACGTGGGGTGAATAGGATCAACGAACGATACGAACACTTGGTGATAGACTGAAGCCTTGAGCGATGATATAGACACTTGGTAAAAAAATATGAACGCATAGTGACGATACTAACACTTGGTGATGGTATGAACACTTGATGAGAATAAATCATAGGGAGGATATGAACACTTAGTGACAATAAGAGCACTCAGTGATGATATGAACCCTCATTGATAATTATGAACATTGGGATATGGTATGAACTTTTAGTGAACTTAGACAATAGGGGAAATTTAATGTCAGGTGAACTTAGACGTTGGGTGAACTTAGAAATAGGAAAACCTACATGTCAGGTGAACTTAGACATTAGGCGAACCTAATTGTCCAAGGGAACTAGAGGCCACTTCACTCAAAATTATCCTACATAGGATAATGTTGTGAAGTGAGATAATGGTAAGATGCATGATACACCCTAAATTCTAACAAGGGCATAATCGTGGTGCAATGCAATGGTGGTGGGACGGCGTATGAGGCGACTGCGGTCAAATCTATGTATGCCCTATATATAAGCTTGTTGACTGCATCGGGAGGTTGTCAGTGTTGGTATAGGGTGGAAAATGTTTGAAACTTAGGACTAGTTAGTTTATAATAGATATGACCAACTAGGATGCTTTAGTATAAGATTAGGAAATTAATATTATGTTATGAGTTTAATGACAGATAGGAGAAAAATATAGTTCCTATATGAAATCCTAACTGTTAAAATGAACTCATTTGACCATAGTTTGTATGACTTACGTTGAAAACGGTAGTAACATGTTTCTATTATCCTCAGAAACATGTCGCCACGCCGTTACAACGAGGATGATACAAACAGCAACGCTGATGGTTCTAACAACGGTAATGTCAACTCTGGCATGCAAGAGTTAGCAACACTTATTACTAGATTGGTGAATCAACTGACTCAAGCCAATCAGACTCTCAATCAGAATAGAGGTGGTGCAAACCCACCAGTCTGCGCGTTCAAACACTTCAACTCCTGTAATCCACTGAAGTTTACGGGTTCTGAGACAACCACTGGTCTGATGCAGTGGTTTGAGAGCATGGAGAACACCTTCATTAACAGTGATTGCCCCAAACATCTGAAGGTGCGCTATGCCACCAGTGTTTTTCAAAAGAGAGCACTGACTTGGTGGAATGGAGAAAAGCGAACTAGGGGAGTTGATGCTGCCCTAGCACTGACATGGACTGAGCTCAAGAACTTGATGACCACTGAATTCTGTCCTCGCAGTGAGATGAGGAAACTGGAGACTTAGTTCTGGGAACTCAAACAGGATAGCGGGGAGAATGTAATTTACAATACTCGCTTTCATTAGTATAGTCTACTGGTACCTCATCTGGTGACGCCGTTGGAGAGAGCAATAGAGAAGTACATAGGCGGTCTGCCTATGCAGATTCAAGGCACTGTCTACGGAAGCAATCCTAAGACACTGGAGGCTGATATCCGCTTATCTGCAACTTTAACTGATAATCACGTGAAGGCTGGAACACTCACAAGGAAGGGATCCAAGAAAGTTGATACAAAGTCAGCTGCAAAAGAGGCTTCAACTGAAGTCAAGACTGAACAAGGCAACTCTTCAAAAAGCAGCAACAAGAAGAGAAAGACCAGGAACTTCGTTGTTACTACTCCTGCTGCTAAGTCTGCGTAGCAATCATCAAACAACACCACTGCCAGGAATTATGTTGGGAATACCCCTCAATGTAATACTTGCCGATACCATATGCCCAACTTGCCTTGTCGCGTCTGCAACAATTGTGGCAAGTACGACCATTTTGCTAATGTTTTTCGGAGTGCACCACAAGCACAAAGGATGCAACCTGCTCCGCTTGCACTGCCAGCTCCGCAAGTGCAACCAGTTCAAGCTATACCCGTTCGCCAGGTACCTGTACAGGCAAGAGCCTACTATGAGTGTGGTGAAGTGGGTCATTTCAGAAACCAGTGCCCGAGATTGACTGGAAATAATCAAAGGGTGGCAAGAGGCAAAGCGTTCCAACTCAATGCTCCAGCGACTCAAGCCAACCAGGATGTGGTAAATGGTACATTTTTGATCAACAACTCTTATGCATCTGTCTTATTTGATTCTGGTGCTGATAGGAGATTCGTTTCATATGATTTTGAATGCATGCTGGGTAGAACACGTACAAACTTAGATAAACCGTTTAACGTGGAAGTGGCTGACAGAAACACTATTAATATTGACACTGTTATTATTGGATGTACTGTGAACTTAAGTGATCACGTTTTCCCAATTGATCTTATACCTATGCACCTTGGTAGCTTTGATGTTATCATAGGCATGGATTAATTAGCCACCCACAAAGCGGAAATCATTTGTCATGAAAAATACATTCGTAATCCCTTACCTTCGGGTGAAACTTTAAGAGTTTTGGGGGAAACTTCTAGTAAAGGTCTTAAGCTGATGTCATGCACTAAAGCACACAAGTACCTTAGGAAGAAATATATAGCATTCTTAGCGCACATTATGGAGAAAAAGGAGAAATGAAAGAGCATTGAAGACATTCCTGTAATCAGAGATTTTCCTGAAGTATTTCCAGACGACTTGCTGGGTCTTCCACCAGAACGTCAAGTAGAATTTCGAATTGACTTAGTACCTGGTGCGAATCCAGTCTCCAAAGCTCCTTACAGACTTGCGCCTTCGGAGTTACAAGAATTGGCGAGCCAATTACAAGAACTGACTGATAAGGGATTCATTCGCCCAAGCCATTTGCTATGGGGTGCACCGGTCCTGTTTGTCCTGAAGAAGGACGGGTCATTCAGAATGTGCATCGAATACCGCGAAATGAACAAGCTGAAAATCAAGAATCGATATCCACTGCCGCGCATCGATGATCTTTTTGATCAACTTCAAGGCTCGGCATGGTTTTCGAAGATCGAGCTGAGGTCTGGGTATCATCAGGTTCGTGTACATGATGATGATATTCCCAAGACGGCTTTCAGAACAAGATATGGCCATTATGAGTTTCTGGTAATGCCCTTCAGCCTTACCAATGCACCGGCAGTTTTCATAGATCTCATGAACCGTGTTTGCAGGACATACTTGGATAAATTTGTGATTGTGTTCGTTGATGATATTTTGATATACTCCAAGAGTAAAGATGAGCACGAGCAACACCTTAAGCTGATTTTGGAGATCTTAAGAAAATAACAACTGTATGCCAAATTCTCCAAGCGTGAATTCTGGCTTAAGGAAGTTCAATTCTTAGCACATAGTTAATGAAAAGGGTGTTCACATGGATCCTGCGAAGATTGATGCGGTGAAGAACTGGAGTACACCGAAAACACCAACGGAGATTCGATCGTTTCTTGGACTTGCTGGTTACTATCGGCGGTTTATCTCGAATTTCTCCAGGATTGCTGTCCCTCTCACTTCTTTGACTCAAAAGGATAAGCCTTATGAGTGGGGACCAAAGCAAGAAGAGGCATTTCAGAACTTGAAGCAGAAACTATGTGATGCTCCTGTCTTGACATTGCCTGATGGAAATGATGATTTCGTGGTTTATTGTGATGCGTCCAACCTAGGTCTCGGTTGTGCTCTCATGCAACGGGGAAAGGTTGTGGCACATGCATTTAGACAGCTGAAAATTCATGAGAAGAACTACACTACACATGACTTGGAACTTGGTGCAGTCGTGTTTGCTTTGAAGATATGGAGACATTATCTTTACGGCACAAAGTGTGTAGTCTTTACAGACCATAAAAGTTTGCAGCATATTCTCAATCAGAAGGAACTTAACATGAGACAATGGAGATGGGTTGAACTGTTGAACGATTATGACTGTGAAATTCGCTACCATCCTAGTAAAGCGAATGTAGTAGCAGATGCGCTTAGTCGCAAGAGCCATGTTCAAATCCATAGTGTCCGAGTGCACAGTAACCTTCGGAATGATGTTCTCACAGCCCAACAACACTCAGTGGCTCAAGATAGCCTGAAAAATGAGATGTCTTGCGGGGCCAAATTACTACTCGAAATTAAGGATGATGGTTTGATGTATTACATGAATCGGTTGTGGATACCGAACAGAGATGATCTTAGAATGATGATTTTGGATTAAGCTCATAAGTCTCGTTACTCAATTCATCCGGGTGCTGATAAGATGTATCAAGACCTTAGAGCCTTGTACTGGTGGCCTGGAATGAAGAAGGATATTGCTGAGTATGTGTCTAAGTGCCTTAACTACGCAAAAGTCAAGGCAGAACACCAGCGACCTTCAGGATTGCTAATACAACCAGAAATACCCATGTCGAAGTGGGAGAATATATCCATGGATTTTATTACCAAACTCCCACGAACCGCAAGCGGTAAGGATAGTATTTGGGTGATAATTGATAGATTAACTAAGTCGGCTCATTTCTTACCGATACGCGAGACGTACCCTGTGCGGAAGTTAGCTCGTATCTATGTTGATGAGATCGTTAGTCTACATGGAATTCCCTTAAGAATAATATCGGATCGTGATGCTCGTTTCATGGCACGATTTTGGGAATCACTTCATGAAGCTTTTGGGACAAGATTGGATCTCAGCACTGCCTATCATCCTCAAACGGATGGACAGACGGAGCGAACGATCCAGACATTGGAAGATATGCTGAGAGCTTGTGTCATCGATTTCGGTGGCAATTGGGATAGCCATTTACCATTAGTCGAGTTCTCGTATAACAACAGTTATCACGCAAGCATTGGTATGGCTCCGTTTGAAGCTCTTTATGGCAGAAAATGTCGGTCACCTATTTGTTGGACCGAGGTCGGCGAATCGCAGATCACTGGTCCCGAGATTATCCAAGAAACGACTGACAAGATCCGCCAGATCCGTGACAATCTGTTAACTGCACGTAGTCGACAGAAAAGCTACGCGGACAAACGACGGAAACCTTTAGAGTTTGAAGTTGACGATATGGTATTACTTAAAGTATCGTTCTGGAAAGGAGTGGTACGATTTGGGAAGAAGGGTAAGCTTGCTCCATGTTATGTTGGCCCTTTTAAGATTCTCGATCAGATTGGGAAGGTTGCCTACAAGTTGGAACTTCCTCCTGAACTTAGCAATGTACACCTGATGTTTCACGTGTCCAATTTAAGAAAGTGCTTAGCTGATCAGGATCTTCAGGTACCACTCGACGACATACGCGTCGATGATACCATGCACTTTGTTGAAAAACCAGTTGAGATAATGGATCGCGAGGTTAAAAAGCTCAAACGTAGTAGAATCCCAATAGTAAAAGTACGATGGGAGTCGAAGCATTGTCCGGAATTCACTTGGGAACGGGAAGATCAGATGAAGCTTAAGTACCCGCATTTATTCACTACGGTCACTCCATGTTGAATTTCGGGACGAAATTCCCTTAACTAGGGGAGACTGTAACATCATTGTATTTCAGGCTGT
Source organism: Mikania micrantha (assembly GCA_009363875.1). Taxonomy (NCBI): domain Eukaryota; kingdom Viridiplantae; phylum Streptophyta; class Magnoliopsida; order Asterales; family Asteraceae; genus Mikania; species Mikania micrantha. The sequence continues at coordinate 31,702,944 of CM018681.1, forward strand.
CCGTACATGTACGACTGTACTGTTACGACCTGATATGATAATTATTAATGATGATGAATTATTGGATGTTATTACTGATATTGGTATACATATTGAGAACATATTATTATATGCATAAACCATGGGAAGTTTAGTTGAAACACAACTAAACAGAACCAGAAAGTTTATCGCAAGGGAATTCACAGATTTTGGATTGTGATTTAGAATGGAAAGGAATTTGGAGTTTGTTATTGTTTGGTTACTAAACATAGTCAAGGACACATGGTCATGGTTTATCGAAATAGCGGTGGGACGGTGGCTGGGGCAGTTGCGACTGACCCCAACATATGCCATATACGTATGCATATTTCGGTATATCACGGATGTGTCAGTGATATGGTTTAGTGGAATTTGGATATGGAATTTATAATATTAAATATAATAAAATAATGAAAACGATATTAGAACTGAATACGCGATGGTGAGGTTACGAGCATAAATGAAACGCGAATATCATTTCAGAAATATTAACTTAATAATGTATTCGCGTGGGTGACGATTCACACGAATATAATTATTAAGAATAATATTCTGAAACGATATTCCACAAATCGTAGATCGAATCAAAATACGATACGAGAGTTGGATTCGGAAATGGTGACGATCTTTACGAATACGTACGTGAGTAACGCGTTTCGACGAGATAACAAAATAATATTTAACGATATTAAAATAAGAAAAGAAAGAATTTAAAATGTTTATTAGGAATCACAACCTAAGATTTATTTAAACAAATTGTTTATTTAAATAAATTATTTAACGAAAATAAAACGGGAATCGTTTTACGAAACAATTTAAATAAAAGCATTTTATTATTTTGAAACATAATTATTTAAAGGTTTTGTGTTTTAAAAATATTCACGAGCTAAACCGAGTATTTAATGAGATTTAACGCGATAAAAACCAGACCGAGCACGCGAGTATGATACGCGATATAAGAAAGAAGATTTCTATCTTCTTCCTCATTCATTCACTCATCTCTCTCTCTCTAACCTACCAAAAACGCCATCTCTCTCTCTCTAACTTCTCTCTAGCAAATCTCTCTCGTTTCTCAATCATTTCGCGAGATCTTGGTGCCAAAACAACCGCGTGATCGAGGGGAACAAGAAGATACGAAGAAATCCAGCTTTTGAACGCAATTTGGAGGTAAATCGAGCACTTTACTTTTGGTTTCTTTCTTTTAACCAACCGGTTGCAACCATGGTGCCATAGTTCGATTTTTAACAAGTTTAAACCCTAATCGGACGTGTAAACCTAGTGTTAGCGAGAGTCTGAACCTGAAATAGGTTAAGGATCGATGGAAGTGATGATGAACAACCAACCAGTGCAGATGGCCAAACCCAGGTCATTACGAACATATGAGATTCGCTTAAACTAAAGGTTGGCCGAGCCTGCATGGGATTCACGAACCTGCCCATGATTGAAGCAGTTCGCTGCGAACCCTAATGCCTTGAACGAATCTGAGTTGGCCGAACCTGGGGCTCTTTGGCCGAACCCTGAACATGGGGTGGCAGGTGAGCCATGAACCTATCCCGAACCTTGGCTGGCGAACCTTCCTGCACCGAACCACCACGAGGAACGAACCTTTTTGGCCGAACCTTGAGGTGGTCAAACATACAGCCACCGAACCTTAATGACAGCCGAACCATCCTCTAGGACCGAACCCTAAGCGAACCTATGGGGGGTCGAGTGGCTTATTCAGCGAACATCTCACCATGAAGACCCTGCTAAGGCCGAACCTATGCTAACCAACGAACCCTAGCTGAGGAAACCGTGAGCCTAGCCGAACCTATGGTTAAACTTTCGAGTTAGCAACGAACCTAAGGTTGATGGGTTGGTCAAGGGTTGTTAAAAACTAAATACCTTACTTAAATGCTAAAAGTGAATAAGAAAACAAGGTAATGGGGTGTAACCATGCATGCATGAGAAATTTAGGGGATTGCCACCTTTTCTTGATAATATGGGCCTTGAATTATAAGATTTTACGTAATAGAAAAAGTCTTTTATGATAAAGACATAGATATAATCTTTTAGAACTTGAATTGGGTGTTATAACTACGTCAAGGTGGTCAACTAAGTTAGTCATGCATGTAGGCCTATGCAAAGGTGTGCGCATGTGTAAAAGGTTATTATCCTTACCACTTGTAAACTTTGTTATATTTTTAAAATCATCATATAACGAATCATTTCAACTGACAAGTTTAAATTACAATTGTATGATGATTGGTGACAAAATATTAGGTGTGATAATGTAACTTAGAATAAATAAATAAGTTAATTATACACTTAAGAATTTGAAGTAAATACTCATGGACACTTGATTGAAGTGAAACACGTATACTTATGAACACAAACACATATTAACTATAGGTTGTTGAGTTACTTTTGCTTTCTTCTTACATGAGCGCGCATTTCACAAGAGCACTAATTCTAAGGACTCAGGTGAGTTCTCATAACCTCCTTTTAAACTATTTTGTTTAAACTCGGACGTGGAACATGTATACCAGATTTGCACATTATCTTAATAACATATGGATGACACCTGTTTATTGTTATGATATTCAGATTATTGAATTATCATAATTCCATGAGTCGTTGTTGTTGACTCCGGTCATCCGCAATGATTGCATGTATTGTCACTATTCCATGGGTCGTTGTTGATTGACTTCGGTCATCTGCAATGATTGCATGTAATGTCACTATTCTGTGGATCGTTGTTGTTGACTTCGGTCATCTACAATGATTGCATGTATTGTCATTATTCCATGGGTCGTTGTTGTTGACTTCGGTCATCCGCAACAATTGCATGTATTGTCACGTGGATTGCCACAACTCCGTGTGTCATTGTCATTGACCTTGGTCATTCACAATGATGCATGTATTGTCACTTATATTAATTGAAGATATTGATGACTGAGATTGGTTGAATATATATGTGATTGTAATCATCTATGATTATTTGAAATATGTGGTTGTGTGTTTGTGATTGTGTGTTGGGTTATATGTTGGATTATCTCGCAGGTGTTCATGTGGATTTTCTCAGGAAACTATAAACTTTTATAATCATTTTGTTAAATATTTTTAAATATAAAAACTTATGATTACTCACCAACTACTTCGTAGTTGACACTTGATATTTCTACATGTTTCAGGGAACGAGGAGAAGTAAGTAGCGCAGGATAGCTTTACATCTTTTGGACATCATCACATAGGATTCATGGACTTAGCTAAAATAACTGATATTCTGGCGACTAGAGTTTAGTTGGTTTAGCTAAATTTTTTGTGTATTTGATGTAACTAATTCATGCTGAACATGATTTTTGATGTAATTAATTTGGTTGATTAATTGATATGTGATGAATTAATTAGATGCCCACGAGCTTATGAACAATCTACACGTCCCTCGTGGCATCCCGACGTTTCCGCCATCAATCGGGGTGTTACGCATTCATTCTTGCTTCCAAATCAACTATATATACCTAGATCATCCATGAATGTCACTAGAAATCATCATCTATAACAATAATCCCAAATAACTCAATACATCATCAAGAATACTCACATAATCGATATCATCATTCAAATCAGTGAATCAAGGTACTTATAGCAGGTTCATAGACCCAAAATTTCGTGTGTGAGATCGACTTAAAGTTGCATGTGGCCATATTGGCTTGCATGTGTGTGTATGTACAAGATTTGTGCAAAATGGATGCTAGGAACCACCTCAGGTGATCTTCAATCAACAAGTATGGCATGAGATTGTTGAATGTGACTCCTGGAACCTGTTGAGAAGACCTCACGATGAAATGGTGGATGGTGGTGCTTCCTTCTAGGTCCTTCTAACCTTCAACACACCACCAAGGATCATGAACACCTCCACAATAGCTCTTGATTGAAGAAAATGGCTCCAGGAGAGAGTTTTGGCTTGGGTTCGTCGAGTATAACCGAGAGATTTAGAGTAGGGGTGACCGAAATGATTACATCTTGTTTTTATAAAGATTTTGCGTGTTTGGAGCCGTCGCGTACCGCCAAGACTGGCAAGAGTGCCCCTCGGCGTACCGTAATGATTAAAATAATCGTTTGCCTCCCGAAACACGCCGCGTAACGCTAAGGTGGAAGTTGATCGGTCGTCGCGTATCGCGACAATTTTCGGAGAATTCAAATCTCCCCGCCCAGGCTTCGCGTACCGCCAAGGCCCAATCAGAGGCCCTTAGCGTACCGCGATGGATCCTGGAAGAGCCCAATAGGCCCATTTTTGTTGTTTCGAATCAATTTTCGCGTATTTCACGATTACGATCATGGATTCTTGACATATTATTATCGTTTCACTTGTTTTAGGTTGTACAGATCCTAAGTGTTGTGAAATCAGTTTGTGCTTGTTTAATTCACCAACGTTCGTTATTCAAGACACGTGCGAGCGTTTTACGATAATTTCTCGAATTATTGGTTTGTTGTGTGTGTTTGGACTGTTGTGCCATGTGTCACGCTAAACATTACTAATTCTAGTTCCACGTATGTAATAATAATACACATTATTATTAAAATAAAATAAATGCTGACCTGGAATTTACGAGGTGTCATAAATGGTACCTACAACATTACCGTAGCCAGTTTCTTCTATTATTTTTGTTTCCGCCTGTGTTGGTAATAGAGGTTAGAGGATATGCGTCCAAAGTTGCTTACACAGGTAACTTTATTTCTTAGTTTAGAATTTATATCGAATTCTGATTTTGATTTTCTAGATAACCTGAATTTCTTGAGTTTGTATTTTGGTTGAATCATGAGATAACTAAGCTAGGTTTCCGATGTTGGTTGTCAATATTGCTATTTACAACTATATTTTTTTAGCATTGACAGAGGAATGGATGTAAAAGTTAACAAGATGAGGGAAAAAATGATAGCTGCAAATTATGCATTGCTTTATAATACAGGTACATTTTTTGCATTTCTAATTAATACGTCATAGTATTCTGATGTGGTTGTTGATTAAAGGGTGGCAACAATTCTTTAGTTTGTTTTCTATTTCACTTCAAATTTAAATAGCACTATTTATGACACCTATCACATTATTTTTTAACATTCACGTTGTCATATTTCAACTATAACATTAATTTATGTTTAATTAGGTGAAAGAAGTTTACTGTTTGGTTGCTTGCCTAGCAGAAGAAATGCAATACTTTTCATTTTCACAAGATAAACTAATTCAAAATAGTTGGTATATTTGGTTCTTTTTTATGCTCTTCCTTCTAATTATTAGTTGACTTTAACTCTGACTTTTATAAAATTTACATGACTCTCAGATTGATTAATGTTTTTTCAGCAATGTTAGTCTGGAATCATCTAAGGGAATTAAAAATTAGGGAGGCCGTTGATCTTGATGAATATGGACAAACTGTTAATGTATGTTAATATCCTTGAGACTATACTCTATGTTTGAATTCTAACAGTTTAAATGAATATGAAGAAATAGTTCATATCCTTGAGACTATATTTTAGTTTTTGAATTCTAACACTTTAAAGCAAAGATTGACTTTGGTTTTTGTGTTTTTTCCCACAACAAATAGATTGTAAGAGACTTGAGAATGTGGTCTATTATAGTTATATTAATGTTGTTGCAAGTCAAAATGGACTCTCGCAAAGTGCAAACTGTAGGTAAATTAGAAATCACAAACACTCACATAATTTGAATCAATGTTTTATAGAGTGCTTTTTGATCTTCTTTATAATGGTCTTTCCTTTGTTAGTTGCTGATTTTTTTATTAACTCATGATTTTAATTAAGGTCTTATGGGTTTGATTTGCATCAACACATGGACTATGTTATTATATTGAAATAGTATGTGTGTGTATATATATAAGGAGATGATCAAAAATTAACCCTTCCTTATTTAAAAAATAAGAAAAAACCTACACCTTTAAATTTACTTTAATATGGGCTCCAAAGTAATAAGAAGTAGTTATTTGGTTAACAAAATAAGGAAAGGTTAAAAAGGAACCACACCATATATATATATATATATACTTTAAATTTACTTTAATATGGGCCCCAAAGTAATAAGAAGTAGTTATTTGGTTAACAAAATAAGGAAAGGTTAACAAACGAACCACACCATATATATATATATATTATTAAATAGTATGAATACTATAGTGAAAAAACGTGATTCTTTCTAAGGTTTCGGTGGTGTTTGGAAGAAGTCATGGTGATTTATTTGTTGTCACACCCTCAATTTCCAACTAATGAAATCATATCGTTTAGGGCGTGACAAACCAGGATCTCAGGCATTAGACATTACGAAAGACCTCTATATGCTTTTCAAACATAAATTTGATCTCAATTGTAAATGTAATGTTTGAACAACTGTTTGAAATATAATGTTTGCAGATAACATAATCACACATTGTCTAGCACAAACAATGGTAATGTTTGAATTGGCTAGTTAAACACTAGCGTAGACCTACAATCTACCAAGTGAGGTTTGTCAAACCCAATAGATCTATCTTCAACTACCATGCTTTGCACTACGGCAAACTAAACGGTTCGATATGTAAGGACTTTTAATGCTATGTTCGCACTTATAGTAAATAGCTAACTTGTCACACCCCCAAATTTCAACTAACGGAATCATACCGTTTAGGACGTGACAAGCCAGGATCTCAGGCATTAGACATAAAGAAAGACCTCTATATGCTTTTAAACATAGTTCAGTCTTAATTTGTAAAATCAAAGTTTAACATTTGCGGAAGCGTTTGAAAACCAATAAAAAAACATAACAGTTCCAAAACCATAAGTACAATGTTCTATGTTTTAAATCAACAAGTAAACATAAAATGAATGCATGAGACTCAACATCCTAGTCCCTGCAAATCCATGCTTGTGCTCTAGTGTCCTGAGAAAACATGCAAATAAAGTCAAGACAAAGGTTGGTGCATACACAGGTTTGAATTTGTAATCACAAATGTTTGAACAACTGTTTGAAATGTAATGTTTGCAGATAACATAATCACACATTGCATAGTCATGATAGCTAGTCATTGTACTATTTACATAAGCAGTCGACACCAAGGTTGACTGTTACAATGTTGGTTGCCTTTCCACTATTGTCTAGCACAAACAATATTAATGTTTGAATTGGCTAGTTAAACACCTACGTAGACCTACAATCTACCAAGTGAGGTTTGTCAAACCCAATAGATCTATCTTCAACTACCACGTTTTGCACTACGACAAACTAAACGGTTCGATATGTAAGGACTTCTAATGCTATGTTCGCACTTATAGTAAATAACTAACTTGTCACACCCCCAATTTTCAACTAACGGAATCATACCGTTTAGGGCGTGACAAACCAGGATCTCAGGCATTAGACATAACGAAAGACCTCTATATGATTTTCAAACATAATTTTGGCCTAAACTGTAATATCAAAGCTTTAACGTTTGCGGAATCGTTTTAAAACAAATAACAAAACGTAACGATTTGAAAATGAAAATTACAAATCCAAAAGCATTCAATGTCTTAATTAATCAAAGCTAAAACACTTGAACTGAAATGTATGCATGAGACTCCACATCCTAGTCCATGCTTGTCCTTACTTGTGCTTTAGTGTCCCGAGAAAACATGTAAATCAAGTCAACACAAAGGTTGGTGCCTACACAGGTTTGAATAATCACAAATGTTTGAAACAACTGTTTGAAATGAACTGTTTGCAGATAACATAATCACACATGCATAGGCATGATAGCTAGTCATTTGTACTATTTACATAAGCGGTCGACACCGAAGCTGACTGTTAGAATGTTGGTTGCCTTTCCACTATTGTCTAGCACAAACAATAGTAAAGTTTGAATTGGCTAGTTAAACACTTGCGTAGACCTACAATCTACCAAGTGAGGTTTGTCAAACCCAATAGATCTATTTCCAACTACCACGCTTTGCACTACGGCAAACCAAACAGTTCGATATGTAAGGACTTGTAATGCTATGTTCGCACTTATCGTAAATAGCTAACTCATGCAAGTGATATGTATCTAAAATGTTTGTTTGCACATCATTTCTCCCCCAAAACAGTTAAAATAAGAAAAGGGGCCGTGTACTCACCTTTGAATGAAGTAGAATGATCAAACACACGTGAAATCGCGTAGATAATCCTCTACGAAGAATCTGTGTTTTTACAATAACGTTGTGTTATTCGGGATGGCGTTTTGTGTTTGAAATCACATACGTGTCAACACACGTATGTTAGATTGTTAGAAACGTGCATATATAAGTACGCGTGGCTTTAAAGTCGTTTAATTAAATCATATAGTCGTCTATGATTTTATTTAAATAAGCGTAATTAAACGTGATTATGCTTTCGGGTTAAAATATAAATTTTTATCATTCCAACTTGTTCGAAATGAAATTCTGGTTCCAACGCAATTCGAACGGGTCGAATCGGAGTTAAAACGAGAAAGTTATGTTTAAAATACAAAACTTTGTTAAAATTTCAAAACCCAGTGGAGCCCCAGGTTCGAACCCGTGACCCTCTACTCTAAGCCCATACGTCTGACCAACTGCTCCGCTTCAATTTTCTTTAACAGGTTGATGTTTAAATGGTTTTAATCACAACCTAGCTGGTTCCCCCTTGTTTTATCCTTAACCGAACCTATTGATTCAAATTGAGCCCCAATTCGAATAGAATCAAACCCAAACCATAGGGATAATGTTCCAGGAATTCAACCGAATCTAGAAGTGGTTTTAGTCTGATTATAAATCAACAGAATGCTCCATTTCGTGATCTACATAGTTTCGAACACGGCCATTAACAACTCATCATTCAATTGATCGAATTCATTTTGTTAAAACTGAGATTCGATAGGGTTTTCATTCAAAAAGTGATTTCGAAGCTATATGTATAATTCAATTTGATTTCATGTTTGTTTTCATCAAAAACCCCAATTCGTTTTTCTTTAAGAACCCTAAAACTAGTTCTCATTCAATTCATTATAATCATGTGAAATCATCATAGGGTTTTTATTAAATAACATATTTCGAACCTACCCACATGGTTTAATTTGAGTATTAAACTCGTTCGAAGCAAAATCCCCAATTCGTTCATATAATGAACCCTAGAAAAACAAAATCCTTTAATTCGTTGTTGTAACATCCAATTAACATAGGGTTTTCAGTTAATGACTGATTTTGAAACTGTCTGTATACGTTAATTGGATTATTAAACTCATTTGAATCAAAACCCCCAAATCGTTCTAACTCAAGAACCCTAGAATTCGAAATCTATCCATTCGCTGCTTTTAATTGAAATTGTCGTAGTGTTTTCTTTACAAGGATGATTTCGAACCTCTCTGCAAAGTTTAATTTGATTTTTAAACTCGTTTGATCAAAAACCCCCAAAACGTATTCTAGGATGAACCCTAGAATCTGAACTCATAAAATTCGATGTTAGAATCACCAATTATCATGGGGCTAAGCTTAGTCGGCCTGTTTAGGTTATATAGAAGTCGATTATTACCTGGTTTGATGTTGAATACGTGTAGTTCGACTATATAGCAATTCTTCGGCCGCCCCTTGATTCAAATCCGTCTCCCGATGTTTATTCTTTTGAATTTTAGTGTGCAGAACTCACTAATGGTGCCGATGGAGGTTCAGGAAGCTTCAATTTGATTGATTAGCTTCGTATTATACATCCTCGAGTTCAATCGACTTCGGTTACAATTTTTGTGTTATTATTTCTTTTAAATTCGACAATTATGAGTTAATAACTGTTGGTAACTGTTGTTCATCATCATTGTGTGTTGATTGATGAATTAATTCGATCAATTACTGTGATTTCATTTGAATTTCGAATCCAATTGTTATTTTGGCCGAAATTTGACTTATAAAAGTCAAAATTGATAATTGTAATCCTTTACAAGTTAAAACTTTATAACTTAAGTGTTTTAGGATTTATTTTGTATAATTCTAATCCCTTAGATTTGATTTTTTTTTTACAATTTCATGTTGTTTCTGTTAAAATCTGATTAACGGGGTTAATCCGAAATGCCGGATTGTCACATCATCCACTTGTTGAAGGAATTTTCATCCCGAAAATTGTTAAATGTTAGAATAGCTAGGACACTACTTGTGAGTTCGAAATGTATGTGCTAGTGCGGGATTTGATCATTATGTGTACTTGTGCGTACTTACACACAAAGTTCAATGTTTGCAACACCACACCTAAGTGTGGTCGTTCTATGTTCAATGTTTGGCAACATCACCCCTACGTGTGATCGTTCCATGTAACTGTTTGCATGCACACCAGTTAGTACATCTAACTGTGAGTGTTCGTGTTTGATCATACTGAGCTATGTGATCTTGCACATAGTGAATGTTCGCAACTGTTTGTACTATGTAACCTCGCACATAGCAAATGTTTGAAACTAATCATGTCTGTACTACCATACCATGTAACATACGAAATGTAGCACATAAAATGTAATGTAGCACAAATGTTTGTAACAAAACCAATTGTATAAAATTTTTGTGCTTACAGTTTGAAATCTGAAGTGTTGAAGTGTGAAGCATCACGTCATCCCCTTGTTGAAGGAAATTTTGTCCTGAAATTTAACGTTCCTTCTCAGTGTTTGTAGTTGTTGTTTTGAATAGATGAGGATACTTCTTCATCATTTAATCTTCCCTATCCCATGTGAATTCAGGTCCACGTCTTGAATTCCAACGGACCTTGACTATTGGAATTTTGCTGTGTTTGAACTGTTTGACCTCTCGGTCCATGATTTCAGCTGGTTTTTCAATGAACCGTAACTGTTTGTCCACTTGTATTTCCTCAAGTGGTACAACCAATGTCTCATCAGAAAGACATTTTTTAAGTTCGAAACGAGAAAGACATCATGAACTCCGCTGAGTTCATCCGGTAATTTAAGTTGATACGCTACCGGACCAATCCTTTTCAGGATCTCAAAAGGTCATACGTAGTGTGGGTTAAGCTTCCCGCACTTACCAAATTGTATCACACCTTTCCAAGGCGATACTTTCAGAAGAACTCGGTCTCCTACTTGAAATTCCAACGGCTTGCGACGTTTGTCAGTGTAACTCTTTTGTCGATCCCGGGCCGCTGCCATGCGGTTCCAGATTTGAACTATCTTCTCTGTCGTTTCATCTACTAGTTTAAGGCCCTGTAATCTGACTGTCACCTATTTCAGCCCATCAAACAGGTGAACGTCATTTACGACCATATAATGCTTTAAATGGTGCCGCTTGAATGCTTGTATGATAACTGTTGTTGTAAGAGAATTCCACTAACGGTAAGTGGGTTTCCCAACTGTCACCGAAATCATTGACACAAGCTCGTAACATATCTTCGAGTGTCTGAATCGTACGTTCACTCTGACCGTCGATTTGCGGATGGTATGCGGTACTCGTGTCTAAACGAATTCCCAATGACTTATGGAGTGATATCCAAAAGTTTGAAGTAAATCGGTGTAACATCCCAAATTTTTCTAATACAAGTTATTTGAATTTACATATGTGTAACGGAGAGTACACTTGTAGCGGAAAAGTACGAAAAATAAACAAGTTCCGGACTCGGAATCATGTACTCGAAATTGGGTTCGAGTAAACCTGTTCTCGAGACCATTGTATTCGAAAATCTCCACAATTCGAGTACGAGCACCCTGCCTATAAATAGGAGTGCCTTAGGAAACGTGACAACCTTTGACTGGAAGCTCACTCCCTCTCGCGTACTCGAAGCAGAGTTCGAGAAACTACCAAGATCGAGTTTTTAATCAACCAAACGAAGGAAGAAACACACGGGATTCTACCAGGAGGATCATCTAACTACAACTAAGTGAATTATACGTAAAAGTTAGGATTTTTAAGCGAAAGTGAACTTGTGCATAAAGCTCACACCTTCATGCATAAAGTTCGAAACTTGATGGTTCCAATGTGTTGGTAACAACCTAAGGAACCTATAACTAGCTCCCCATAATCTTAGATGAATTTCTGAGATGGTTATTGGTGAAAAGATGAGTACTTGAAAATATGCCTAGTGGGATACTCGAAATCAACTTGGTTCTTAAGACCACCCTTTCGAGTAGGATAATCGACTGTACTACTTTGAGTATACCACTTCGACTATATGACTTTCGAGTAAAATTAAGGATTCGAGTACAGTATGTTCAAGTTCACAGGGGAGGTTTGAATACGACTAGGAATTCGAGTAATCTCGTATTTCGAGTACTAGAGATATTCGAGCACTCTAGTATCGATTAGGCATGGGAATCGGGCACACAAGTACTTCGAGTACTAGTGATATGTCGATGACTCTGGTTATTGAGTACTTGGGCAGTTCGGAAACAGAAGGGTACTCGAATACTGGGTAAGCTGGTTAGGAGGTTATGAGGACTTAGGATATGTTCTAAGTCTAAGAATGTAATGTAAGGGTACGATGCATGGTGCAGGTTCTCAAGTCCTAGCTAAGGAGTTCGGCTGAGGAAAAACGAGAAGCTACTAACAGGTGAGTTCTAGACGCCCTGTTTCTCGATTCACTGTTTTGGGTAGGCTTACATGCTTATGTTATGTTATGATGATATGTTATGAATGATGCATGCAATTATATGTGTTATGTATGATGAAATGAGTATGCAAATATGCTAGGTATGATGAATACATGAAACAGAACATGACAACGAAATCCTAAATGACTAGGATGTAATTAAGAAACTATGAGGTATGAGTGATGAATAAATGTTAGCATAATACGAAGACACGATGTAGGATTGATGAAAAGATGCTAATGTTATGTATGATGCCATGATGTATGCTAGGATGATATGTTGCTTACATGTTATGTATGCGATGATCGAACGATTTGATGAATTCCTAAGCTGTTAGGACAATATGAACGATGTTATGATGATAGCATGATATGATGAAGTCCTAAGCGTAGGATAATGATAGAGGCTAGCATTTTATGATGTGATGACTTTGTTATGATGACGAGACTTTGCTAAGTCTAAAAGGTTATGAATTAGTGCTAGCATAACATGATTATGATGTATGATGATATACTGATAGTATATCTCGTATGATGAAGGAATGATAACCCTATACGTGTGATAGGATATGTATGCATGATGTAATAGTACTAGTACTAGTAAGTATGGACGATGACCTGAACATATCAGGATATGAACAGCCGATCGGGCTATAAACACAGCTTCGACCAGACTATAAACATGAGAGTCGATCGGACTATAAACACAGAGCCGATCGGGCTATAAACATGGTAAGAGTCGATCGGACTATAAACATGATAGTCGATCGGACTATAAACACAGAGTCGATCGGGCTATAAACATGGTAAGAGTCGATCGGACTATAAAATGGAGCCGACTGGGCTATAAACACGGAGCCGATTGGGCTATAAACACGGAGCCGATCGGGCTATAAACATGGAAGAGTCGATCGGACTATAAACATGGAGCCTTGTGCCGGCATAAGCCCACTGCTCATGTTGATGACAATGGTTTTGATGATGACGATGGTTATATGGCTACGATGATGAAATGGTTATGTGCTATGGTTTATGTGTATGAAATGATGCTTTCATGTTAAAATGTTTAACTCACTAAACGATTATGGTGTTTTATGAAAACTAGAACTCACCAGCGTAAGCTGACTTGATTTAGCATGTATTTCAGGTTAAAGCTATGATAAGAGAAGGCATGGAGCTCGGGCATCAACTCAGACGATCCATTGGTTTTGGCAATTCGATATGTTTTTTATACAGACACTTTATTGTATTATGTTTATCAAACTATGTCTATATTTCTGCTGCATGATTATGAAAGTTTTTAGTTTAAGAGCTATGTGTTATGATGAAAACCAACCTCTGTGGGGTCGCTCGGGAACGGGGCCTCACAATCGGGCATCCCGATCTGATATGATGGAAATTGGTACGCCATGTCGTGATACCACTTCCTTAATATAAATGCGAGTCAACTTCTCCATTTTGTCAGTTTCCTTAATAGCCAGAAAATGTGCAGATTTCGTTAATCGATCGACAATTACCCATATCGTATCACAACCACTTGGTGTACGAGGTAACTTAGTAATGAAATCCATCGAAATCTGTTCCCATTTCCACATCGGTATTTCTGGTTGTTGCAGTAAACCAGATGGTTTTTGATATTCAACTTTGACTTTAGAACAAGTCAAACATTTGCTAACGTACTTGGCAATGTCGGCCTTCATGTGAGGCCACCAATACAGTGCCTTCAAGTCATGATACATTTTGTCTGACCCCGGATGGACTGAATATCTAGACTTGTGCGCTTCATCCATCACAAGTTCCCTTAGACCACCATGCAAAGGTATCCAAAGTCGATTCATGAAACAAAGAGTTCCATCAGGCATGACATCCAATTGTTTTTCCATCCCTCGTAAGGATTCCTGTTCCAAGTTATCCTTTTCTAAGGCTTCAAGCTGAGCACTGCGTACCTTGTCAGGTAAGTCAGTATGTATCGTTAACATAAGTGCGCGGACCCGTCTTGTTGATGTTGTGTCTTTTCTGCTTAGAGCATCAGCTACCACATTAGATTTTCCCGGATGATATTTGATCGCACATTCGTAGTCATTCAACAACTCGACCCACCGTCGCTGTCTCATATTGAGTTCCTTCTAATCAAAGATATGTTGCAGACTTTTATGATCAGTATAAATGGTACACCTGGTTCCATATAAGTAATGCCTCCAAATCTTCAAGACAAATACCACTGCTCCTAACTCCAAGTCATGAGTAGTGTAATTCTTTTCGTGTGGTCGCAGTTGTCGTGAAGCGTAAGCAATCACTTTATCACGTTCCATCTAAACACATCCCAAACCTTGAGCAGATGCATCACAATACACCACAAAGTCTTCCGTTCCTTCCGGTAAGGACAGAATCGGTGCACTGCAAAGTTTTTGTTTCAGTAGCTGGAATGCAACTTCCTGTTTATCCGTCCAAACATATTTCGTCCCTTTGTGAGTAAGAGATGTAAGTGGTTGAGCAATCTTTGAGAAACCCTCAATGAATCGTCGGTAGTAACCCGCTAAACCTAGGAATTGTCGTACCTCGGTAGAGGTCTTTGGCGCTTCCCAATTCTTAATCGCCTCAACTTTCGCTGGATCAACATGTATTCCCTTTTCGTTGACTATATGACCCAAGAATTGAACTTCTCGCATCCAGAAGTCACATTTCGAGAACTTAGCGTACAATTGTTCTTGCTTCAGTAATTCTAACAGCAATCGAAGATGTTCAGCGTGCTCCTCCTCAGTTTGAGAATAGATGAGAATTTCATCAATGAAAACAATGACAAACTTATCAAGATAAGGTTTGCAGACTCGGTTCATGAGATCCATGAATACTGCTGGAGCGTTTGTCAACCCAAATGGCATGACCAAGAATTCGTAATGGCCATAACGCGTTCTGAATGCTGTCTTTGGAATATCTTTCTCTTGGACTCTGAGTTGATGATAACCAGATCTGAGATCAGTTTTCGAGTAGTAACTCGAACCTTGCAACTGATCGAACTGATCGTCAATTCGGGGTAGTGGATACCGATTTTTGATGGTACCCTTGTTAAGTTCCCGATAATCGACACACATATGGAAAGTCCCATCCTTTTTCTTAACAAATAAGACTGGAGCTCCCCAAGGTGAAAAACTAGGTTGTATAAAGCCCTTATCCAACAACTCTTGCAGTTGTGTAGATAACTCTTGCATTTCTGATGGTGCAAGTCGATAAGGCGCTCTAGCTATCGGTGCTGCGTCTGGTGTAAGGTCGATTCGGAATTCCACTTGTCTGGTAGGAGGTAACCCTGGTAGGTCTTCTGGAAATACTTCTGGAAATTCACAAACCATTGGGATGTCTTCGATCTTCTTTTCAGCTACCGGCTTTTCAGTTATAAGTGTTATAACTGCTATATGACCTTTTCGCAGACATTTGTGTGCCTTCATACAAGATATGAGACGCAGTGGCATACTCCTCTTCTCGCCTTGTACATATAGTGTCTCTCCATGTGGAAGAGGTATACGAACAATCTTTTCCTGGCATACTATTTCAGCTTGGTGTTTCGACAACCAGTCCATGCCTATGACGACATTAAAACTGCCTAAGGCAATAGGCATAAGGTCAATGTCTAGTGTTTGACCCATCAAATCAAGGATACATCCTTTAAGGATATGTTCTAATACAATTAACTTACCATCAGCTAGTTCTACAGTGTATTGGTTTTCTAAGGCAGTAGGACTAACATTTAGTAATTCACAGAATTTACTAGATACAAAACTCCGGTCTGCACCAATGTAAAATAGCATAGAGGCAGAGTGATTATTCAAGAGGAACGTACCAGTAACAATGTTGGGATCCTCCCGTGCCTGGTGCCCTCCAATCACGAAAGCCCTGCCCCTAGCACCATTTGTGTTATTGTTATTATTGTTGTTGGTGCCATTGCCATTTTCGTTTGTATCAGTAGCCCCTCCTTTCTTGAGTTGTGGGAAATCCTTCTTAAAATGTCCAGGTTTGCCGCACTTAAAACAACCTTTCTGTGTGTTATTCTGGTTAGTTGGGTTTGTCTGTAATTCTCCACAGCAGTCTTTGGCTACATGACCTGCTTTACCGCACCGTTTGCACTGGTACTTATCACACTGTTTCCCAACATGATGTAATCCACATTTATTGCACTTTGGGTATTTACCAATATACCCCCCGGATGACTGCTGACTGATGTTTGAATTGTGATGAGTCTTGTTTGACTCATGCTTACTGTTCTGCTGAAATGATTGTTGAGTGGAGTTTTTGAAGTTGCTACTCTCCCACTTCCTTTTGTGGTCTCCCACTTTAGCAGCAGCTGTTCTTTTGGGCAAAGTTCCCTGCTGTACTGTCTGAGCAGTCAATTGGTGCGCCAACCGAACAGCTTATTGTATGGTTGTGGGATTTGCAGATGTGACCGGTCCTTGGATAGGGGATACTAACCCTTCAATGTACCTCTTGATCAACTTGCTAGGCATAGTTGCCCTGTGAGGTAAGAGCTTTGCTAGTTCGTGAGATCGAGTAATGAATTCCTTGATATCAGACTTTTCCATCTTGAGGTTCCAGTATTCGTCCTCAAGCTTTTGTACCTTGTTGCGGGGCAATACTCCTCCTGCAACAATGTCTTGAATCCGTCCCAAGTAAGCGCATTGGCCACACCCAGGCCTAATGTCTAACCTTGCTTTCTTCTGGACAATTGCACATTATGAACACCGACCAAGACTTTTCAATCCATCGAAGAAGTCCAACAGCTCCTTCCGATCCTTTGAAATTGTGCGGTTTGCAGTCCAAGAATGTCTTGAACGTGCACACTTGTGGGTTCAATAGCCCCCCAATGGACCATGTGGTCCTGTTTGATGTGTCTGTGTGTAGTTAGCAATTGCCTCAGCAATCCTATTGTTAGTGAGTGCATCAAGTTATGTTGTGGTCATGTTGATGTTGCCTTTATGTATGCACCTTTAACGGGTATCTTTCCTGCATGATCACTCTAGTTCTTCTTAACTCGAGTGATAGTGTCTGTTTGGTGGTACTTCAAGCGTGACAAGAAGTAGGTTTTGAATTTTCATCTTACAGTTGATGGGTTCATAAAGTGGTCCTTGTATATCGTACATGCGGAAATACCAAGAGCTACAAGAATGTTTTCGAGGAGTTAGAAAGAAAATTGATGTTTTCTTATCAAGGCTGAAGCCACAACTTTATTAACTATGGTCAGTGTTGTAAAGAGTGATGGATTATTTGTCAAAAATAGAAATTAAGTGGGACTAGTAGATACAGTCCAGAACTAAGGAATGGTTTTGTTTGAGTCATTGGGTTTATTTCATCCGCTGACTCGTTGAGTGAGCCATAGGGCCTATTTCATCCCCTGACTTGTTCGAGTTATCCATAGGATCTATTTCATCCCTTGACTTGTTTTATTGAGTCATAGGGCCTATTTCATCCCTTGACTTGTTTTAGTGAGTCACAGAGCCTATTTCATCCCCTGACTTGTTTTTGTGAATCATAGAGCCTATTTCATCTCTCTAGTAACCTAGTGATCTATCCAGCTGCCTCTTGCATGTTGTGAATCTCTCGATTCATACGTGCAACAAAAGCTGTAAATGCTTACTCTGGTGAGTATCTCAGAGTTGGTAATGTCCAACTACTAGTAGTAGTGTCAGAAGTAGGTGGCGGAAGTACTCGCTCCTCACGCACCCAGCTGCGAATTAGATCAGGGATCCACTGCCAACACTGGCTGTTTTCCCTCTGTCGTATGTGTATCTCCTCGTCGTAGTGAATCGTGTCATCCATTGGCTCAAGTCGCCTCTTCTTGGATGCTAGTGATGTTACGAATTGATGTTCCTTGTCACTAGTAGGTGTGGACGATGATGTCACGTTCGTTACATAATACCATATGTAATTGCTATGCAAACTATTGTGTAAGAAAGTGCGTCTATTGTCCAACAGTTATAGCCTAAGTCTACCAATGCAAACCTAGTTCGTTATAACCAATATATCTGATACCAATCTGTCACACCCCCAATTTTCAACTAACAGAATCATACCGTTTAGGGCGTGACAAACAAGGATCTCAAGCATTAAACATAACGAAAGACATCTATTTGCTTTTCAAACATAATTTTGGTCTAAAATGTAATATCAAAGTTTTAACGTTTGAGGAAGCGCTTTAAAACAAATAACAAAACGTAACAATTTGAAAATGTAAATTACAAATCCAAAAGCATTCAATGTTTTAATTAATCAAAGCTAAAACACTTGAACTGAAATGTATGCATGAGACTCCACATCCTAGTCCATGCTTGTCCTTACTTGTGCTTTAGTGTCCTGAGAAAACATGTAAATCAAGTCAACACAAAGGTTGGTGCCTACACAGGTTTGAATAATCACAAATGTTTGAAACAACTGTTTGAAATGAACTGTTTGCAGATAACATAATCACACATGCATAGTCATGATAGCTAGTCATTTGTACTATTTACATAAGCGGTCGACACCGAAGCTGACTGTTAGAATGTTGGTTGCCATTCCACTATTGTCTAGCACAAACAATAGTAATGTTTGAATTGGCTAGTTAAACACTTTCGTAGACCTACAATCTACCAAGTGAGGTTTGTCAAACCCAATAGATCTATTTCCAACTACCACGCTTTGCACTACGGCAAACCAAACGGTTCGATATGTAAGGACTTGTAATGCTATGTTCGCACTTATCGTAAATAGCTGACTCATGCAAGTGATATGTATCTAAAATGTTTGTTTGCACATCTTTTCTCCCCCAAAACAGTTAAAATAAGAAAAGGGGCCGTGTACTCACCTTTGAATGAAGTAGAATGATCAAACACACGTGAAATCGCGTAGATAATCCTCTACGAAGAATCTGTGTTTTTACAATAACGTTGTGTTATTCGGGATGGCGTTTTGTGTTTGAAATCACATACGTGTCAACACACGTATGTTAGATTGTTAGAAACGTGCATATATAAGTACGCGTGGCTTTAAAGTCGTTTAATTAAATCATATAGTCGTCTATGATTTTATTTAAATAAGCGTAATTAAACGTGATTATGCTTTCGGGTTAAAATATAAATTTTTATCATTCCAACTTGTTCGAAATGAAATTCTGGTTCCAACGCAATTCGAACGGGTCGAATCGGAGTTAAAACGAGAAAGTTATGTTTAAAATACAAAACTTTGTTAAAATTTCAAAACCCAGTGGAGCCCCAGGTTCGAACCCGTGACCCTCTACTCTAAGCCCATACGTCTGACCAACTGCTCCGCTTCAATTTTCTTTAACAGGTTGATGTTTAAATGGTTTTAATCACAACCTAGCTGGTTCCCCCTTGTTTTATCCTTAACCGAACCTATTGATTCAAATTGAGCCCCAATTCGAATAGAATCAAACCCAAACCATAGGGTTAATGTTACAGGAATTCAACCGAATCTAGAAGTGGTGTTAGTCTGATTATAAATCAATAGAATGCTCCAATTCGTGATCTACATAGTTTCGAACATGGCCATTAACAACTCATCATTCAATTGATCGAATTCATTTTGTTTAAACTGAGATTTGATAGGGTTTTCATTCAAAAAGTGATTTCGAAGCTATATGAATAATTCAATTTGATTTCATGTTTGTTTTCATCAAAAACCCCAATTCGTTATTCTTTAAGAACCCTAAAACTAGTTCTCATTCAATTCATTATAATCATGTGAAATCATCATAGGGTTTTTATTAAATAACATATTTCGAACCTACCCACATGGTTTAATTTGAGTATTAAACTCGTTCGAAGCAAAATCCCCAATTCGTTCATATAATGAACCCTAGAAAAACAAAATCCTTTAATTCGTTGTTGTAACATCCAATTAACATAGGGTTTTCAGTTAATGACTGATTTCGAAACTGTCTGTATATGTTAATTGGATTATTAAACTCGTTTGAATCAAAACCCCCAAATCGTTCTAACTCAAGAACCCTAGAATTCGAAATCTATCCATTCGCTGCTTTTAATTGAAATTGTCATAGTATTTTCTTTACAAGGATGATTTCGAACCTCTCTGCAAAGTTTAATTTGATTTTTAAACTCGTTTGATCAAAAACCCCCAAAACGTATTCTAGGATGAACCCTAGAATCTGAACTCAAAAACTTCGATGTTAGAGTCACCAATTATCATGGGGCTAAGCTTAGTCGGCCTGTTTAGGTTATATAGAAGACGATTATTACCTGGTTTGATGTTGAATAGGTGTATTTCAACTATATAGCAGTTCTTCGGCCGCCCCTTGATTCAAATCCGTCTCCCGATGTTTATTCTTTTGAATTGTAGTGTGCAGAACTCACTAATGGTGCCGATGTAGGTTTATGAAGCTTAAATTTGATTGTTTAGCTTCGTATTATACATCCTCGAGTTCAACCGACTTTGGTTACAATTTTTGTGTTATTATTTCTTTTAAATTCGACAATTATGAGGTTAATAACTGTTGGTAACAGTTGTTCATCATCATTGTGTGTTGATTGATGAATTAATTCGATCAATTACCGTGGTTTCGTTTGAATTTCGAATTAAATTGTTATTTTGGCCGAAATTTGACTTATAAAAGTCAAAATTGATAATTGTAATCCTTTACAAGTTAAAACTTTATAACTTAAGTGTTTTAGGATTTATTTTGTTTAATTCTAATCCCTTAGATTTGATTTTTTTTTACAATTTCATGTTGTTTCTGTTAAAATCTGATTAACGGGGTTAATCCAAAATGCTGGATTGTCACATAACTCATGCAAGTGATATGTATCTAAAAGCTTTTGTTTGCACATGTTTTCTCTCCCAAAATAGTAAAAGTGAAAAGGGGCCGTGTACACACCTGAGAATGTGAATCGAATGATCAAATGTTCGCGAAATCACGTAGACAGACTTCTACGAAAATCTGTGTTATAACAATAACGTTGTGTTATTCGGAATGTCAAATCGTGTTTGTGATCACATACGTGTTAACCCACGTATGTTAGATTGCTTGAAACATTCATACGAAAGTACGCATGAATTTGAGTTCGTTTGTTTAAATTGTATACGTATTTACGATTATACTTAAACACGTAATTATACGCGATTAATAATTTCAGTCAAAATATAAATTTTATTGTTTTATTTTGTTAGGAATTCCATTACGGTTTCAACGCAACTTGAACAGTTAAAACAGATTTAAAACGAGAGAGTTATGATTAAAACATCAAAAATGGCTTTAAAATCAAAAACCGGCATAATCCAGGTTCGAACCTGTGACCTCCCGGACACAACAATCCCATCTTACCATATGATCCAGCTAGGCATTCGCATTAGAATTCAGAAATGAATTGTTTTAAGCATTGAGATGCCCGGTTCCCTTTGTTAACCATAACCGAACCATATGGTTCCAATTGACCCACGGTTGACTCACCATTGGCCCTGTAACCATAGGGCTTTGGTTTGGGGGACCCAACCGAGTTCAACCATGCATCCAAATTGATAATCCAACAACCCTAAGCATTGAAATTTGATTTAACCTAGTTTCGAACGTGTACATCAAAAGTAACCATTTGATTTGATCAATGTCATTACTAGGGAGTTATAAACTCATGAGGTTTTCATAAAACAGTTACCACGAACCTATTGTAGTGGTTTAATTTGGATTTCATATCCATTTGTATCAAAACCCCCAATATGTTGTACACGACGAACCCTAACATTCAAATTCATACAATTCATTGTTATTTGATGGAATTAACAGGGTATCTTGTTAATTGGAGTCCTTAGAAACTTATGGTATCAATCAATTTGATTTTTGAACATTTTTACACAAAAATCCCCAAATTTGTTCATATGATGAACCCTAGAATTTGAACTTGAACAATTCGTTATTGTTACATGAATTTAGTATAGGGCTTTTATTAGAAACATCATTTAGAAACTGTGGGTAAGTTTAATTGTATTTTTGAATTTGTTTGGATCGAAAACCTCAAATTTGTTCTTGATATAAACCCTAGTAATCGAATTCTACTAATTCGATATTAGAACTCGAAATTAACTTGGGGTTACACTTAGTCGGACCTTTTAGGATGTGTAGGAGTAGATTTTTACCTGGTTTGATTTCGATTAGGTGTAGTTCGACTATTAGGTTTGATTTCGGTCAAGCTTTGATCCAAATCTTCTTCCCGCAGATTATTGCTTCGAATTGTTGTATGAAAAAGACTCTAAAGGTGCCGACTAAAGCTTCTGGGAGTTCAATTGCGTGAAATGTGATCGGATTTTGTGAGTTTGATAGTCACTTATTGACGGTTTCGCTTTTTGGTTCATTATTTCGTTAAATTCGATCATTAATAGGTTAATAACTGATAATAACGGTTGATAATCATCAGTGTGAGTTATTTGTGTGATTAATTCGTTTCATAACTGCTTTTTAACATGAAATTCGAATTTCAATTGACAAACAACTCAAATTTTGACTTTAATAGTCAAAATTGAACATTCTATATAATTTTAACATTTACTCTTATTAATTAAATGTTTATGAACTTATTTTGTTTAATTTTAATCCCTCTAATTTGATTTTGTTTAATATCGTATCGTTTCTGTTAGTTTCCGATTAACAAAGTTAACCCGGAATATCGGATTGTCGTATAACTCATGCAAGTGATATGTATCTAAAAGCTTTTTTTTGCACATGTTTTCTCCCCCAAAACAGTAAAAGTAAAAAAGGGAATGTGTACGCATCTTAGATAGCAATAGAATGATCAACTTCTTGTGAAATCATGTAGACAACCTTCTACGAATAATCTGTGTATTTACGATAACGCTGTGTTATTCGAATTGTCCAATCATGTTTGTGGTCACATACGTGTTAACCCATATATTTTAGATGGTTTGAAATGTTCATACGAAAGTACGTATGGTTTTGAATTTGTTTGTTTGAATCGTATAAGTATATACGATGTCGTTTAAACACGCGTAATTATACGCGACTATGATTTCGAGTCAAAATGTAAATTTTGTCATTTCATTTTGTTCGAAATTAGATTCTGGTTCCAACGTAATTTGAACGGATTAAAACGGATTTAAAACAAATGTTTTATGATTAAAACATTAAAAATTGGTTTTAAATTTCAAAAACTGGCTGGGCAAGGATGGAACCCACGACCTCCCCCCTATAGCACACCCACTCTACCAGTCCAGCCCGCTAGAGAATTGCTTAAGGTTTCAGAAATTAATTCTTTTAACCTTTAGGTGACCGGCTTCCCTTTGTTAACTTTAACTGAACCAAATGGTTCCAATTGACCCATGATTTGAACCCGATCGATCCCAAAACCATAGTGCTATTATTCCATCATCTTAGGCGAGTTCAAAGGTGCTTTTAAGTTGACAAATAATCAACATTACACTGTTTAAATCGATCTAATCAAGTTCGAACCCTAGTTTTAAGCTCCCGATTCAAATCAGTTAAATCCGTTAATGTAAGTTCCTTATTTCATAGGGATTTCATTAAACAAGAGATTTCGAAGTGGTCTGTGCAATTTAATTTGAATATCCAGCATGTTTTGATCGAAACCCCCAAAACGAGTTTAGTTCAAGATTTTACAATCGATTTACATCAAATTTGATGTTGTTTAACAAAATTTAGTTAGGGTTTATGTTAATCGAGGTTTTTTTGAAACTAATAGTACCATTTAATTTGATTTTTAAACCCATTTCGATCGAAATCCCCAAAACCGTTTGTTTCAAGAATCCTAGAACCCAACATCGTGCAATTCGATGCTTTTATATTAAATTGACATAGGGTTTTTGTTTACTATGTTAACACGAAGCTGATGATGTGATTTGATTTGATTTTTGAATTCATTTGGTTAAAACCCCCAATTCGTTCTTGTTCAAGAACCCTAGAATCTAAAATCTTATAATTTGATAGCAGGACTCAGAATTATCATAGGGCTATGCTTAGTCGGCCCTTTTAGCATGTGCAGAAGTGAATGTTTACCTGATTTGATGTCCAATTGAAGTAGTTCTACTATATGCTTGAGTTCGGCCAACCCCCGATCAAAATCTTCTGTCCGCAACTCTTAGGATCGAATTGTTGTTTGCAGAAGCTTCTAATGATGCCGATTAGAGTGTTTAGATGTTCAGTTTTTGTGAATTATGGTCGGGTTATACGAATTTGATAATAATTAGAGACGGTTTCGACTTTTGAGTTGTTAAATGGGTTTAATTCGACAATTAATGGCTTAGTAACTAATAGTGGCCGTTAATCATCATCATTGTGTGTTGATTGAAAGTTTAATTCGGTTATAACTAGTTATTAACGTAGAATTCGAATTCCAATTAACCATTTGGCCGAATTTTGACTTGTAAAAGTCAAAATTGATAATTTCAATCCTTTACAAGTTTAATCCTTGTAATTTAAGTGTTTTGTGACCACTTTTGTTCAATTCAAGTGCTTGTAATTTGGTTTTGTAAGATTTCATATCATTTCTGTTAACTTTTGATTAACGGGGTTAACCGGGAATGCCAGATTGTCACATCATCCCCTTGTTGAATGAATTTTCGTCCCGAAAATTGTTAAATGTTAGAAGTAGTTAGGAGACTACTTGTGAGTTCAAAATGTACGTGTTAGTGCGCTATTTGATCATTCAGCTTACTTGTGTGTACCTACACACAAAGTCCAATGTTTGCAACACCACACCTAAGTGTGATCGTTCCATGTAACTGTTCGCATGCACACCGGTTAGTGCACCTAACTGTGAATGTTCGTGTTTGACCATACTGTACTATGTACCCTTGCACATAGCAAACTGTTTATAACTAATCATGTTTGTACTACCATACCATGTAACATATGAAATGTAACACATAAAATGTAATGTAGCACAAATGTTTGTAATCATGCTAATAAGTGTTTGAATTCTACAATATTTGTGTTCAGCACAAAGGTTTGTAACAAAATCAATTGTATAAAATGTTTGTGCTTACAGTTTGAAATCTGAAGTGTTGGAGTATGAAGTATCACATTTGTTCTTATAGAAAATCTATGTTTGTTTAGAGCTTTGGGTTTTTTTTTTAATAGTCAATTGGTTGCCGATGAGAAGGATTTTGTGAGTAATTTTTTCTGTTATTTTCATAACATATTTTTATGTATTTTGTATGATTGTATTTTTTAATGAGAAATTAGTATAAATTGAATAGTATAAATATTTATACTAAATTGAAATAGTAATTAATACACACACATGTTATTATATTGAAATAGTATATGTGTGTGTGAGTCTATATATATATATATATATGTATGTATGTATGTATGTAAGGAGATGATCAAAAATAGTATACACACACACACGTGGTTCTTTCTAAGGTTTCGGTGGTGTTTGGAAGAAGTAATGGTGATTTATTTGTTCTCATAGAAAATCGATGTTATTTTAGAGCTTTGGGTTTTTTTTCTAATTCAGTCAATTGATTGCCGGTGAGAAGGATTTTGTGAGTAATTTTTTCTATTATTTTCGCAACATATTTTTATGGATTTTGTATGATTTTATTTTTTAATGAGAAATTAGTATAAATTGAATAATATAAATATTTATATTAAATTGAAATAGTAATTAATATATACACAAACATGTTTTTATATTGAAATAGTATATGTGTGTATACATATATATAAGGAGATGATCAAAAATTAACCCTTCCTTATTTAAAAAGGAAGAAAAAACGTACATCTTTAAATTTACTTTAATATGGGCCCCAAAGTAAAAATATGTAGTTATTCGGTTAACGAAATAAGGAAGGGTTAACAAAGGAACCGCACCATATATATATATATATATATATATATATATATATATATATATATATATATATATATATATATATATTAAATAGTATGAATACTATAGTGAAAAAACGTGGTTCTTTCCAAGGTTTCGGTGGTGTTTGGAAGAAGTAATGGTGGTTTATTTGTTCTCATAGAAAATCGATGTTATTTTAGAGATTTGGGTTTTTTTTCTAATTCAGTCAATTGGTTGCCGGTGAGAAGGATTTTGTGAGTAATTTTTTCTATTATTTTCGTAACATATTTTTATGGATTTTGTATGATTTTATTTTTTAATGAGAAATTGGTATAAATTGAATAATATAAATATTTATATTAAATTGAAATAGTAATTAATATACACACACACATGTTATTATATTGAAATAGTATATGTGTGTATACATATATATATAAGGAGATGATCAAAAATTAACCCTTCCTTATTTAAAAAAGAAGAAAAAACATACACCTTTAAATTTACTTTAATATGGGTCCCAAAGTAAAAAGATGTAGTTATTCAGTTAACGAAATAAGGAAGGGTTAACAAAGGAACCGCACCATATATATATATATATATATATTAAATAGTATGAATACTATAGTGAAAAAACATGGTTCTTTCTAAGGTTTCAGCGGTGTTTGGAAGAAGTAATGGTGATTTATTTGTTCTCATAGAAAATCGATATTTGTTTAGAGCTTTGGGTTTTTTTTCTAATTCAGTCAATTGGTTGTCGGTGAGAAGAATTTTGTGAGTAATTTTTTCTATTATTTTCGTAACATATTTTTATGGATTTTGTATGATTTTATTTTTTAATCAGAAATTAGTATTGATTTCGTGATGAAAGATTTGATTTTGTTATGTAACTTATGCTTCTGCAAATGATATATAATACATGTTATCGGGATTGTACCGTGATAACCCGCCGCAACGCGCGGCTGGGTAAACCTAGTTATTATTATTATTATTATTATTATTATTATTATTATTATATTAAAAGGCAACACAATGAATAGTAATTATATACATATTTTATTGAAATAGTAAATACACACACACTCACACACAAACAAATATATATATATATATATATATATATATATATATATATATATATATATATATATATAAATTCATTTATTTCAATTATTTTGAACGAACAAGAAGAAAACAAAGAAAACAGAGGATCTGTTGAATTTCAAGTAGTAAGTTTCACCAATAAGATACGGAGACTTGCTTCACATTTGGAATTGCCTTGCGGATCAAATCATCCCTATAATATACAAAGACAAACTCCTTGATTAGTAAATATTATATATATGTATAGTGAAAAAACCGTGATCCTTTCTAGGGTTTCGATGGTATTCGGAGAATGTAACAGTGATTTATTGTTCTCATAAAAATTGATGTTTGTTTAGATATTTGAGTTTTTTTCAATTCAATCAATTGGTTGTCACTGATAAATATTGTGACTAATTTTTCTATTATTTTCGTAACATATTTGCTTGAGTTTTGTATATTTTTTATTAGAAATTTGCACAGGGTTCGTGATGAGAAATTTGATTTGCTATGTAAGTTATGCTTCTGCAAATGATATATAATACCCGTTTCAAGGAGTGTACTGTGATAACACGCCGCAACGTGCGAGGGAATAAACCTATATATAATTAAAGTTCATGAAAATGAATAGTAGTTACGTATATTTTTTATTAAATAGTAAATACACACACACACATATATATATTCATGACCTTTAATTATATATACATATATATTTTATTAAATAGTAAATACATACATACATACACAAATATATATATATATATATATATATATATATGTATATGGTTACTCTACAAAAGCAAAAAACCTTAAAAATGTGAGAAGAATCCATGGCTTGACATGTGCCAAGGATTAATTTTAAATAAAAAATACATTTATGTAATTTAACAATTAGTGGGTATATTCAAAAAATTAAATCGTAACCATTTCGCATCAGATTCGGAATCATAATTTACTTACATTTTTAATTTCAATGCAACAACGAAATCTCAATTAAAAAGATTAAAATCACGATCTATCGATGTTTATGGTTTTGACGTTAATGTGTCATGTATATTAATTTACGATTACGGTCATTCATATTATAAAGGATTGATGGATCAATCGAATACAAATGATGTCGACGATATGTTTTGTGAAATTGTGTTGTTTGATTTCATTAATTTTGATAATTACGGCGTTTTATGGTGTTTCTAGATAATTTTTTGTGTTTATGTGTAATGGAATATGATGTTTAACCAATTAACTAGGTTTGATGGTGAAATTATCTGAAGTATTTTCCTACCATCGAAATTGTAGTAGGGTTGTTCTGAGGTTTTTGCGTGTCCAGCCGTTTTATCGTTTGCCTTCGCCTGGGTGGTATTGGGGTTTATCTTCCGTTTTTTTTGGTTGGTGGACCTTTGTTTTGTAGGCACAATAGCTTTCTTTGATTCAGTGTTTGCTCATCTTCTAATGAAATAAAATCGGAATCATGTTCCTCCATAACAGCTTTCCTTTCATTTTGGTATCAGATTCTCTAATATTAATGGGTTTGCTTTTGAGATCAATTTTACATCAAGAATCAGCCAAGTCAAGTATGATGGGAGTTGATTTGGTGTTAGTAAATCTACTGAAATATGTCTTTAGAGCGATTCGTTCATTTTCCTAACAGATCGATGATTAAAAAACACCATTTACCAATCAGTAGCATGTTGTAAACACAATACACATTTAAAAAATGTACAACAAAGACATAAAAAGAGTATAAAACACCATGAATATACAACATTTAAAACCTAACATTTAATATTATTGAATCATTAAACATCAAAGATGACACAAACACCACATCTGAAAAACACCAACAACAACATTAAAACCCATGATCATGAAACACCATACAATATTATCAGAACAACATAATTAAAACAGAATGCAACATTACACATTTAACACAAACACCATACATATTTAAAATCTCCCAATAATTTTTAACACCATCACAACAGACTAAAAAACAACCGAAAACACCATGCATTATACCATGTTTTACCTCTTCGGTGAGAACAAGCATTATGTGTATGACCATCGGCACTGTCAAGTTTGAATTCAGTATCAGTAGAAACACGAATCGATTGCCTGTAAAAAAATCATAAAATTTATAAACGTGAGAACATTAAACTGAAAAATTCATAAAATTTATCAACTTACGTTTGTATTTTAGCGATAATCGATCGACGTAAGCCATTTGTTTACGAGAGTGTTGATTTCGGAAAAAAAATTAGGTTTTTACCGTCAATTACGGAAAAATACGAATGTTGCGGTGTTTTAGTTCAATTTTAAAAAACGCCAAACGACGGATTTGCCCATATAGATTATTTACGCACTTCAAAAACACCAAAATATTTACAAAAATGCCACCGCTTTGATCTCACCGTCAAACACTACGGATCTACGGTCCATATTGCTTCTTACACTTTTTAAGCATTTATCCCTTTGTAGAATTTCCCTACCCTATATATCTATACTACTTTATAATGAGTATAGGTGAGATGAAATTGAAGTGTCTTAAATTTAAGAAAAATACAAGTTCACAAGCATGTGGTACTACCCATCTAAGCCTAAATCCACTCCAAGGTTTGCTTAAACTTTGAATACGAATGAAACCCTGGTTTATGCTTTCCATCTCCCCCAAAATTCCTATACCATTCTAGGCATCCACTCTCCAAACCAGGTAATAGTTTGATTGATCATCATTCCCCTTTGATTCTTTTTACCTTAATCGGTTAATATCTCCACCAGGTGAATGGGATTTCAGAACCGAATCTTGAAGCAACTATCTTGATATACTCGCCACTGAAGCATCAACCTAAAACTGGTAAGCATCCTATCCTTCTTTTCGTCGATTTTGAATCAATAGAACCGGTTAGAGCAAATTATGAAGAAAATTGGCTCCAAATTCAAATGTTTGAAATCTCTGATTTCTTCTTTAATTAGGATGCCGCTCTTCACTCGAAGAAGAGAGCGCCGAGAGGGTTCTGGAAGCCACGTCTTGTTTCATCGGAGATGAGGGAAATTCTTGGTGGTAAAAACGAAATCCCCTGCAAAGAGGCTCTCAAGGTGATATGGGCTGATATCAAAGAAAATGGTCATCAGGTAAAGCTTTTTTTACTCAAGAAACCCTAACTTACTTTAGACTGCAATCGACTTGAACATTTTATATGAAACCTTAGCTTGCTTGTACATATAACATTAAGTTTTATGTTCAGTAATAGTTGATGATTTTGGTAGTGATTGAAGGTTTTTGGTTATTTTTTTCAATTCTAACTTAAAATTTTAAACTTGTGAGTGTGTAGTGAATTCATGATCCAGTAAATAAAATGGTGATTGTATGTGACGATTAGCTTAAAAAAATCTTTGGAGAAAGGGATGAGGGTGGATTTCTTGAGATATTTGCAAAAAATGATTATACATTTATTAGATAATATCTGGTTATCATTATCATTATAAATTTCAAGAGAAAATGAGGCTTAAAGATTGTGTTAATATCATTTAGGAAATAATATGTTTATTTTAAATGTTATTCCATGTATAATCCTTTTTTATACTTATGTAGGTACGATGCAAGTGCAGGGAGTGGTAACTGAGAAGAGAATGTAGCATCTGGACCACTAGAACAACTATTGTTGCTAGATTCACTGGAAATCAAGTATTCAAAGGCCATCCAAGTATTAAGTTTTTTTGAACGCTACTGAATACTGATATATTAAAACTACTTTATAAACCAGTCAAAACAGGCAAATTGTTAATCAAGCTGGTTTAGTTTATTAGCTTCTCGATGACAAGATCAAAAGTAGGTATAGTTTATTAGTTTTCACCCAATACTTTCACGTGCCCATTATCTTGTTTATATATATATATATATAACATGGCCTTGATTATCAGTTTATAATAGTAATTATAACATCTTCTTTCAACAGTTTGCTGTGTTATGTGCTTTAGAGACGAAATCTGTCTATTTTTGTTCATGATTTAAAGAAAATATATTGAATTTAGTTGAAAATCATTTTAGTTCAACTATAGTAAATAATAAATCTGTATAAACTATGACCCCTGCTTTGGAAATTGGAGATGGGTTCATGCTAGAATGGAAAGAAACAATTTAATGCTTCTTATGCAGTTTGTATTGATGTTTATAGATCAAAAGTAAGCATAATCAAAGTCACAGGTCTCTTAGCCTCTAATGGACCAGCCAAAGGCTGCTCTAGAGATGTGCAGCAACTATGATCTTGTGTGTGATGCATTTGCCGTGGTAAGATTCTCGACAACATCAGATCTTTTTGGTTCCTCACTTATGAATATGTTTCTTTGGAAGATACATTTGTTTGCATTATGGTGTCAATTTGTTTTTATTTATATGCTTTAAGAACTTCAAAAATGCCAAATATATGTTTTGATCTTGTGTCATGGTCTTGCCTTTATATTTCCTCCGGTTGGTTTCTACTGGTGCAGGGGATTTATCACCCACTCATTCCATTAGATTGGGTTTGGCTTTGAACTTTTTTCTGTTTTTTATTGCAAGACAATGAGTTGTTAGGAAAGGTAGCAAAATTTGTAAAATGATACCTGTTGATTTTTTTGAGTCTTCTGGCACATCCCTAGCACTAACTAATATTGTAGAATTTAAACTAGCATTAGGCCATTAGAACAAAATTATTCATTTACTGGTAATCATAACTTTTGGGATTTGATTACTCAGGGGGCAACAAAACTGATCTAAGTGTAGTGTATCCCATGCACAACAATATGTGAAAATGACTGTTTATCCTGGTAGTCAAAGTCTCAGAGTGCATGCGCATAGGTACTACCATTAACCAAAAAACACAATCTTTCATGGCAAGAAAATGTATTATCATAAACCAAAAAACACAATTTGTATGCACAAAAACACTTTCTTACATCTGAAAAACACAAAATGTTTTCATTAATTTTCCAATTTTGGTTATTTTTATTTGTTTTTGGAATTTTTACGTGAACCATGATATGAAACATGATCTGGAATTTCCTGTTGCATTACATCTGCTGCACCAGAAAAAGAAGTTTAAGGAATTTCAAGATAGAATGAAAATATATGTTGCATTTTAAAGAACAAGAACATAAACTGAACTGGGCATTATTTCTTCTATTTGAGAAGTTCATGGTGATCGTTAGTATATTTGAGACTAATCATAGTTGTTGATGTAGGTTTGGGCATTATGTGACAAGGCAAAAGAGATAGTAATAGGCAAATCAATGTTCTGGTATAATTTTTTATTTTTGCATTTTTTTATAGTGATTCAAATAAAGGGTGTCTTGATATCGTATGAAAAGTATGTGTGCAACCAGTAAAAAGCCTGAGACTATTTGTGTTGATATTCACGGGCAGTTCCATGATCTTGCTGAACTTTTTCGTATTGTAGGAAAGGTATCCTTTTTGCTGTTATCTCTGCAAACTTTATAAAGGATATAATTGATGTTATTAAGAGAATACACATTTTTTGTATGTTTTAGGTTGTGTTTAAGATCATCTATTTACTTATTATTTTTTTTAACAACATATAACCAGATTTATATTATTTAATCATATGTCACACTGTCCGGATACAAACTACCTATTTATGGGAGATTATGAGGATCGAGGGTCTTATTTTGTTGAAACTGTCACAGTGAGTATATCCTTTCTTATGCCGTCCTGATGTGTTTGTATGTATATTACTTTGATCTTTTACCAATTAATGTGGTTGAATACTATGTAAATTGTTAAGATTTTGACTTTGTAATCAGTTATAATTTTTGATCCTAATTGATATCATTGGTTGCCTTTGGTTTTAAATCATACAAGAGGAGTGGAGCTTGATGCAGTTGTAGTTGCTACAGTTATATTCAATCATGATTCAAAGATAGCTATATTCCCACTTGTGAGTATCACAACCGCTCTTGTTGCTAAAAAAACTCAAAGATTGCTATATTCCTTCTTGGCGGGTGGACCTATTAAAATTAAAATTCTTAAACAGATCAACCTGAATGTGACCCGTTTAGTCAAGCATGTTATGCGACCCATTTATTAAATATGCTAGATACGAAACCCAAAAGATGATCATTACCTTACCTTTTCATGTTTGGATCGTCGTCTAGAATTGCCTCCCTTAAATTATGGTAAAAAAAGGAAGGATATTGATTATCTATAAGAAGCACAAATGGGTTCTGATATGGAAGGAACTTGGAACATAATTTAAAGAAGGAAGACCTATTGTTGAATCCTTGGCAATTTCAGTGATTGCTTGTGTGGAAATGTTGCTAGAAGACAAACCTAATGTTTAATCCTAGGACGTTTATCAATTTTAATCCTCATGAATAGAGATCAAGGTAGTAAGATTGCATGTTAATGAATTATTAATTTGAAAATTATTAAAATTTTTATCATTCTTATGCTTAGATGTTACATTTGTTTATGTTCAGGAATTAAGTGCGTTTTGGCCTTTTCTAGCAGCAAATTGCCTAAGAAGTTGTCACGTATAGCAACTCCTCAGCTGTGTGACAATTTTGCAATTCAATTTTATCTTTTTGGAAACATTTTTATCATAATCGTTGATCAATCTTCAACAATTAGGTATTTTACCATGTGGTTCCAAATAGCAGCAAGAATATGAATATGAAGATAATCCAAACACATTATCAGAGGATCTTGAAGTGGATGCTACATTGCCACTTTCAAAACTTAATTTCAATGAAGATGCGAGTGCAGGTTACAAATCCAATCCAATTACAAAAATCCGTTTAAAATTTCTATATATTTTCTTACTCTAATATGCGGCAATTAAATCTAGATCAAGTCACTACCACTATAATTGTATTCTTTATGTAGAAAGCTTTCTAATCATATACATTATATTGATTTATTTTGTAATGAAAACTTATCATGTCTTAAAGTTTATGTAAATTTATATCAAATTTATAATTCTATTCTTCATTGGTTTTTTATTGTTCATTTCACATATGGATATGAATTGCTTATTCACACATGGATTTCATTGGTTTTGTATTGCTCATATGATGGATTTACTCATCCGCTGTAGATTTGTTACTTTGCACTTAGATTTTTTCATCCATGTATTAATTGTTTATTCACACAAGGATTGTTTATCTACATTTAACCACACAAGGATTGTTCATTCGCATTTGTTGTGTTCAAAGTTGTGAATATGCTTTGACACCGCCGCATAGCGCGGGTTTACTACTAGTATATATATGTATATATATGTATATAGGGGAATGTTTAAAAGAAAACTCCCCACTATGGAGAAAACTAAGAAAACTCATACTAACCAATCAACTTTTTTTAAAAAAAATTCCATGATTTTTTATTATTAGCTTAGAAATGTTATAAACAATTTTTTCAATAAAAATATGTAGATCATAAAGTTACATATATGTACCTTATATATGTAGTGTACAAGTTACATATATGTAATAATATGAGTTACATATATTTTTTTTCTTTTTTTCATTTTGTTAACAAATCTAACCTTGTAATAAAACGAAAAAATGAAATTGATTGATAATAATTTTGATTAGTTTTCTCAAAAATGAAGGTTTTCATTGGAACCCTCCCCTATATATATAATGGTGAATGACACCATAAGGCGTACCTCACTGACCAGTCCCACGGTCAACATGAGGGAGGTAATCGCGTGATCAGGAAAAATTGGATAATACCGGGCTTTGAACCCTAGACGTCTATTATAGATTCATACCCCCTTAACATTAGGCCACCATCATGGGGACATATATATAATGATGTATAGTAAAATGAATAGTAATGCATAGGTGTCTGATTCATGTAGTGACATTTGATAATTTAGACTTGGATCATCAGAAGTGTTTTTTTTGCTTGAAAAGTTTTAAAGAAAGAAGAGATAGTAAATTTAAGAGACTCGCTTATTAAATTTGGTTTTGTTTTAAATCAAACGATTGGTTGCCGGCAAGAAGGATTTTGAGAAAAAAAATTCTATTATTTTTGAAACATATTTATGAGTATTTGGTATGATTTTATATTTTTATAAAAAAATTGTATAGATTTCGTGATAAGATATTAGATTTTGCTGTGTACTTATGCTTCTGCAAATTATATATAATATTCATTCTCGAGAGTATACAGTAATAACCCGCCGCAATGCATATATATATATATATATATTAAAGTGAAACCTAGTATAAACATATACATTATATTGAAATAGTTCTATTTAATAGTATGAATGTTAAACACACACACACACACACACATATAAGGAGAATTACATATTTCCTCTTCTTAAATTGAATATATATATATATATATATATATATATATATATATATTAAAGTGCAACCAAAATGAATAATATAAATATATACATATATTGAAATAGTTTTATTGAATAGTATGAATGTTAAGTATACACAAACACACACACACACACATACATATACATGTGTGTGTGTTATATAGGGATTAAACCTGAATAAATATGTGGTCCAAATTAAACCTGAATAAATAATTGCTTTTTGAATAATTAAATCATTTTTATTGTGGGTATACGTGAACCACATATTTATTTTCAATATTTCAAATTAATGGCTCACATAGAGTTTAAGAGTTTTCTCTTTAAGATTGAGTTTTCATTGTATTCAATTCATATATATATACTAGGTTATTAACCCGTATACAACATGAAGTTGTATAAATAATAAATGTTTGTTAAATTGATTACTTATAAAAAATTAGAGATCGATAAAGTAAACTTTTTAACATTTTCTAAAAGAAAAATAGTATAATTTACAAATCTTTAAACACTTCTTTATATACAAGATTTTATATACAAAAACAATATTGTAATAAATATTTGATATGATAAAAATTACCTATTACATATAATAATAAAATATAACAAATTAAAGTTTCCCTTAAGATGTTGATTAAATTTATCTAAGAAAGGAGAAATAAAAAATCACTAAAATGTGTTAAATATGATAGTATGAACTAAATATTGACAACAAATGTTTTAAAAATCATAATTAATAAAGTATGATTATTATAGGTTTAATAACTATACGAACCACATATCAAAAACTATATGTTCTAAGATAATAAATTCCTATAAAATTAAGAACTAAAACTTAGTTTAAAAAAAACAACATATTCATTATTATTTGACATATTGCATTTTTACCATCTAACGA
The DNA here is from genome assembly GCA_009363875.1 of Mikania micrantha. Taxonomy (NCBI): domain Eukaryota; kingdom Viridiplantae; phylum Streptophyta; class Magnoliopsida; order Asterales; family Asteraceae; genus Mikania; species Mikania micrantha. The sequence continues at coordinate 31,739,679 of CM018681.1, forward strand.
AATTAAATTATTAAAAATTATAAATATATATAAATAATAATTATTATCATTATTTTTCATTTTTTTAACTAGAATTTAAAACTTTTGAATTATGTATCTTGATAATCCAAAGTATGAAATAATAATTAAAACTTTTGACATGATTGTAATTTAATTAACATTTAAAGATAATTAGACTTAATTAATTTACCTCATTTAAAGTATGAATTAATTATATTTATTAAATGAAATTAATTTTTAAAATATCTAGAATTAATATAGTAATGACATGTGGGAAACATATGACATGAATAGCCTAAAATGATGCCATGTAGCACAAATATGATGTGGATAGCCTAAAATGATGCCATGTTGCCAATTGTTACTCTTTTATTAGGCCATGTGTTATGCATCACACCCCCTCACTCCACGTAGGCGCCACGTAGGCGCCACATAATCAACCAACACCATCATCCCCTTATCACTCCACATCATCTTTTCATATGCTATCAATCACTCCCTCATCACTTCCCTATCACTCCACGTGATCACCACATTTTTCCTCCTTTCTTCTCCCCTTTCTTCTCCTTCACGCGGTGAAGCTGTAACACCCAGCCTCGTTTTACCAGCAATATTGTCCGCTTTTCCAAATTATAGCTCACGGCTTTGCTTTTGGTCGCCCGGGTGAAAACTTCCCAGGGGGTCACCCATCCTGGATTGATGTCACCTGAGCACGCTTAACTGTGGAGTTCTCCTCTCATCCACTACCATTAAGCCCCAAAACGCGTTGTTGGTATAAGAGGCGGGTTATTACATATGAACCAAGGATCTCTCCTGTCCACGGCCGATGTGGGATTTGCTTAAGGTGTCACATACACCCCCCTGGGACTCATCGTCCTCGATGAGGTTTGCCCCGCTAGCCTCTCTGGCGTGTAGGATCTGCATAAGGTGTCCTCCAGACACCCCCCGGGACTGATCGCCCTAGATGAGGTTTGCCCCACATCCCGAACGGCACAGGAGTGGCTCTGATACCATTCTGTAACACCCCGCCTCGTTTTACCAGCAATATTGTCCGCTTTGCCAAATTATAGCTCACGGCTTTGAATTTGGTCGCCCGGGTGAAAACTTCCCAGGGGTCACCCATCCTGGATTGTTGTCACCTGAGCACGCTTAACTGTGGAGTTCTCCTCTCATCCACTACCATTAAGCCCCAAAACGCGTTGTTGGTATATGAGGCGGGTTATTACATATGAACCAAGGATCTCTCCTGTCCACGGCCGATGTGGGATTTGCCTAAGGTGTCACATACACCCCCCCTTGAGATTGGTATCAGAGCCATTGGTTTATAGCGAATTAGGTTGCATGACTAAAACCTAATCTATAGCCATATGACTCTAACACGAAACATTAATGTTGCATGTTCAGAAACATGCCGAGAGGACGACCAAGGCGAAATCCGAAGGAAAATCCACAAGTAAATCCGCAAGAAAACCCGCATGGCAATACTGAAACTGAGCAACTTGCTATCTCGGTAGAGATGGACCAGCTCATAAATAGACGAGTGGCTAATGCTATGGCCACTTACAAAAATCAACAACACACAGGAGAGGGAGGATCTGGTGCTATTGGCAACAATACAGGAGGTGGAAGTGGAGCTGTAGGTGGAAATGGTGCGGTAGGAGGCAGTGCGGCTGTCGAAACCACTGGTTCTGCACCAAAAGTATGTTCTTACAAGGATTTCTTGAACTGCCAACCTCTTAGCTTTAATGGAACCGATGGAGCTATCGCACTGATCCGATGGTGCGAAAAGATGGAAACGATATTCCGTATCAGTAATTGCCCTGAGGAATGCCAAGTCAAGTATGCCACTTGTACTCTGAATGGAGCAGCTCTTACATGGTGGAACAACCATGTTCAAGGTTTGGGCATTAATGAAGCCTATCAGATTCCTTGGTTAACACTGAAGCAAATGGTGATGGATGAATATTGTCCACGAAGTGAGATCCAGAAAATGGAAGAAAGAATTCTATAACCTGAAGGTGCAAGGAAGTGACATTGCCGGTTATACTACTAGATTTCATGAGCTAGCACAACTTTGCCCAACGATGGTCACTCCTGAGTACAAACGAATAGAGCAGTATCTGAAAGGGCTTCCTCCAAGTATTGAAGATATGGTGACTTCTTCTAAGCCAGATACCATTCAAAGTGCAATTCGGTTGGCTCATCGCCTGATTGATCAGGCAGTTCGTCGTGGAACGTTGGGGACAAAGGTACCTGAGGAAAAGCAAAACATTGGTAATAAACGAAAATGGAATAGCAATTCACCAAATCAACCACAAAAGAAACCGACTCAGGTTAGAGTCAACACAGCTATGACAACTGATAAGAAATCTTACATGGGAAAACTTCCCAAGTGTGAAAAATGTGGGTATCATCATGAGGGAGAGTGTAGGCCCTTCATGTGTAACAGATGTGGAAGACGTGGACATTTAGAGAGAAATTGTCGAGCTCCTGTATCTACATCGGTGACAGATAGCAACAGGGATAATAGGAGTTGTTTTGAATGTGGAGTCGTAGGTCATCTCAGGAAGAACTGCCCAAAGCTAGTAAATCAAGGTGGCAACAATGCTCGAGGTAGGGCCTTTGTTATTGCAGCCGGAGACGCCAAACGAGATCCAAACCTCGTGACGGGTACATTCTTTGTCAATAATCATTATGCTTCTGTCCTATTTGATACTGGGGCAGATAAGAGCTTTATGTCAACTAAATTTAGCACATTAATTGGAGCCAATCCAACTGCTCTACACGATAGATACACAATAGAACTAGCTAACGGAAAATTGATAGAAACTAGTGAGATAATTCAAGGGTGTACACTACAGTTAGGAGATTATGTTTTTGCAATAGATCTTTTATCGGTGAATCTAGGAAGTTTCGACGTTGTTGTCGGCATGGACTGGTTGTCCAAAAACCACGCAGAAATTGTATGTTGTCAGAAGGTAGTCTGTATTCCACTCCCAAGTGGGGAGACTCTCTCAATTCATGGTGAACAGAGCGGAAAGGCGTTGCAAATCATTTCCTGTATGAAATCCCACAAGTACCTACGGAAGGGATGTCAAGCAATATTAGCGCACGTCATGGAAAGAAAGTCAAAAGAGAAGCAACTAGAAGATATATCGATTGTACGAGAATATCCAGAGGTATTTCCTGAAGATTTGCCTAGATTACCTCCTAACAGGAAAGTCGAATTTCGAATTGATTTGGTGCCTGGTGTATCACCAATAGCTCGATCACTGTATAGACTAGCCCCATCAGAGATGCAGGAGCTATCTAACCAACTACAAAAGTTACTGGACAAAGGTTTCATAAGACCAAGCTTCTCACTATAGGGAGCACCCGTTTTATTCGTAAAGAAGAAAGATGGAACCTTTAGAATGTGCATTGATTACCGAGAATTGAACAAGTTGACAGTTAAGAATCGGTACCCGTTACCAAGGATAGATGATCTATTTGATTAGTTGCAAGGTTCCAGTTTCTATTCAAAGATCGATCTGCGTTCAGGATACCACCAGCTAAGGGTCAAGGACGAGGACGTTCCAATCACTGCTTTTAGAACCCGGTATGGCCATTATGAGTTTTTGGTTATGCCGTTTGGATTGACGAATGCCCCGGCAGTTTTTATGGACCTTATGAATAGGGTCTGTAAACCGTACTTGGATAAATTTGTCATTGTGTTCATCGATGATATACTTATTTATTCCAAGACCAAAGAAGATCATGAGCAACACCTCAGGCTTGTTCTGGAGTTGCTAAGAAATGAAAAACTATATGCCAAGTTTTCCAAATGTGAATTTTGGATGAGAGAAGTACAATTCTTTGGGCATGTAATCAAAAAGGAATACATGTTGATCCTGCCAAGATTGAAGCTATCAAGAATTGGAATGCACCCAAGACCCCGACGGAAGTACGCCAATTTCTCGGCTTAGCAGGATATTATAAAAGATTCATTGAAGGTTTCTCCAAGATAGCTTTACCACTGACTACATTGACGCAAAAGGATAAGAAATTTGAATGGAGCAACAAACAAGAGGCATCATTTCAATTGTTGAAGCAAAAACTATGCAGTGCACCTATTTTATCACTACCTGAAGGAATGGACGATTTTGTAGTGTATTGTGATGCATCACATCAAGGCTTGGATTATGTGCTAATGCAGAAAGACAAAGTCATTGCATACGCATCCCGGCAGCTCAAAACACATGAGAAGAACTACACTATGCATGATTTGGAACTAGAAGCTGTAGTGTTCGCACTCAAAATCTGGAGACACTACCTTTATGGTACAAAGTGTACTATTTACACTGACCTTAAAAGTCTCCATCATATCTTCGATTAAAAAGACTTGAATATGAGACAGCGTCGCTGGATTGAGTTACTCAATGATTATGATTGCAATATTCGCTATCATCCTGGCAAGGCAAATGTTGTCGCAGATGCTTTGAGCAGGAAAGAGCGAACCAAGACATTACGAGTGCGAGCTTTGGGGATGACTATTCAGACAAACCTTACTGCCTAAATTCGAAATGCCCAACTTGATGCTCTTAAGGAAGAAAACTTTCATGATGAATCTTTACGAGGCTTGGATAAGCAATTTGAGGTCAAGACTGACAGAACTCACTACTTTGCAAATAGAGTCTGGGTACCAAACTTTGGGAACCTAAGGAGCTTAGTAATGGATGAAGCTCATAAGTCTCGATACTCTGTACACCCTGGCTCTGATAAAATGTATCATGACCTCAAGGATTTTTATTGGTGGCCTAACATGAAGGCTGACATCGCTCTTTATGTTAGCAAATGTCTAACCTGCTCTAAAGTTAAAGCCGAGTATCAAAAACCATCAAAGTTGTTGCAGGAACCAGAGATTCCACAATGGAAGTAGGATCAAATTACAATGGACTTTGTCACGAAACTACCCAGAACTTCTAGTGGCTATGACACTATATGGGTAATAGTCGATCGTCTCACAAAGTCTGCACATTTCTTGCCTATGAAAGAAACTGATAAAATGGACAAACTCACAAGGCTTTACATCAAGGAAGTAGTTTCTCGACATGGAATTCCAACCTCCATCATCTCTGATTGAGACAGCAAATTCACCTCACGAGTATGGCAGATCCTACATGAGGCATTGGGTACTCGTTTGGATATGAGTACAGCACATCATCCTCAAACGGATGGTCAGAGTCAAAGGACTATCTAAACTCTGGAAGACATGCTTCGAGCATGTGTGATTGATTTTGGTAGCAGTTGGGATACACATCTGCCTTTGATCGAATTCTCATACAACAACAGTTATCACACGAGCATCAAGGAAGCTCCATTTGAAGCGTTGTACGGTCGTAAATACCGATCACCTATATGATGGACTGAGGTTGGTGAAAGTCAACTCACAGGTCCAGAACTCATTCAGGAAACGACAGATAAAATCTTTAAAATTCGAGACAGACTACGAGCCGCACAAGATCTCTAGAAGAGCTACGCTGACGTGAGACGCAAACCATTGTCTTTCCAAGTTGGAGACCGGGTCATGTTGAAGGTCTCACCTTGGAAAGGTGTTGTAAGATTCGGAAAACGTGGCAAATTGAATCCTCGATACATAGGGCTGTTTGAAATCATTGCAAAGGTAGGACCCGTTGCATACAAACTCAAACTACCTCCGGAACTCAGTGGGGTGCACGACACATTTCATGTGTCAAATCTCAAGAAGTGTTTGTCAGATGAAACGCTTGTGATACCGTTGGAAGAAATCCAAATCGATGATCAATTACACTTCATAGAGGAACCGGTGGAAATCATGGATCAGGAAGTAAAAGAGTTGAAACAAAGTCGTATTCCAATAGTATAGGTCCATTGGAACTCAAGGCGAGGACCGGAATTTACCTGGGAATGCGAAGGTCAGATGAAACTCAAATACCCCCAATTGTTTGATGACACATCTGTCTTGAGAAGCACAACTGAATTTCGGGACGAAATTCCAATGACGGGGGGAGACTATGACAATTCGCAATTCCAGGTTAGAATTTCGTGTCTTTAGTCTTAATTAAGTCTTATTAAGATTAAAATAATCAAAACAAACCATAAGAATCTAATACAAACTCATGAATCAAAGAAAGAACAATTGCACACATTTGAAACGTAAATCGCGAAAAATTTGAGAAAAGACAATTCGGCATACGTAATTGTCAAATTCTTGACAACCCAAACTTCCTAGCCACATTATATTCCTAATGGAATGTAATTGGAAGTATAACAATGGTGGTTGATCAAAAGTAGCAATTCCCGAAGATACGCGTAAAAAAGCCGAACAAACGATTGCGAAAATGGCAAAACCATTTAAAATCTTAAGCTTTTTCACGTTAGAGCCTTTACAATCTGGTTTATAGATATTTTTAAATAAACATCTGATGGAAACTTAGGGGAAAAGCCACAAGTCCATAAAATCAAGATTTTGACTTTGCAAGTCAAACTTTTCCACACCCTTCCTCCTTAAAAACTCAACCAGAGCCATCCCTTTCCCTTTCTGGAGCTTCCAATATACTTCAAAAATCATTTCTAGGCAATCCAAGCTGAGAACCAAGATCAAGAACAATCAAAACAAGAAATCAACCTATAAAAGTTGATTTTAAAGTGGGTTTTCAAGCCAAAACTCAACCAAGTAAGTTTTGATTTTAATTTTTGGTTCTAATAACTTCAAATAGGTTAAACAAACATGTTTGAATGATGGTTAAAGTTTGGAAACCATCAGATGCTCAAAAACCATGAAAAGGACATTTTTGTCGAAAAACCCGATTTTTCAAAGTTGTCCAAATCAAGATTTTTCTTCACAAAACTCTAGATATATGTTAAATATTAGGATCTGGAAAATTTGGCCCGGTAAAAATGTCAAAAGATCGGTTTTGGCACGCAAAAACTATGCTAGGCCTGTGTGTCTCGGCCAGCGGCCCCGCGTCTTGTGACAGTTGCATACAAGAAATACGTCATTGGTGACGGGATCACATTTGGTCGTTCTAGAAATCCATGTTGATTTAATAATTGTAATTGCTACCAGTTGATAGTACACGAAAAATGATGAACGTGGGCGAAAACCGTGTGCAAAACGGAGTCCTGGATTGCCCGAAATCGAAAAACGAAGAAAAATTTCTAAGTATTGAACGAATGGACTCATTGCGGTACGCGATGGAGGGATTGAGGGTCCTCCGCGGTACGCGATGCTTGGAAAATATCTAACATTCCTCCGGAAATCTTCGCGGTACGCGAAGCCCTTTTTGGCTTTTGGTCGCTGTACGCGACGGGTGTGGCGGTGCAACAATCTGATCTACTTCATCAGATTTCATGCATAAATTAAATTATTTTACAACCTTCGACTCAAGCTTTTACCAGACAAAGAACACGACCAGAACACCATCAAAACACCATCTTGAAGCCATCAGATCGCATATTTGAAGCCAGGGAACATGTTTACAAGTTCTGATCGTCATTTTAACCACAGATATCCGTCAGATTAGGTAATGATCCGTTTAAACTTTCTGGTTTGATTTTGATTGATTAGATCTTGATTTTTAACGTAATGACATAGTTAGGATTGTTGATTATTGCCTAGATGATGGCTAGGATTGATTATAAACAAAGAACACGAAGTTTTAACGATTAAATCCTTGTTTTGATCCGTTGTAATGCCCGGTTTGCATGAAACCATATCCATGATTATAATGGTTTAACCCATTTGATTATAACAATGTAGGTGATTAGTTGGATTAATCCTTGAAATGCAAGGTTAAATCCACGTGTTTCAAACTAATCACAACCATTAACATACTCATTGGAACGATAATCTGATGTTTATGATAATAGTCAGATTAGTATGTTAAACCTGGTTATTACACCTATTTTGATGCTACATTGTGATATTTCATGATAATTGGGTAATCAATAACAAGGATTGATCATTCCTAAGCCATTAAATTATCTAGAAACTGTTACAGTATCATAATCAACAACATTAACTATTTGGTTAATCCGAGATTATTCTGATTAATCAAGAGGGTCATCAACCTTGTAATAGGAACTTAATGCAATGTAGGTTCCTACATTATCATACATTGTATGATATAATATTAAATTAATCAATTAAATACTTAATATCCGTTTGATGATTTACAAAGCAATGTCTTTGACATTGAATGTTCAGAAAGATCTAATCAGTAAACCAGAACATAAATAACTCATTAAATATAACTAAATGCAGAATCATCTCTTTGTTATCAGCTTTGAGATATTTTGCTACCTATATATCATCAGGTGAGTTTCGTACAACCCCTTTTCTTTTTACTGTCTTACAAACATCGGGGTAACTCTGCAAACTGTTTTCTGAACATATGATATGCATCACTGATATCTGTGTGATTTCATGTGACTTTTGTGTGATTTCATGGGATTTTACCGTTAGTAACTCTATCACAGTATCAAAAGTCCTCATCTCGTGAACTGTATCTAGTGAACCCGTGTGGGGCCGAACAGGAATCATTGATAGTACTATTGGCTGACAACCCATTTGCTGGGAGGATTGCATCTCCCCTTGTGTGAATGTTTGGTACCTGTTTCCAAAACAATTTCTTAATGTTAGTGATAGACATTAAGATAATGAGGCATTAAGATATTTACCGACGGGTAGTATCTTCATGAACGTACAACTGTCCGAAAGGAACTAGATACGGGTCCCATGGTTATCCGGAGCTGAACTTTTTGAGAATTTACATTTCATATCATATTGTTTAAATAAACTGTCGAACTCACCAGATTTGTGCTGACGTTTTAAACTCAACATTTTTGCAGGACAACGGTGACGACATGATGAGGATGCACTTCACTTAGTTGAACTTAAATGTACTAGATTGTATAATAAACCTAGCTGTTAAGTTGATGTATTTACGAACCCTTGTAATATATTTATTTTAAGTGAATCTGTGTGCTGTGATACCGGTTCAAGTAAGTCACACCTCATCTCTGAGACATCACCACTATGCTTCCGCAACCATATCAGAGTATATAGTGACATCATCACAGGTGAGGAGAGGTGGGGGTGTGACAGGGTGGTATCAGAGCCACAAGTTATAGAGAATTAGGTTGACTTAGAGACCTAGACTTTAACCATAGTCTCGTATAGTGACACAGAGAGCACCGAACATGTCTAACGAACAAAACTTGTTTTGAATTAAGCTAGGATAATTAGGTGGTACGGATCTCAGTTATGAGTGGCCAGCATAACTGAAACTCGCAACACGCGTGCATTCTAGTTTGATTTGACTCAAGCGGAACATTAATAACTAAAGGAACGAATAGTTGTGTTAGGATAGGGAAACGTCGGATATCATGTGTATGTTGAATGTTATTATTCAATATTTTTTTTTCATGGTACTGATTCGAGTATTCTGTTTATGCAGCGATGGCAGGCCAAGGGGAGAGATACATCTATCAGCGGTTTCCTTACGTGTACTAGACGATACACCGAGCTCGAGTTCGGGGTCTGATTCCGATCCGTCAGAAGTATCTGCGGATACATCACAGGCTGTTACACCTGTACCACAAACACCATCAGTACCAGCACCCGTACCAGCACCTATGCCATCTCCCGAGCACCAGCGTGGGATGGACTCAGACGGATGCGAGGTCAAGCTCGCAAGACGACAGGTCTTCCTCCTAGACGTCAGATGGCGCCTAGAGATGAGCCCGACACCATACATGAGGTAGGAGAATCTTCACAGCAGGCGGAGCTTAGGGCGCAGCTTCGTCAAGTGACTCTAGATCTCCAGGGGACTCGCCTAGAGTTACAGGAGTCTCGTGTTACTGTGGAGGACACACGTACTACCGTGTTGGAGATACTCACCTCTCATTTGATGTTGATGGAGCAGGTGAATGCACTGGATGCTGGCACGCAAGCTTGGCGGGTTATGATCGAGGAAAGGATGAGGAGAACAGTGATTCATGTGATGATAGCGGCATTTTGGCAGCGAGTGATAGTGATGAGAGGAGTGGTGATGGGAGCATTCGAGATGATGAGCCTAGAGGCTAGGCTACTATGTGTGGCTATAGTGTTGGTCATTATAGCTATGGTGTTGCACTGTTTATGGCATTTCATGCGGTGAGGGGTGATCGAGGGACTGAGCAGTTGCGATCTTATTGTACATATGATGTGACATAGGTATATCAGTGGTTGTGAGTGCGGGATATTTTGGTGTATACAGATCCCGAGTTTGTGAAAAGTAGGGTATGATGTTGTTGGTTTGAGGTATCATGACTTTTGGTTGTATCAAAACTTTTTGTGTATAAAACTATGGTAATGCTAATAAAATGGTTGTGTTGTGTATTTATCTGTGTAATGAGTGATGGGTGTGTTGTGTATGACTTGTGTGTTAATATCAAACTTATATGACCAACCACTAGATAACGAAAAAGAACTGTGAGAACATTCATGTGTGAGAACATTTCTGGGTGACAAACATATCAAAATCCTGTGTGGTTACATTTCAAAGTCCTATGTGGAACCATATCAATTGTCTGTGTGACAACATTTCAAAGTCCTGTGTGGCACCATATCAATTGTCTGTGTGACACTATATCAAAGTCCTGTGTGGCACCACATCAAAAGTCCTGTGTGGCAACGTTTCAAAGTCCTACCTGAACCTATATCAAAAACATGTAAATAATAATATATCACTATTAATGTCACAATGCTATGAGCTGAGTGACAATATGATATGTTTTTGGGATAGTAGGACTAAGTATAACTACAAACATTTGTATGATCACTGTTTTGTTGATCATATGTCTGGACTGTGTCAAGTAGTTATACTGTATTTACTATAATCACATTTTCAACCTCATAAATTTTCAGTAGAACTGAATATGATTGAATTTATGTGATCAAATGGGTTATATATTTAATGTTCTTGACTGACCTAGGTTTATCTGCTTGTGAGTAGAATAATGGCTCCAAACGAGGTCGACCGGCTAAGAGATCTATCAGGAACATTACTAACCCTGAGCCGAATCAAGCTCCACTAGTAAATACTGAATCGAATCCAAATCCACAGGTTAATCTGGAAACAAATACCGCTCCACCAGTGAACCCTGGAGCGAACACTGCTCCACCTGCAGGTGCAAGTGGATCAGAAACGAATGAAGCAATGATAGCACGAATTGTGCGTGAACAATTATCTGCTTCTGGCGTTCTGACACAACACCAACCACATATCACCGCAGGTTCTGGTGGGGAACACGATCATGCTGAACATAATGCTACTGGTGGTCACGTCGAAACTCATATCACCAACGGTGCAACAAACACAAAAACAATTGTTCCTGATCCACCACAGCAAGGGTGTACATATAAGTACTTTGCTTCTTGCAACCCTCCTACTTTTACGGGCAAGGAAGGAGCTTCTGGTCTTTTAAGGTGGATCGAGGAGATGGAAACCAAACTCAAAATCAGTCAGTGTTTGGAGGAGCATAAGGTGTCTTACGCTGCCTGTTCTTTGAAAGAATCGGCTTTGACCTGGTGGAATACCCAGGCCAAGACTTTGGGTTCAGCTACAGTTGATTCGATGGGCTGGAATGATTTCAAAACTCTAATTAGATCAGAGTACTGCCCAATCACTGAAATTCAAAAACTCCAGGAGGAATTCTGGAATCACTCTATGATTGGTGCTGATTGTCTGGCTTACACCCATCGTTTCCACGAACTTACTTGCTTACTTCCCGATATGTTTCCTACAGAGGCAGCATTGATCGAGAAGTACATTAAGGGTTTGGTTCCCCAGATTCGGGGAATGGTGACTGCAGCTGAACCCACAACCCTCAAACGTGCAATTCTGTTAACCACTAAGCTTACCGATGAGGCGGTAAGGAGTGGTATGTTGGTAACAAAAACTCAGACGGCCATGGGCCGTAGTGATGTCGGTACCTCTAATGTTTCCAAAGGTACCAAACGAAAGTGGTTTGGCAAAACAAAGGCGAGAGCTCCAGCTGAAATCAACCAGAGCAAGGCAACTGTGAAGAATTTTGGTGCTGTTATTTCTGAGAAGAAAGGTTACATTGGACAGGCACCTAAATGTACTCGGTGTTCATTTCATCATACTGGACCATGTCCTACTTGTGCCAACTGTAATAGAATTGGGCACTACACCAAGTATTGCAACTTGCCTGCTCGCCAACCGAACCAAGCACCCCGACAAACCACTCAAATGAACCGGTCCTGTTACAAGTGCGGGAGTCCTGATCACTTGATTAGAAACTGTCCAAACAATAATAACACTAATCCGTGAAATGAAGCTAGAGGTAGAGCTTTCCAGATTGGTGCGACCGAGGCGAGACATGATGCAAAATATTGTTACTGGTGCGTTCCTTCTTAATAATCTATACGCATAAGTTTTGTTTGACACAGGAGCAGATAAGAGCTTTATCTCTTCTGAATTTGCATCATTAATTTCATTGCCTACGGTAGACCTAGAAACTCCTTATGTTATTGAACTTGCTAATGGCAAGTTGATCAAAACTAATAGTGTTATTCAAGGATGTTCCTTGAATCTGAATTATCATGTTTTCAATATTGATTTACTTCCTATTGAGCTTGGAAGCTTTGATGTTGTAATCGGTATGGACTGGATTTTTGATAACCAAGCGGAAGTTGTGTGTCAAAACAAGATGATCCGTATTCCATTACCTAACGGTAATACACTGATAGTTCAAGGAGAACGAGCAGGTAGAAAACTTGGTATTATATCTTGTATGCGAGCTCAGTAATTCTTAAGGAAAGGCTGTTATGCTTTTCTGGCACACGTGACTGAGCACAATTCTTCACCCAAACAAATCACAGACATCCCAGTAGTCAAAGATTTTCCTGAAGTATTTCCTGAGGATATCTCAGGATTACCCCCAGTGAGACAAGTTGAATTTCGGATTGACTTGATTCCAGGTGCAGCACCTGTTGCTAAAGCCCCGTATCGGCTTGCACCATCCGAAATGCAAGAACTGTCAGGTCAATTGCAAGAACTGTTCGACAAAGGTTTTATCAGGCCTAGTTTCTCACCATGGGGAGCACCAATTCTTTTTGTGAAAAAGAAGGATGGTTCATTTAGAATGTGCATTGACTACCGGGAGCTCAATAAACTAACAATCAAAAACCGTTATCCATTGCCACGTATAGATGATCTGTTTGATCAACTTTAAGGCGCTACCTACTTCTCAAAAATTGATTTAAGATCCGAATATCATCAATTACGAGTGCACGAAGATGATGTTCTTAAAACTGCTTTCCGAACCCGATACGGACATTATGAATTTCTAGTAATGCCGTTTGGCTTAACAAATGCACCAGCAGTTTTCATGGATCTGATGAATCGGGTATGTAGACCTTATCTGGATAAATTTGTGATTGTGTTTATTGATGATATTCTCATTTATTCTCGAAACCAACATGAACACGCTCAACACTTGAAACTGATCTTAGAACTTTTGGCACGCGAAAAATTATATGCCAAGTCCTCCAAGTGTGAGTTCTGGTTACGAGAAGTGCAATTTCTCGGGCACGTAGTGAATCAAGATGGCATTCAGGTGGATCCCAGTAAGATTAAAGCTATAGAACAATGGGAAACACTGCGAACCCCAACTGAAATACGTCAATTCTTAGGGCTGGCAGGTTATTATCACCGATTCATCAAGAACTTTTCAAAGACAGCCTTGCTACTGACCACATTGACACAGAAAAATCAACCGTTTATATGGGATTCTCAACAGGAGGAGGCGTTCCAACTGTTGAAACACAAACTCTGCAACGCACCTATCTTGGCATTACCAGAAGGTACTGATAATTTCACAGTATATTGTGATGCTTCTCGTCAAGGTCTTGGGTGTGTCCTAATGTAGAAGGATAAGGTAATTGCTTACGCTTCTCGACAACTGAAAGTACACGAGAAGAACTATACCACACATGATCTAGAACTTGGTGCAGTGGTGTTTGCACTCAAGATTTGGAGACATTATTTATACGGAATTAAATGTATTATATACACTGACCACAAAAGCCTCCAACACATTCTAGATCAGAAAATGTTGAACATACGACAGAGGCGATGGGTCGAACTTCTAAACGACTATGACTGTGAAATTCGTTATCACCCAGGTAAAGCGAATGTCGTAGCCGATGCCTTAAGTCGCAAGGAACGAGTCAAGCCTTTACGTGTGAAAGCGTTAGGTATGACTATTCAAACCAGTCTGATTCCTCAGATCAAAGAAGCTCAGCAACAAGCTTTACAAGCAACAAACTATTCTGCTGAGGGACTGAGAGGATTAGACAAGAAACTCGATACCAAAAATGATGGACTGTTATATTTCAAAAACCGAATGTGGATTCCTTTCTTCGGTAACTCTAGAACAATTATCTTGGATGAGGCGCACAAATCCAGGTATTCTATTCATCCAGGTGCTGATAAAATGTATAAAGATCTTAAAGACTTTTACTGGTGGCCTGGAATGAAGAAACAAATAGCTGAATACGTGGATCGATGTTTAACATGTCTCAAAGTTAAGGCTGAACATCAACGACCTTCTGGGTTATTACAACAACATGAGAATCCCATGTGGAAATGGGATCAGATTTCTATGGATTTCATCACTAAATTACCCAGAACATCACGTAATCATGACTCTATATGGGTTATCGTTGATCGCCTTACGAAATCTGCGCATTTCTTACCCATCCGAGAAGACTATTCTATGGATCGACTCGCTAAACTCTATGTTAATGAGATTGTATCTCGACATGGAGTACCGATCTCTATCATCTCTGACAGAGATAGTCGATTTATGTCACGATTTTGGCAAACTCTTCAGAATGCTCTAGGCACGCAAATCAATATGAGCACAGCTTATCATCCACAAACCGACGGACAGACTGAACGAACAAATCAAACTCTTGAAGACATGCTCAGAAGCTGTGTGATTGATTTTGGAGGTAGCTGGGATATTCATCTACCACTTGTTGAATTTTCATACAATAACAGTTACCATACCAGTATTCAATGCGCTCCATTTGAAGCACTTTATGGACGTAAGTGCAGATCACCTATCTGTTGGTCAGAGGTAGGTGAGAATCGAATCATAGGCCCAGAATTCATTCAGGAAACAACTGATAAGATTGCACTCATACAGGAACGAATTAAAGCTGCACGCGATCGTCAAAAGAGTTATGCTGATAATCGTCGTAGACCATTAGAATTCCAAATCGGTGATCGAGTAATGTTGAAAGTGTCACCTTGGAAAGGCATTTTCAGATTCGGGAAGAGAGGTAAACTTTCACCAAGATTTGTAGGGCCATTCAAAATTCTTGAACGAATTGGATCAGTAGCCTACAGACTTGAGTTACCTCCTGAACTTAGTAACATTCACGATGTTTTTCATGTATCCAATCTGAAGAAGTGCCTCACTGATGAATCATTGATCGTACCTCTAGAAGAGATTAATATTGATGAAAAACTTCAGTTCAGTGAAGAACCAGTAGAGGTAATGGATCGAGAAATGACAGTACTGAAACGTAGCCGCATACCAATCGTTAAAGTGCGATGGAACTCGCAACGTGGACCCGAATATACGTGGGAATGTGAAGATCAAATGAAATCAAAGTACCCAGATCTATTCTCATTAACGATTGTTGTAATGTAAGTCTCCACTAAATTTCGGGACGAAATTTCTCTAACAAGAGGAGACTGTGACAGTTGCATACGAGAAATACGTCATTGATGACGGGATCACATTTGGTCGTTCTATAAATCCACGTTGATTTAATAATTGTAATTGCTACAGGTTGATAGTACACGAAAAATGATGAACGTGGGCAAAAACCGTGTGCAAAACGGAGTCCTGGATTGCCCGAAATCGAAAAACGAAGAAAAATTTCTAAGTATTGAACGAATGGACTCGTCGCGGTACGCGATGGAGGGATTGAGGGTCCTCCGCAGTACGCGATGCTTGGAAAATATCTAAGATTCCTCCGGAAATCTTCGCGGTACGCGAAGCCCTTTTTGGCTTTTGGTCGCAGTACACGACGGGTGTGGCGGTGCAACAATCTGATCTACTTCATCAGATTTCATGCAGAAATTAAATTATTTTACAACCTTCGACTCAAGCTTTTACCAGACGAAGAACATGACCAGATGTCACACCCCTGCACCGCGTGCGGAATCCACGGCGCGGTGACGTATGAACAGTTGAATCATGCACAAGTATTGAATAAGAACAACCACAACAGATTACTAAGTTTCATAATGTTAAGACAATTGTTTAGTTACAGACAATCTATCTATCAAAAGAAAGACAACTACGGACCCAAAATATAGTTACAAAATAAGACTTCAAACAAGAAAATTAAACAATCAGGATTTTAGTGTGTTTCTAAATCCATCCTAGCATGTTTCTTCATCTTGTTCTATCTTAATCGGTCTCCTTAGTTGTCCTTAAAATGCCTTACACCTGATTACCTGAAACACGTGAAAAGTAACTGTCAACTACAGAAGTAGTTGGTGAGAACAATAGGTTTAACATTTAAAACATGAACTTGTAATATAAGGCATATGTTTAAAGCAATAAATGAATTACATGGATGAGCTGCAACCCAAACTAACATCAAGTATGTAAAATGAGTGTAAACAGTCCAAAGACTGTTTGCACGAAAACCAACTTATAATCAAGTCCCAAAACTACGTTTGGAGTCAGAAAATAAGTCAGCAACAGTGATAAAACCATGCGTAAACGAAATCTGCAGTTAGTTTATAAAACAAATTTAAAAGCTAACTCTAGAAATCGGCCTGCCCAAATGTGTCCGCTTTCCCTTGTTGTGATCACCCAGTACTAACGCTAATGAATATGAAACTTGATGGATTTACAAGTTTGTTTACAACAGTGGACACCATGCTTTTAATCTTTGCTTTAAAAGAAAACAGTGATTTAATGCCTTGTTTGATAACATGATTTGAAAACCTTGTTTGAGTACCATGAAATGAATCCTCTGTTTGAACATCTTCGCGAAAACCATTGATTGAATACCTTGTTTTGAAACCCTTGATTGTGTACATAGGATAGTGTCCTTGTATAATAACAAGGTTTATAAAAGATTATTCTCGAAAACACGAGTTTATAGTAAAAGAGTTTATAAGTCACATTATTAAAAAAAATGTCTGTCATTTATAAAACCATTTGGGTAAAAACTGATATAAATAGTTTAAAGAACTTTTCTAAAACCTTTTTAGTAGAAAATGTTAAACAGTTGATAAAACCATCATAAACGGTTGATAATTCCTTTGAAAACAATTGAGAAATCCCTTGGATTTCTAGAGTGAACCTGTAATATTTATAAAGTAACATAAACATGTATCAAGTAATATGATTGAAGTAAGAGTATTCGATCACGTGTTCCACCCCAAAACAGTTGTAAAAACAGTAAAAAGAGGGGCTAATGTTCTCACCTGTCTGCAGTAGACTCTGAACTATAACAATTAGCAAGTAGCAAACAGGACTTCTAACGGGTTCCTATATCATTGTAATCATACATAAGATATAAGATTTATAATTGTATAGACCTTGATTCATTGATTGACTTGATCTCATGTTTGAAAATGTTGTACGAACGTGAAAGTCATGGTTGAGTTACTTGATTGGTAATTGATTCATGAAAACGAAGGGTCATATTCTTTTATGCATCATTTGTATGCATAAAATGACAAGTGTTTGTGAACTTGATAACCATTGGTCAATATGAAAATGTATAGATATGATCATGTGTCTTAGACTCTTGTGATTATGAATTGATCTCATTGGTAGTTTTAAGTTAACTTTGTCCAACCAAGATCAATTCATATTTACTTTGCATTGTGGGCCAAACATTAGACCTTAAACCCATAAAATCATGATGGGCTTAAACAAAAGTCCGTGGGCCTCTTAGGTTAACAACGGGCCAATTGAAGGTGATGTCGGGCCAACTCTTTGGGTCTTGAGTCCATGTAATGGGCCAAAGGAGTATATTGGGCCAATTAGGATCATAATGAATCAAAAGACATTGGATTGGGCCTGAACGAACTTAGTTGGGCCAACTAAAATATATGTGTGACCATGTAATGTTCCAAGACATCATTGGAATAATTAAGGATCAAAATGGGCGAACCTAACTTCCTTGGGCTTGGTTTAACCTATGAGGCCGATTACTAGTGAAGTTGGGCCGCTTGAGACTGAATTTGGGCCGAGGGTTTATGGGCTGCCAACAAGGGCAGCGAACCTTTGAAGTTCAGTGTCTTAGGTTCGCCGGTCATGTGACACCACTAGGGTTCGGCCCAAAGATGAGATAGCTAGGGTTCGTTGCATGTCCAGGGGTTCGGTGGTCACATGCAACTAGTAGGTTCGCCTATGTTCGCTCCTATATGACAGGTTCGTTGCTAGCCCTAGCCGACCAAGGTTCATTTGCATGATAAGGTTCGTGGCAATAGAAAGATTCGCCGGATGCATGAAGGCTCGGTGCAGTGCTAGGGTTCGCCCCATGCACACGTAGGTTCGCAGACTACAATGGTTCGTCCGCCTAAGCTATGGCACATGCAGGTTCGCAACTAGTGAGAGTCTAGGTTCGCCACCTCTAACCAGGGTTCGTGATGGTTCGTGGAATCCCCTAAGGGTTCGGTTGGAACTCAACGAACCAAGCAGATTCGTGAAGCTCCTCAAGGTTCGGCCAGCTGCAGAGGAGGGTTCGGCTACAGCATCCAGCACACGAACCTGTGTGTTTTCGTCCCCTCATCTGATCTAATCTACGATTTAGGGTTTCCCATGATATTTCTACATGTGAACGAGCTCTCGTGAGGCTTAGGGTTCGACTGAAATGGCTTGAAACCGATGGTAACTCATGTTCGAACAACACATAAATGAAAACCCTATTTTTCGTGTCTTTCATTCGAGCATACCTCGTTTTTGGCCGGATAAAATACCAGATCCCTTGTACTTCTGCGTAGAGAATGTCGAGAGCTACGCGTGGGTGCCAAGAACACCAAAATCCGTTGAGAAACGAAGGAGATACGCGCGTTTGAAGTCGGTTTTCTAGAGAGAGAGAGTTGGCCGAAAATTTAGTGAGAGAAAGGGTTGTTGGTGAGTTTAATGAGGGAAAGGGTCTTGTGTCACAACCCACGCCGCGTGCGGAATCCACGGCGCGTGACTATGTGTTCATGTGCCAATGTTGGAGAACAACCCATGATTAGTATGTTTCATAAAGTTAAATTCATTTAACACACATAACATACATATTATACAACAAAGTTTATCATAAGATATCTATTATACAATACGAAGCTTTTGTTTTCTTTCTATGTCACAACTAGTTCTGCTCTTGATCCTGACCTAGATTGATTTGCTGTCGTTCCCCAATACCTGAAACATGTAGATAAAAGTCAACTACGAATAGTTGAGTGAGATTCATAGGTTTTGATGATTTAAAATAATTATTCAGACAATGATTTTCATGATACAATATTCACAAGTGATCAAGTAGGTACTTTGAAATTGAATCCACCTGGGCATGCAAACATCAAACCTAAAGAATAATGCTAACGTTTGGCGACCCCCAAACGTCGTAGTTTCAACGTCCAGCTACCCGCCAGAACGCTGTAAGAATAATGCTAACGTCTAGCTACCTGCTAGAACGCCGTAAGAATAGAGAATCTTGAGTTCCCGCATATGATCATACCAGTACTACCAAGGGCTTGATAACAAGTTAATGATGTTCACATAAGAATGTGCCCAACTTAGCCTCCACATAACCAAAGTTCCCAAGTGATACGCTTGTTTTTAATGATTTGATAAAATATTCGTTTGATGATTGTTTACCATGATTTTCCTGATGATTCTGATATATGATTTCATGGTAGTTGATAAATGTTTATCATGACGTTCCTCATGATAATGATATATGATTTCATGGTATTTGATAAATGTTTATCATGATTTGCCTCATGATACTGATATATGATTTCACAATGATAAATAAAATATGTTTTGAAATGATATCTACATGTTCCACCCCAAGTTTTGGTAAACATTTAAAGAAAGAGAGGAGGGGCTATGATCTCACTGTTATATGCGGATGATGATGATCTGGATGTTTAGCTGATAGGAAATCCTCTATGGTTCCTATAACAATTTATGACTAACTGAATTAGTCACAACGTTGTCGGATTAATAAAATAGATGTTGTTGTTGATTATTTCACTAGAACACTTTCTAGATGAATTTCTGGCTTAGGAATAGTCAATCCTTGTTATTTATCATGTAGGTATCATGAAACATGAGAATGTGATATTAAAATAGGCTTAATAACCATGCTCAATGTACTAATCTGATTGTTATCATAAACATCAGATCGTTATTCCAGTGATTATCTTTATGCTTATCATTAGTTTGAAACACTTGGATGAAACCTAGCATTTCAATAAATGATCAAGACAATCACAATTATTGTTACACTCAAATGGTTTAAACCATTTTAATCTAAGATATAGTTTCATGAAAACCGGCATTACAACGGCTCAAAACAAGGATTTACCCGTTAAAACATCGTGTTTTTTTTATAATCATTCCTAGCCATCATCTAGGCAATAATCAACAATCCTAACTATCTCATTACGTTCAAGAACAAGATTTAACCAATAAAAACCAAGCTAGAAGATTAAAAACGAACCGTTACCTAATCTGACGGATTTCTCGGGCAGATATGATGATCGGGACTTGTAGATATGTTCCTTGATGCGATCCGTGGGTTTAAACATCTTCAAAATGGAGTTTAAGAGGTGAAATTGAAGGTTTTATCGTCTGGAAGTCGAAGATATTCGTTAAAAATGAGATCTGATCCAAAAAAATCAGATATTTATGCCTGCTGCTTCCGTCGCGTAACGCTAAGGCTGGCTTCGCGTACCTCCGCCGCCTTAGTTAGACCAGATTTTGTTTTCGCGATTCCGGGAGCATACGAACTCCGTTTTGCGCACGGTTTTCGCCTACGTTCACGATTTTTCGAGCTCTTTCCAATGGTTCTAATCTCAAGACCTAAAGAGTTCAAAATATTTGACCTCTTATTTAACGCTATATTCGATTCGGTGTATCTTGAAATCGGAGCGTCGTTTCGAAATTTCGCTTCCACTCATTCTCTTCATTTTCGAGTTATGATTCTAAACATGAAATCGGTTGGTCATCTATTTAAATAAGCATTATGTGATGGATGTTTCTTTGTGATCTACTAACACCATTTTTCGCATATTATCAACCTGTAATAATTAAAATTATCAATTCAGCGTGGACTTCAAGCACGACCACATATGATTTCGTCATTAATGACGTAATTCTCGAATACAATTGTCACATCTTGTTCAAGGCTTTTATAGCCCGCGTGGTGTTCGGGTCCGTTTCGGTCACTCGGTTCGCGTTTTCGTCACGTAACGCGTATTTTACGCGGTTTTAAATAAGGATTATTATTCTCAACTTTTTGATGAGTTTCAAAATTGTAAAAATGTAAAATAATAAATATTTAATTATTTTACTCTTCGTGTGTTGACAGATCGTTAAGCAACCGCAATTACGTGTATACCCGCAATCGCGTACGTTTTCCGATTGTATTAAATGTTAAGGCGTTTAATCATAATTATAAGTTCAACATTCGTATTATTATGGATCGTCACCCATAACTCTACCCAGTCTCGCTTACGTATTACGATTCTTGTTAAATTAATTGTCATAATATTCGTCTCGACACTACGCACTAACACTATCCCATTACACCGAACACAGTATATGTATAGGGCATACCCCAGATTCCAACTACATGCCGTACCTAACGCCGTCCCACCACTGTTTCAATATAATACGATACTGTTCATGCCTAGCGAACTCGACTGTAAATAGATAATATATGCTTGTTCCTAAATAATAAAGATCCTAACACACAAGCACATAATGAACACATGAATCACATTGACTGATTTGATATGAAAGCACATTTGTTCTAACACTGTTCACAACTACCATGACTAAATGTACAAATGTTACACCAGAACACCATCAAAACACCATCTTGAAGCCATCAGATCGCATATTTGAAGCCAGGGAACGTGTTTACAAGTTCTGATCGTCATTTTAACCACAAATATCCGTCAGATTAGGTAATGATCCGTTTAAACTTTCTGGTTTGATTTTGATTGATTAGATCTTGATTTTTAACGTAATGACATAGTTAGGATTGTTGATTATTGCCTAGATGATGGCTAGGATTGATTATAAACAAAGAACACGAAGTTTTAACGGTTAAATCCTTGTTTTGATCCGTTGTAATGCCCGGTTTGCATGAAACCATATCCATGATTATAATGGTTTAACCCATTTGATTATAACAATGTAGGTGATTAGTTGGATTAATCCTTGAAATGCAAGGTTAAATCCACGTGTTTCAAACTAATCACAACCATTAACATAGTCATTGGAACGATTATCTGATGTTTATGATAACAGTCAGATTAGTATGTTAAACCTGGTTATTACACCTATTTTGATGCTACATTGTGATATTTCATGATAATTGGGTAATCAATAACACGGATTGATCATTCCTAAGCCATTAAATTATCTAGAAACTGTTACAGTATCATAATCAACAACATTAACTATTTGGTTAATCCGAGATTATTCTGATTAATCAAGAGGGTCATCAACCTTGTAATAGGAACTTAATGCAATGTAGGTTCCTACATTATCATACATTGTATGATATAATATTAAATTAATCAATTAAATACTTAATATCGGTTTGATGATTTACAAAGCAATGTCTTTGACATTGAACGTTCAGAAAGATCTAATCAGTAAACCAGAACATAAATAACTCATTAAATATAACTAAATGCAGAATCATCTCTTTGTTATCAGCTTTGAGATATTTTGCTACCTATATATCATCAGGTGAGTTTCGTACAACCCCTTTTCTTTTTACTGTCTTACAAACATCGGGGTAACTCTGCAAACTGTTTTCTGAACATATGATATGCATCACTGATATCTGTGTGATTTCATGTGACTTTTGTGTGATTTCATGGGATTTTGCCGTTAGTAACTCTATCACAGTATCAAAATTCCTCATCTCGTGAACTGTATCTAGTGAACCCATGTGGGGCCGAACAGGAATCATTGATAGTACTATTGGCTGACAACCCATTTGCTGGGAGGATTGCATCTCCCCTTGTGTGAATGTTTGGTACCCGTTTCCAAAACAATTTCTTAATGTTAGTGATAGACATTAAGATAATGAGGCATTAAGATATTTACCGACGGGTAGTATCTTCATGAACGTACAACTGTCCAAAAGGAACTAGATACGAGTCCCATGGTTATCCGGAACTGAACTTTTTGAGAATTTACATTTCATATCATATTGTTTAAATAAACTGTCGAACTCACCAGATTTGTGCTGACGTTTTAAACTCAACATTTTTGCAGGACAACGGTGACGACATGATGAGGATGCACTTAACTTAGTTGAACTTAAATGTACTAGATTGTATAATAAACCTAGCTGTTTAGTTGATGTATTTACGAACCCTTGTAATATATTTATTTTAAGTGAATCTGTGTGCTGTGATACCGGTTCAAGTAAGTCACACCTCATCTCTGAGACATCACCACTATGCTTCCGCAACCATATCAGAGTATATAGTGACATCATCACAGGTGAGGAGAGGTGGGGGTGTGACACGTCTCGTGCGTCTCGGCCATGCGGCTCCAGGCGGCCCCTACGCGGCCCGTGCTGCGTCCCGTGTGTCTCGGCCATGCGGCCCCAGGCGGTCCCTACACGGCCCGTACTGCGTCCAGTGCATCTCGGCCATGCGTCCCCTACGCGGCCCGTGCTGCGTCCTGTGCGTCTCGGCCATGCGGCCTGTGCTGCAGCCCCCTACGTCTTGGCCAAACGACCAACCGGCTAGCCAAGGCCACGGCCAAGGCCAGGACAGCTCGAGCCACCATTGGACCGCCGCCGTTGACCACCGTTGACCGCCGCCGGCTGCCATCGCCGGCGACTTTTTCGGCCAAAATTCTGGCGAAAAGGAATATTCCGGCAGAATATTCTGGTGACTTTTCCGGCCAAACCCTAATTTCGTCCGTTTTGCGTTCTGAACTCTGTTTCGCAATCCGGTGATCCGATTTTAACAAAAAGGACATATTTTTAATCGATTTCGCGTTCTGGACTCATTTTTGCGATCTATTTCGCAATCCGGCGACTCGACAATCGATTTTGAAACTAATTAAATTCTGATTGTAACCCGGAATTCAGTTTCTTATCGGTTTTCAATATAAAAACCCATTCTGGGTCGATTTCGCATTCCGGAATCAGTTTTATGATCTGTTTTGTAATCTGATAATCAGATTTCAACCCAGAAGTCGATTGAGAATCCAGATTTGATACAAAAGTTAATTTATCACCAAATCAAGTACAAACAACTCACCGAACTTTAATAAATTACAGATTTGGAATCCAGGAACTAGCAATACGAATGTTGTATTCTGTTTATTGATTTATATCAACTGAGGTGAGTTCACGAACCCCTTTTCTGTATTTTGGATTTTGAACTCGGGGAATGAGAAAACATAAAAACTCATTTGAAATATCTTGATTATTGTGAAGCTTTGAAATGCTTTTGATACATTTGTGAAACATGAAACCTGATTTGATCAGGTGGAACTCTGAAACGCTTTTGATACATTTTGTGAAACATGATACCTGATTTGATCAGATGGAACTCTGAAACGCTTTCGATACATTTTGTGAAACATGAAAACTTATTTGCATCATGTGAAATGCTGAAATACTTTTGAAACACTTTGTGAAACAAGAAAACGAAAGCGTTGTAAAACATTTGGTTGAAACACGTGACAGTGGGGCGAAACACATGACCAAACTTGTCATTATTTCACGGGTTACACATTTGTCGCTAAGTCCCCTATTCTGTAACCGTTAACCGTGGGGGGCGTGATTATTGAGATTAGATTCTATTTGTGATTGACAATCCTCGCCCGTGGTTCGTAGCTAAAACCACGACTGGATGTTGAGGGGCGCTCAATAAGGCTAGAACGCACAATGTCTTGCGACAAGGACATTGGAAAGGGGCAAACACTGAACTCGTCAGCTCGATTACGGGAGCCCAGGAGTTATAATTGGACAGTTGGTCAGGAACTAAACACGACATTGTTGGAAGGAACAATGTTCGCACTGGATACCAATGTTTTATACCCAGTTTGGGACATGAATATTATTTAACTTATGTTATGAAAACATTTGATTTGTTTGGATACATTATCTACGTTTTGATAAATAAACTTGTGAACTCACCAGCAATATGCTGATTGTTTAAAATCTTGTTTTCTCATATGCATAATAATACAGGGGGTGGAGCTGGGAGCTCAATCTTTGGAGACCTATAGTAGAGTCTATGAGAGATAGACTCTACTGTAACATCACTGTACTTCCGGTCGTCCGTACATCTGTACGATTGTACTGTTACGATCTGGGATTTATAATTATTAATAATGATGTATTATTTGATAATTATCACTGTTATTGGTATACATTGAGAATATATTATTTTATGCATAAACCATGGTGAGTTTAGTTAAAACCCAACTAAACAAAACCAGAGAGTTAAGGCAGTTACATTTCACAGTTATGGATTATTGGTTTGGAAATGGAAAGGAGTTTGAGTTGATTGTTGTATGGTTGCTAAATATAGTCAAGGACACATGGTCATGGTTTATCGAAATAGCGGTGGGACGGTGGCTGGGGCAGTTGCGACTGTATTTCGATTCGATTTACTGTTTATGGAATATCATTTCAGAATCTCGTTCTCAATAATTATATTCGTGTGAATCGTCATCCACGCAAATATAGCTATTAAGTTAATATTTCAAAATTAATATTCGCGTTTAAGTCCTATTCGTAACCTCACTATCGCGTAATTAATTCCAGTTACACTTCCATTATTTTATTAATCTTTAATATTATTTTCCCAACCCAAACCCACCGAACCCTAGTCACTGACACATCCGTGATAGACTGAAATATGCATATGTATAGGGCATATGCAGAGGTAGATCGCAAACTCCCCTACACCGTCCCACCGCTATTTCGATAAACCATGACCATGTGTCCTTGACTATGTTTAGCAATCAGACCCCAACAAACTCACAGTTCCTTTCCATTCCAACCCATATCCATAATCATCTATAATATAACTGCGATAAACTCTCTGGTTCTGTTTAGTTGGGTTACAACTAAACTCCCCAAGGTTTACGCGTATAATAATATGTTCTAAGTATGCATACCAGTAACAATGATAATCATCAAATAATGTGTCAATATTAATAATTACAAAATCTCAGGTCGTTACAGTACAATCGTACGGATGTACGGAAAACCTAAAGTACAATGATGTTACAGTCTCCCCTAGTTAAAGGAATTTCGTCCCGAAATTCAACTTGGAGTGACCGTAGTAAACAAATGTGGGTACTTAAGCTTCATTTGATCTTCCCGCTCCCAGGTGAACTCTGGACCCCGCTTCGATTCCCAACGTACTTTGACAATTGGAATTCTACTGCGTTTGAGTTTCTTGATCTCACGATCCATTATTTCCACCGGTTTTTCAATAAAATGCATGGTATCATCGACGCGAATGTCATCGAGTGGTACCTGAAGATCCTGATCAGCTAAGCACTTTCTTAAGTTGGACACGTGAAACGTCGGGTGCACGTTACTAAGTTCAGTAGGAAGTTCCAACTTGTAGGCAACCTTCCCGATCCGTTCGAGGATCTTAAAAGGGCCAACATAACGTGGAGCAAGTTTACCCTTCTTCCCAAATCGCACAACGCCTTTCCAAGGCGACACTTTAAGCAATACCATATCTCCCACTTCAAACTCTAAAAGTTTTCTTCATTTATCCGCATAACTCTTCTGTCGACTGCGTGCAGCTAACAGATTATCGCGGATCTGGCGGATCTTGTCAGTCGTTTCCTGAATAATCTCAGGACCAGTAATCTGCGAATCGCCGACTTCGGTCCAACAAATAGGTGACCGACATTTCCTGCCATATAGAGCTTCAAACGGCGCCATACCAATGCTCGCGTGATAACTGTTGTTATACGAGAACTCAACCAACGGTAAATGGCTATCCCAGTTTCCACCGAAATCGATGACACAAGCTCTCAACATGTCTTCCAATGTCTGAATCGTTCGTTCCGTTTGACCATCCGTTTGAGGATGATAAGCGGTGCTAAGATCCAGTCTTGTTCCAAAAGCTTCGTGGAGTGATTCCCAAAATCGTGCCATGAAACGAGCATCACGATCCGATATTATGCTTAAGGGAATACCATGTCGGCTAATGACCTCATCAATGTAGATACGAGCTAACTTCCGCACAGGGTAAGTTTCGCGTATCGATAAGAAATGATCCGACTTGGTCAATCTATCAATAATCACCCAAATGCTATCTTTACCGTTTGCGGTTCGTGGGAGTTTAGTAATGAAATCCATGGAGATATTCTACCACTTCCACATCGGTATTTCAGGTTGTATTAACAATCCAGAAGGTCGCTAGTGTTCTGCCTTGACTTTAGCACAGTTAATGCACTTAGACACATATTCAGCAATGTCCTTCTTCATTCCAAGCCACCAGTACAAGCCCCTAAGGTCTTGATACATCTTGTCAGAACCTGGATGGATTGAGTAACGAGACTTATGAGCTTCATCCATAATCACCATCCTAAGATCACCCCTGTTCGGTATCCACAACCGATTCAAATAGTACATGAAACCATCATCCTTAGTTTCCAATAAATTTCAGCCCTGCAAGACATCTCATTTTTCAAGTCATCTTGAGCTAATGAGTGTTGTTGGGATGTGAGAACATCATTACGGAGACTAGAGTGCACTCGGACACTATGGATCTGAACTTGACTCTTGCGACTAAGCGCATCTGCTACTACATTCGCTTTACCAGGATGGTAGCGAATTTCACAGTCATAATCATTCAACAGTTCAACCCATCTCCGTTGTCTCATATTAAGCTCCTTCTGATTTAGAATATGTTGCAAGCTTTTATGGTCAGTAAAGACTACACACTTCGTGCCATAAAGATAATGTCTCCATATCTTCAAAGCAAACACGACTGCACCAAGTTCTAAGTCGTGGGTAGTGTAGTTCTTCTCGTGAATCTTTAATTGTCTTGATGCATAGGCCACAACTTTTCCCCGTTGCATGAGAACACAACCGAGACCTAAGTTGGATGCATCACAATAAACCACAAAATCATCGTTTCCATCAGGCAGTGTTAGGACAGGAGCATCACAAAGTCTCTGCTTCAAAGTCTGAAATGCCTCTTCTTGCTTCGGTCCCCACTCATATGGCTTATTCTTCTGAGTCAAAGAAGTAAGAGGGACCGCAATCCTGGAGAAATTCGAGATGAACCGCCGATAGTAACCGGCAAGTCCGAGAAATGATCAAATCTCCGTTGGTGTCTTCGGTGTACTCCAACTCTTCACCGCATCTATCTTTGCTGGATCCACATGAACACCATATTCGTTGACTATGTGCCCCAAGAATTGAACTTACTTAAGCCAAAATTCACATTTAGAGAATTTGGCATACAGTCGCTCTTCTCTTAGGATCTCCAAAACCAACTTAAGGTGTTTCTCGTGTTCTTCTTTGGTCTTTGAGTAGATCAAAATATCATCAATGAATACGATCACAAATTTATCCAAGTATGGCCTGCAGACACGAGTCATGAGGTCCATAAAACCGCAGGTGCATTGGTAAGGCCGAAAGGCATCACCAAAAATTCATAATGGCCATATCTTGTTTTGAAAGCTGTCTTGGGAATATCATCATCATGTACCCAAAGCTGATGATACCCCGACCTAAGATCGATCTTTGAAAACCATGACGAGCCTTGAAGCTGATCGAAGAGATCATCGATACACGGCAGTGGATATCGATTCTTGATTGTGAGCTTGCTTAATTCGCGATAGTCGATGCACATTCGGAATGACCCGTCCTTCTTCTTGACAAACAGGACCGGTGCATCCCATGGCGAATGGCTCGGGCGAATGAATCCTTTATCAGTCAGCTCTTGCAGCTGGCTCGCCAATTCTTGCAACTCCGAAGGCGCAAGTCTGTAGGGAGCCTTGGCAACTGGGTTAGCACCAGGTACTAAGTCGATTCGAAACTCTACTTGGCGTTCTGGTGGAAGACCCGGAAATCGTCGGGAAATACTTCTGGAAAATCTCTGATCACAGGAACATCTTCAACTCTCTTTCCTTTATCCTTTTTCTCCACAATATGAGCTAAAAATGCTATACATTTCTTCCTAAGATACTTGTGTGCTTTAGTGCATGACATAAGCTTAAGACCTTTGCTAGAAGTTTCTCCAAATACTCTTAAAGTTTCACCAGAAGGTAAGGGAATACGTATGTATTTCTCATGACAAATTATCTCCGCTCTGTGGGTGGCTAACCAATCCATGCCTATGATAACATCAAAGCTACCAAGATGCATAGGTATAAGATCTATCGGGAAAATGTGATCATTTAAGTTCACAGTACATCCGATAATAACAGTGTCAATATCAATAGTGTTTCTGTCAGCCACCTCCACATTAAACGGTTTATCTAAGTATGTACGTGTTCTACCAAGCAAGCATTCAAAATCATATGAAACAAAACTCCTATCGACACCAGAATCAAACAAGACAGTTGCATAAGAGTTGTTGATCAGAAATGTACCGTTGACCACATCCTGGTTGGCTTGAGCAGCTGGAGCATTCAGTTGAAACGCCCGGCCTCTTGCCACCCTCTGATTATTCCCGGTCAACTTTGGGCATTGATTCCTGAAGTGACCCACTTCACCACACTCATAACAGGCTCTTGCCTGTGCAGGAGGTACTTGGCGAACGGGTACAGCTGGTATTGGTTGAGTTTGAGGAGCTGGCAGTGCAAGCGGTGCATGTTGCATCCTTTGTGCTTGCGGTGCACTCCGACAAACGTTAGCATAGTGACCAAACTTGCCACAGTTGTTGCAGACGCGACAAGGCAAGTTGGGTGCATGGTGATATCGGCAGGTATTACATTGAGGAGTAACCCCAACATAATTTCTAGCAGTAGTGTTGTTTGATGATTGCTGCGTAGACTTAGCAGCAGGAGCAGTAACCACAAAATTCCTTGTCTTTCTCTACTTGTTGTTGCCCCTTGATGAACTACCTTGTTCGGTCTTGACTTCAGTAGAAATCTCCTTGCTAGATGATTTAGTGTCAGTCTTCTTGAATCCCTTCCGAGTGAGTGTTCCAGCCTTCACATGGTTATCGGTGAGTGTAGCAGATAAACGGATAGCAGCCTCAAGTGTTTTGGGGTTGCTCCCGTAAACAGTGTCTTGGATCTGCATGGGCAGACCGCCTATGTACTTCTCTATTGCTCTCTCCAATGGCGTCACCAAATGAGGTACCAGTAGACTATACTCGTGGAAACGAGTATTGTAGATCACATTCTCTCCACTGTCTTGCTTGAGTTCCAAGAACTCAGTCTCAAGCTTCCTCATTTCACTGCGAGGACAAAATTCAGTGGTCATCAAGTTCTTGACCTCTGTCCATGTCAGTGCTAGGGCAGCATCAACTCCCCTAGTTCGCTTTTCGCCATTCCACCAAGTCAGTGCTCTCTTTTGGAAAACACTGGTGGCATAGTGCACCTTCAAGTTATCGGGGCAGTCACTGTTGATGAAGGTGTTCTCCATACTCTCAAACCATTGCAGTAGACCAGTGGCAGTCTCAGATCCCGTAAACTTCAGTGGATTACAGGAGTTGAAGTGTTTGAATGTGCAAGTTGGTGGTTTGCACCACCTCTGTTCTGAGTGAGAGACTGATTGGCTTGTGTCAATTGATTCACCAATCCAGTGATCAGTGTTGCTAACTCTTGTATGCCAGAGTTGGCATTACCGTTGTTAGCATCCCCACTGTTCGAGTCATCTTCATTGTGACGGCACGGCGGCATGTTTCTGAGAAATTAGAAACATGTTTCTACCGTTTACAACGTAAGTCATACAAACAATGGTCAATTGAGTTCATTTAAACAGTTAGGATTACATATAGGAACTATATTTTTCTCCTATCTGTCATTAAACTCACAACATTTCTAACTTTCCTAATTTTATACTAAGTGTCCTAATTGGTCATAACTAATATTAGCTAACTATTCCTAAGTTCCATACATTCCCCACCCTATACCAACACTGACAACCTCTCGATACAATGCAACAAGCTTATATATAGGGCATATGCAGAGGTAGATCGCAATCTCCCCTACACCGTCCCACCACCGTTCCATTGCACCACGATTATGCCCTTGTTAGTGTTTAGGGTGTATCATGTATCTCACCATAGTCTCGCTTCACAAACCTTATCCCAGGTAGAATAATTTTGAGTGAAGTGGTCTCTAGTTCCGTTGGGCAATTAGGTTCGCCTAATGTCTAAGTTCACCTGACATGTAGGTTTGCCTATTTCTAAGTTCACCTAATGTCTAAGTTCACCTGACATTAAAGTTCCCCTATTGTCTAAGTTCACTAAATCCCATACCAAATCTCAGTGTCCATAATCATCAATAAGGGTTCATATCATCACTGAGTGCTCTTATTGTCACTAAGTGTTCATATCCTCCCTATAATTTATTCTCATCAAGTGTCCATACCATCACTAAGTGTTAGTATCATCACTATGCGTTTATATTATCACCAAGTGTCTATATCCTCATCCAAGTCCATATTCCATCACTAATCGCTCATATCATTCGTTAATCCTATGCACCCTACGTGTCCAATAAGTGTGTTCACAAGTGATTTTATAAGTGTTCGTTAAGTGTGGTCATCCATGAGTCAATCCAAACCATTTTCAACCAACATACCATCAATCATATCCTCAAAACAATTCCTAGTAATTTCCTAGTAATACCCTATGTTCCTGACACTGACAGACCCCCAATATACTACAAATGGTATATGTATAGGGCATATGTAAAGGTCAGTCGCAACTGCCCTAGCCAACATCCCACCACCTTTGTAGTATACTACGAGTGTGTCCTTGTCTGGAGATCAATAGATCTAGCAGATAATTCCTAAACAGTTAAGTTCCTAAGCAGGCAAGTGTCCCAAACGGGTAGTTCCCTTATTCCTCAATACTGACATCCACCCGATGTACTGTAAATGGTATATATATAGGGCATATGATAAGGGTAGGTCGCAACCGCCCAAACCACCGTCCCACCACCTTTACAATACACCACGAGTATGTCCTTACCGAGTCATTAGGGCACAAGTAAGCAAGTAATTAATAATCAGCATATATAATCAGTTATATAACAGGAGTTCAGTTATCATGTAATAAACACATAAGCATGAAATCCTGAATATACTAACTAATGTATGAAATAGTTCATACTAGGGTATCCTACGATTATAGACTAGGTCAACCATTTCTAGTAACCTAATTCCCTATAACCCAGGCTCTGATACCAATCTGTAACACCCCGACCAATAGCGGAAACATCGGGATGCCACGAGGGATGTGTAGATTGTTCAAAAGCTCGTGGGCATCCAAATATGTATCATCACATATCAATCAAACCAAATAAATGTTTACACCAAAAATCATGTTCATCATGAATTAAATACATCAAATACACAAAAGATTTAGCTAAACTAACTAAACTCTAATCGCCATAAATTTAGTTAATTAGCTAAGTCCAAGAATCCTATGTGATGATGTCCAAAAATGAGAATTCATCCTCTTCAACCTACTTAGCTTCATCACCTGAAACATGTAAGAAAATCAAGTGTCAACTACGAAGTAGTTGGTGAGTAATCATAAGTTTTTATACTTAAAAGGTTTTATAAAAATGAATTTAAAGTTTAAGTTAAAAATGCATTTATAAAAGGTTTAGATAAAATGAGTATAGTTGCTTATGATTTTCTGAGAAAATCCACAAGAATACCTGTATGAGATAATCCAACCAATCTCCAAACTCAACAATCAAACACATACACAAACACATAATCACATATCCAATCAGTCATAGTCAATCATAGATAATCTTAGTCAATCATAGATAATCACAGTCAATCATAGATAATCAAACCACAAAACCAATCAACATCAATATTCTCAAATAATGTATGTGACTATACATGGACATTATGAAATTAACTTAGGTTAAAAACAAGATCCATGGAGTGGAAGCTATCCACGTGGCAATACACGAAACCAAAGCAATTAACCAAGGTCAAAAGCAATGTTTCTCGGGGTTGTGATAATCCAAGTGACAATACATGTACTCTTTGTTATTGACCGAGGTCAATGACAATGTTACACGAATATATAAATATAAGTGATAATC
This sequence comes from Mikania micrantha, assembly GCA_009363875.1. NCBI lineage: Eukaryota > Viridiplantae > Streptophyta > Magnoliopsida > Asterales > Asteraceae > Mikania > Mikania micrantha. The sequence goes on from CM018681.1 coordinate 31,773,249, forward strand.
CATAAATAATGATAATTCAATATTGTGAATATCATATTGATAAACAGGTATTAGCCTTATGTTATCAAAATAATATTTGAATTTGGTATACATGCTTCACCTCCGAGTTTTAAAACAAAAACAGTTTAAAGAAAGGGAGGTTATGAGAACTCACCTGAATCCTTAGAATCAGTGTTTCTGTAATATGCGCGCTCGCGTAAGTGAACTCAAGATCCACTCAATAATCTGTAATTATAGTGTTTCATGTTCATAAGTATCCGTATTTCATTTCAAATCAATTTTCCAGTTTATATCCTTAAGTGTTGGGTAACTTAGTTAATTTACTCATATTTAGTTTGTGCCACCTATGGTTTATTAATAATCATCATACGACATGAATTTAACTTGTGAATTCATATATATATATATATATATATTTCTCATAATTAGATGTGTCAAAAAAACATAATGTCTTGTATAATTATTTAACTCCACCACCAATATCTAGTTTATGAAATCCATTTCATGTTTAAAATAATTGTAATTAGATTGCTCCCCTAACTTGTTAAATCTTACTCATTGAGTTCAATCCCATCATTGATAGAAAATTAGGTTAGAGAGAGAAAAGGTGGTGATTGTTTTAATTTCTTATGCATGTATAGATATATATGTATGAGTATATATATTGTCATGTTTTTATATATATTGTCATGTTCTTCATTTATCCTAACCCTCTTAATTAATTGAGGTTAGGTTCGGTTTCCCTTAAGGGCAGCGAACCTATTGGGGTTATGGCCGAAGGTTCGGCTTCTACAATACAAGGTTTGTGACCCATGCAAGGACAAAAGGTTCGGCCATGTGTTGAACCAAGAGGGTTCGTTTGCCACAAAGGGTTCGGCTAAAGCAAGGCTGAGGTTCGGCTAGAATGGAAGAAGGGTTCGGTTAAGGACGAGGGTTCGCTGGAACCATTAGGTTCGCGAGCCTTGGAAGGTTCAGCCAAGGGTTTGGCTAACACAAAGGTTCGGCCACCTTTTACTTTTCCCGCCCAAGATGGTTCGGCCGTAGGGGTTGCAGGGTTCGGCCAGCTTTCACTCTAGGCGAACCTTCTTGGTTCGTGGACTACATTGCAGCGAACCATCACCATTTCAGCGAACATGTTAATAGTCATCCACTCCCATCGAGTTTCTTCAATATACAAGACCATCCATGGCTTCTATGCGTTCCTATCAACTCGTCTAAATGTTTTACAAATGTTCTAGATCGATTTTAACTACCCAACATTAGAGATGTCATGATTCACACCAAACCGAGTATAAAGCTTTAGATTTACCTCGATTTGTCTATTGCACTTGAGATTTTCTTGTACTTTCTTGTTCCTCTTGATCTTGTGGTCGTTTTGGGCCAAGAATCACGCGAATCCACCAATAAACGAGCTCGTAATCGTAGAGAGAAGTTGGGTATTGTGAGGGTGACGAATTTTGGAAATTAGAGAGAGAGTGGGTGTTGTAGAAATGAGGAAGAAGGAGATGTCCTTCTTCCTTATAACGCGTATCATCACCCCGTGTCGGGTCTCGTTTTTATCGCGATTACTCAAAAATAATTACTCGGTTATTCTCGTAAATCATATTTAGAATATAACTCGCTTAAATAATTATATTTCATTTTTATAAAAGAATAGTTTTGAAGGAAATGATTTCAAATAAATTATTTCGTAAAACAATTCCGTTTCGTTTCGTTAATTTAATTATTTAAATTACCCGATTTATTCGAATTTAATTTAAGTTGTGATTCCTAATAAATATTTTTAGTTTTCTTTTATTAGCTTAACATCGTTAAATATTATTTAATTATCTCATCGAAACGCGTTACTCGCGTACGTATTCGTAAAGATCGTCACCTTTGCGAATCCAACGCTCGTACCGTATCTCGATTCCATTTACTGTTTATGGAATATCGTTTCAGAATCTCGTTCTCAATAATTATATTCGTGTGAATCGTCATCCACGCGAATATAGCTATTAAGTTAATATTTAAAAATTAATATTCGCGTTTAAGTCCTATTCGTAACCTCACCATCGCGTAATTAATTCCAGTTACACTTCCATTATTTTATTAATCTTTAATATTATTTTCCCAACCCAAACCCACCAAACCCTAGTCACTGACACATCCGTGATAGACTGAAATATGCATATGTATAGGGCATATGCAGAGGTAGATCGCAACCTCCCCTACACCGTCCCACCGTTATTTCGATAAACCATGACCATGTGTCCTTGACTATGTTTAGCAACCAGACCCCAACAAACTCACAGTTCCTTTCCATTCCAACCCATATCCATAATCATCTATAATATAACTGCGATAAACTCTCTGGTTCTGTTTAGTTGGGTTACAACTAAACTCCCCATGGTTTACGCGTATAATAATATATTCTAAGTATGCATACCAGTAACAATGATAATCATCAAATAATGTGTCAATATTAATAATTACAAAATCTCAGGTCGTAACAGTACAATCGTACGGATGTACGGACAACCTAAAGTACAGTGATGTTACAAGCCGATCCCTCACGAGAAGCGAACCTTGTTGAGCAAACCATGCTAGGCGAACCCAAGTGGCCACCAAACCTATGGAACCATGAAACTCTAGACGAACCCTAGCAACTATCCGTTAAATGGGACGAACCTAGGGACCTGAATGAGGCAACGAACCTTGGAGGTTTGTGGCCCTTGCAGCCGAACCCTCCAATGCCCCGAAGGCTGAACCAAACCCCTCGCGAACCTATAAGGTTCGCCTAGTGTAGGGATTAGCCGAACTCTCCCAATGTAGCCGAACCTATGTAAAAGAGGGCATAGGTTCGCTGCTTTTGTGCTAAACAAAACCTAATTGTCGAATTTGGATTGGGAAGGGATTAAAGACCTTGAGAAACCATGGGATATACAATGCATGCATGGGAATAGCAAACCACCACCTTTTATTACTTTAATCTAAATTTTCTTTGCCATTATAGAAGTTTGTAAAGATTTAAAGTATTAACTGTACATGTAAACAATTTAACTACAATTTTATTAAACACAAAGTGAATTTTATGGATTTAGATAAAGGTGGTGGAATCGAATAATTATACACGTGTGCATGAAGGTGAATGAATAAAGATGAATTTAGTTTGCATACACATCTAGAGGGATACACATACGAAGACACAAATTGACTATCATTATTGAGTGATTAACTAACAAGTTAAAGTTCGATGATATGAAGGATGTTCATAAAAATCTTTGATAATATATTACAACTTAGTTTAAATAAGCTAAGTAATAAAAATACTAATGAGTTAAAAGTAAACTCATATGAACACTAATTTAGTATGTAACGCTTATGCTTATGATCATAAAAAAATCGCATTAAATACAGATTGCTGAGTTATTTGAGATTTCATATACGCGAGCGCGCACCCTACGAAAACACCGAATTCTAAGGACTCAGGTGAGTTTTCATAGCCTCCCTTTCTTGTAAACTGTTTTGTTTTAAAACTCGGAGGTGAAACATGTATACCAATTTTAAATATTATTTTGATAACATAAAGATGATACTTGTTTATCAATATGATATTCATATTATAGAATTATCATTATTTATGGATTATCACTTATTACCATATATCCGTGTAACCTTGTCATTGACTTCGGTCAAGAATAAGGGTTACATGTATTGCCACTTGGATTATCACAACTCCGTGAAACATTGCCTTTGACCTTGGTTAATTGCATCGATTTCATGTATTTCACGTGGATAGCTTCCACTCCATGGATCATGTCTTTAACTTATGTTAATTACATAAATTTCCATGTATTGTCACAGATACTATTTGAGAATATTGATGTTTGAGATGTGTTGAATGGTTATGTGGTTGATTATCTATTATTGTCTATGATTATCTAAGATTAAATTGATTATGTGATAATGTGTTGGTTATGTGTTTGGAATTCTGTGCTGGGACGATTGTGTTGGATTTTCACGCAGGTACTCTTGTGGATTTTCTCAGAAAGACCATAAGCTTTTATACTCATTTCAATCAAAACTTTTTATAAAACCTTTTAAACATAAACTTTTATTACTCATTTTATAAAATTCTTTTAAGTATAAAAACTTATGATTACTCACCAACTACTTCGTAGTTGACACTTGATTTTCTTACATGTTTTAGGTAATGATGCTAAGTAGGTTGAGGAAGAAGAACTCACACTTTTGGACATCATCATATAGGATCTTGGACTTAGCTAAATAACTGAATTTCTGTAGAATAGAATTTAGTTAGATAGCTAAATCTCTTTTGTATTTGATGTAACTAATTCATGATAGACATGATTTTTGTGTGTAATTACTTTGGTTGATTGAATGATATATGATGATTTGATTTAGATGCCCACGAGCTTTTGAACAATCTACACATCCCTCGTGGCATCCCGACGTTTCCGCCATCGGTCGGGGTGTTACATCTACAGTGTGATACATAACATATTATATATGTGTAATAGTATTATATATATGTGTGTGAAACTCAGATAAAACTGTTATTACATTAGGCTTGTGGCTAATATAGTTGTAATATTGCTCTGTAATATAGAAACATATGTGTCTTTTGTTGTAAATCATGACTGTGAAACCTTGAAAGTCACACCGTACGCTTCCGCAACGACAAGGGTGTGACAGAAGCCCCTTATGGCTGACCACCCCTTGGTGGTCACGCCCATGTATGTTATGGTGATGGGGCCGTGAGGGAGGGCGGTCAAGCCCCCCTCACGCTGCATAACACATGCCCTTAGGTAGTATAGATATGAATGATCAATTCTTAACCCTTCCTTATTGTGATAACAAATAACTATATCTTATTACTTTGGGACCCACATTAAAGTATATGTAAATGTGTAGGTTTTTTCTTTTTTTTTTAATTAATGTAAATAATGTGGGCCCCATTCACACTAATTAAAAAATAAGAAAAAACCTACATCTTTAGATTGGTTTAATGTGGGATTCAAAGTAATAAGTTTTAGTTATTAAGTTATCGTAATAAGGAATGATTAACAACTGAACCCTTCCCTATATATAACATTGTCTTTTTTAGGGTTTTGGTGGTGTTTAGAAAATGTAACGGTGATTTATTTGTTCTTCTAGAAAATTAATGTTTGCAAGAGATTTGAGTTTTTTTTCTTAATTCAACCAATTGATTGCTCGTGAGAAAGATTTTGCAAGTAATTTTTTCTATTATTTTCGTAAAATATTTGTATGAATTTTCTATAATTTATGTTTTTATGAAAAATTTGTATATATTTCATGATAAGAGATTTGATTTTGTTATGTAACTTACAATTCAACAAATGATATATAATACATGTTATTGGGAATGTATTGTGATAACAAGCCGTACCGCGCGGTGGGGAAAAATCCTAGTTTACCATTAATGACGTTGTGTTTTTAATTAACGTCTTTGAATTTCACAGGACAAGTAAAGTAATTTTATTTTTCTATGCATGAAGAATTCTGTTGGGTTAGTTCGAGTTCATTTTCATTAACTAAACACAATATTTTTAATAGAAATTAATTTAATTCCTAAGAATTTCATGAACCAAACTAAGAGGGTGATTGTTTTTCTTGAAAAGGTCTTCTTGACCTCTTATGTCTGCGCCACGCAGAGGACGGGAAGAGGTTGAGGCCTACAGTGTGTTTGTTTTTTGGAAGACATTTCATTAAAAAACGTCTTTCCGTCCTCTTCTTGAAACAGACATGGTCCAGCCTCTTCTTACATCTTCATACCTCTTCCCGTCACCTTTATCTCCCTCCTGATCGGCAACAACCAACAGACTCCTTCCCGCTACCGTCATCCACCGATCTCCAAGGTTTGCCCTTCCACCGCCGCAAGCAACCACCGCCTCAACCAGCGACTCCTTCTGATCGGCGACAACCACCGAAAGTGACTCCCGATCGGCGACAACCAGTGACAACCAACGCGACTCCACCGCCAAACGCCAATCTCCACCGCCTCCAGCAACCACCGAACGCGACTCCACTGCCAAACGCCAATCTCCGATCGTGACTCCTTCAATCGAAGATTGCAGGTTACGATTTTAGAAAGGGGCATGAACGAGATTGTTAGGGTTTAGAAAGGGGGTTAGATCTGTGGCTTGAGTATTGATGGTGGTGGAGTGACGTAGATCTGAAAGTTGCCTGTGAGAAACCAGAGTGTTAGATCTGTGGCTTGAGTGGGAAGACATTTTGAAAAGGAAAAAACAAACCTTCTTCTTGCGAGGATTTGGTCCACCTCTTCTGCAAAAGAGGTCTGCAGACGTGGTCTGCAGATTGCAGATGTTTTACCTCTGAAAAAACAAACACCACCTAAGGCTTTTAACAACCATATCACGGTAACATTCATTAATTTTTCTTTCACATATTTTTACGATATATATTAAAAATTTATTTAAAATTTATTAGTTGTTAAATAATTTTACTAAATTTAATAAATAAATTTCAAACAAAAAATCTTCAACATTCAAGATAAATTTTGAACTCATTTAATATTCTTTTATCATTATCTTCTTAATGTGTACAAGTACTATATATGTTGACTTACAATACAATTATATCTGCATTTTTTTATTATTTTATTTTCCAAATTAACATTATCTAACTCAGTATTTAATTTAATTCTTTTACATATTTCAAACTCTAAACCTTAATCGTCTCTCTTTGCAGAGAAGAATTTATTAAATCATGTAGCAATCCTCTTTGCGTAATCGCAACCCTATTTTAAATGTTTAGCATTAAAATATTAATTTTCACAAATTTTTACTTTGAAACCATCAGTGTTCTCACTTAATTCTTAATTTAAACCTAGACAAAAAATATATTAAATTGAGGTAATTTTTGAGTACGAAAGATTTGTCATTTAAAAAAGAAAAAAGTTAAAGTTCTATGAATGTTTACTTGGTCGTTATTACGTGACATGAATTGCATGATAGAACAACATTGGGAAAATTTCAAACTTTTGGGTTTGATTTTTCAGGAAATAGAGTTAAACCCATAAACGAAGCTTAATAGGATGGGGGCGGCCATCCCTCTCTTTTTTCCGTCTTTAATTTTAACTAGGTTAGTATCCCGTGTATTATACGGATAGAATAAAAATTAATAAGTAATCAAAAATATAACTTTAATAACTGTAAATGATATTTTGGTTTAAAATATAATCAACATTACATAGAAAATAAAATAATAATATTGTATTTAAAAAAAAAATCCTTTTCCAAAGTTTGATTTTTTTAAAATTTCATTTTAAAAAAGTTGTTTTTAAAAAATGTAATTTTTTACAAAATAATAGGACGTTATCTATTATTTCACAAGTTGATAAAGATAAAAAATAAATAGTTAATAATGATGACTTATAAATTATAAAAAGATATCATGAGTTAAATTATTAGAAAATTTTCATATTTTATAGTAATTTGATTTTTTAAAAGTGTGCTTTTTAATATTAAAATATTTTTTATTATATTAAGAAATCTTTTTTAATTATAAAAGGTATATATAATATAATTAGTATTTAATACTATTCTGTAATATATTTTTTGATATTAAGAACTTTTTTTAATTAAAAAAGGCATAAAGAAGATATAATTATATTATTATTATTATTATTATTAATATTTAATAAAGTTGTGTATTTATTAGGAGAGAGAAAACGAGAAAAATAGTGTGAGAATACTCTAGATTTGTGACAAGTGTCTCAAATTATTTTGATTTATTAAGTATAATAGATTTTTCAATCAAAAGGTTATTTTTTCGTCCCATCGCTTTAAAAAGTTAACATGTATTATGGTTCCCGTATATTTCCACCCCCTTCCAGCACAAAACGTTTTAGCTGAATCACTAGTTAAACCATGAGTTCCATAAGTGAGGATGCAAAAGGCACTCTTAGCAGTTTGCCTGAAGCGATTCTTTTACACATACAATCCTTGATGCACATTTGGACGTTCATCAAGAACCTTGACTTTGATGACATTCAAAGAAACCCCTTTTTTGGTTAAGATAGAATGACATAATGTGTGGATAGGGTCCTGATGCATTGCCAAACATCCCAAATCAAACTATTTGGATTCAACTTTGCAAACAGATATCATTTAATTTGGTTCACAAGTTTAGGGCATGAAGTTGGATAGATAAATAAGGTTGACATACGCGTGCGTGCGTTATCCTACCTGAGTTGCCTTTAAGCTTTTTCACTTGCAAGACACTTGCAAAATTGAGACTAGATCGAAGGTTGTGTATGTGATAACAAAAACGATTATATATCTCTCTTGTTCAAATCTTCCATGCCTGAAAGCCATTGACATTGTTGTTTATAAGAATCCTTTTGTTAATTAATTCGTTTAAACTCATTCATGGCTGCCCAGTGTTTATGTTTGGAAGTAACATGGCGCCACCAGAATGAACAAGATTACATATTCAATGTTCCTACTTTGAAACTAACGATTGCATTGTCTTGATTTGAACAAAACGTGTCAACAAAGTTGTTTGTAATGGATGATGTAACGTCTCTGGTTGATGTTAGATGTTTTAGTTTAATTGGATTAATTTTATTGATCAATTTGAATCATGAAATTTATTAAATAAGTTGGGTGTAGAGTGCAAACTTGTTTAAGGGTTTTGAAAGGCTTAATTCTGATAATTTATCGAAGTAAAGTATAGGGTCTAGTTGTGTCAATATTTTAATTAGTTTTAGCATGTTAAATCCCTTAAACTTGAAGGGTGATGAATGTAAATTAGGTACTTCATAAACAAACATGTCTGTATTTTGAATTCTAATTCGAATAATTTGTATTACAAAGAAATTAAATTCAAGTTTTCTCTGTGATTACAATTTATGGGCAACATCTGGCATTAGAGCCAACCTTCTCAATCAATCGCTTGTGTTCTCCTTCGTTCAATCAAAGAAGATCAAAGCCGGGCGCCGGGTTTCTTGTTCTTCAGATTAACAAAGATCACAAGTAAGTAAATTGAGATTAACTATTGCACATCACCATTGTGGGTGAAGATTTCAAATTTGAGTTTTATTCAAAAGGGCTGTAAGTTTTTTTGTTGCTTGCATCGACATCTAAATGAACGAAAAAGGTTTTTTTTTTGGTTTATTTTGACCCAATTCCGGTCAAAATCAAAACCTGTTTTGGTTTCTGCCGATATCAAAGCTTATCACAATCATCCCTCATGGCGTTCTTTACGAAAGGAAAACGTACAATGAGTTTTTTTTATATTCAAGACTTTATTGTTAAACATCAAAATCAGAAGCACTTTTGGACTGAGGTTACCGAATTGATCAAGCAAGCAACTCTTATTCATCTTTAAGATTTTTTACTTGTATAGTGTTTAGTATTTGATTTCTGATTATCAATTAATCTGAACAAATTAAAAAAAAAATTGTTGCATCAAAGTTGTTTTTGGAATTAAAATAGTTTAATTACCATGTCAACTCCACCACCAAATAATGATAATGATAATGATAACAATACTAATACTATTGTTACTTACAAAGAAGTTGGTCCATCTCTATCAAGCTTCCAATGTCCTGTGTTAAAATCTACGAATTACAATGTGCGGAAAATTCGTATGAAAACTATTTTAGAGGCAAATGGTTTATGGGAAATGAAAGAACCAACTGTCAATACAGTTGGAGATGTTAAAAAGGACAAAGCTTCAACTGCATACTTGTTTCAGGTTTTGCCAGAAGAATTTATTATGCAAGAGAATGAAACAATTGATTATTTCACTGCAAAATTATCAAGTATTGTCACAAGAGCAACTAGTTGTGATTTTATTTTTGATCAACTAACACTAGTTAGAAAGCTCTTAAATTCTATACCAGATAGATTCATTCAAATAGTTGCTTCAATTGAGGAATTTACAAATCTGCATACTATGGCTCTAGATGAAACTATTGGTAGACTTAAAACCACTCAAATAAAGGATTAAGTCAAGAAGAGCAAATGCATGTGACAATCATGATAAAATTCTGTTCACTAAATTGATAACAAAACTAGTCAGAGAAGGCTGTTTGAAATCATGGACAAAAGAAGTTTAATATGTCACGAAAAAACTGGCATAATAATAAATATAGTAAACAAAGTGAAGATAATTCCTCACATAAGAACAATCCTAACAAACCAAAAAGCTCAAACAAGATGAGTAAAGTGAACTTCTATAATTGTCAAAAGTTTGGACAGTTTGCAATTGATTGTAATTAAGAAAAAAAAAGTTCTTGAACTATTGAACCTCATAAAAGAGGATGAGGGCCTATTTTGTTAACGTCTATGATTAACGAGGATGTTAGAAGTGAGGAAATTCTCTTGAATGAGAAAGAAATTGAACCTACCTTACACAAATTCAAATAATAATCTATGGTATTTGGACAACGGTGCAACTAATCATATGACTGGAACCATGAACATTTCAAGGAATAGACGAAAATGTCATTGGACAAATTCATTTTGGAGATGGGTCGTGTGTGAAAATTCAAAGGAAAATGTTCAATACTATTAGAATGTAAAAACCAAGAACAAATAATTATTTTTCATGTTTATGACATTCCTAGTTTGAAAAATAACATGCTCAGTTAAGACAACTAACTAAGAATGAATGTAAAGTCATTCTTGAAAATGATTTGTTGTATCTGTATTATCAAAATCAAACTTTACTTATGAAAGTTAAAAGATAAAAAAATAGACTTTACAACATGTTGGACCGATTTGGAGCTCGGAAACAATCCGATTCCAATGTAAAACTACTCGATAGCCTCTGGAATAGTGCGGAATCCTATTCCAGGGTTTTCCAATCGAAATCAACAGGAACCGTGGTGATCCGAGGTTGTAGGAACAACGTGGAAGCAACGATCGAACACCACGGGTTGAGAATCGAACTTGGACGATCACTAGCCGCTCAAATCTCCTAGGGTTTTGACACTTGAGTCTCAGGGAAGAAGGAGGGCTCTGGAAAGTTAAGGTTGAAATGATTTGAACTTGTATATATAGGCAGTCGACATTCGGCCGAATGAGAGGCCGAAGCAACTCATTCGGCGAATGGCATCTGTCGAATGATAATTCAGTCGAATGAGTCATTCGGCGAATGACTCATTCGCTGACTAGACATACTCTGGTTTCATTCGGCGAATGACTTCATTCGATAGAGTCATTCGGCCGAATAAACCATACTCATACTCAAATATATAATAAATCAAATCAACCAATAACACAATCATATAATCAATATTAAACATTAAGATCAATATAGAAAGACAACTTCCATTAATATAACTTGAATTTTACATGATGAATGTTACAAAAACTGAACTAGGGACAAAACATGTATCAACAAACTCCCCCTTGGACCTAGTTCAACTCTTGGAAGTGTCTTTCTTGAAATACTTCTCTGAAATAGCTTTCCAATCTGCTCCAGCGTGTATCTTGAAAATGCTGTAGAGACGGATCACTCTCATGAACTGTAAAGCATGCACCATGTCTGGAACATCAAAGAAGATCTGATGCCTGAATAGTGCTTGAACATCTTTGTGAGACAGGTTCGTCAGCCACATAGGATCAAAAATCCTAACAGTCTCCCATTGTTTGTCTTTGCACAGAACTATCACAGCCTCACCAGTTCTCCCATCATAGTACCACCATCGGAAGCCATCCATAAAGTCTTGTCGCATCTTCCGCAAGGGAATCTTCTTCAAAACTCTAGTGGGAAGCCACTTCAGGATAACTTTGTGCTTGCAAGTATCACCATCAATCTCGGGTAAGTAATATCGTTCTGGCTGTTGTGGTTGAAAGTTCACCCATCTCTTCCGGTATTCATACTTGATCTGTCGAGAAAACCAAGCAGACATCCTAGAGTCGTCACTGTATAGCATGTTCAGACGTGCTAACTGATTTACTTCGAATCCAGGCAACGTCTTGAAATCATGTGGGTGTTTGAAGTAGGCGATCCCTTTCTCTCTCTTCACAGCGTAGCAACCAAGATCATGGAAGTATGCCCAGCTAAGAATCTGACCTCCAGCTTTGTAGCCTTTAGTCCTATAAACCTTCTTGTGCGTAGCTGGCATCTTCTCGGTGCTTTGCTTCTTCAAAACTTCCCAATACGCTGCCCATTCCTCTTTCCTTCTCTTTCTGTCATCTGCTTCAGCCTTGCTTGCCTCAACTTGTTCTTCCAGATATCTAACCAAAAGATCCTCTGTTTCTTGATCAAATGGTTCAGTGAATGTAGGCAGCTCGTCTTCAGCCGATGTGTACTTTGTGTACTCTTCGTCTGTAATATCTTCCAGAATCACCTCATCAACATCATCAAATGGTTCTGGTTCAGGCTCTTCAAAAATGGGAACTGAGGTGTCATCAGTAACCACGTCATCAGGATTCAACCTGAATAACTCAGCAATTTGTTCTTTGGAGAGGCAGTGAATGATCTCTCCCTCCTCCTTGTCATAGCTGACCGAGTGCTGTATAATGCCCTGAGCGTCCAAGATCATAGTCAACGTCTCATCTAGCTGACGTCTCAAAGGCACAACTTCTACTTCCTCGGTCGCTGTGGGTTCATCTGTCTTTGCAGGAGGAGGTTGAGAAGAGGCTTTCTTCTTATCATTGGCTCTCTTGGATCGAATCTCTGATGAGGGAGGGGCCTGGTCATCATCGTCATCATCATCAGCACTCGATGAACCAGAAGACCCACTCCCAGATCCGTCCTTGGCCTCATCATCAGGATCATCATCATCATCAGACTCATCGTCTTTGTCTGAGTCTTCATAGTCAACCTGTTCCTCATCAGACTCTTCTTCTTCGTCTTCATCTACTTCTTTGTCTGATCATCGGAACGGTTTTCAGCACCTTCTATCCTGGGAGTGCCCTCCTTGGAACCCTCGACAAGTTCAGCAAGGCGAGCATTTTCAGCTTCCAACAGGAGAATCCTCTCGCTGAAACCAGAGGCTGTCAGAGCCAACTGGTTATGTTCATCTATGTACTTGAGTAGTTGCTCCTCTTGCTGAGCAGAACGAGCTCTAAGATCAGCTCGTTGATCGGCTGCCTGCAGCAACAGGGCATCCTGATCGTTTATCCTTTGGGTGAGCTGAGCAATCTTAGACTCTTGCTCCATGTTCTTCTCCATCAACCTGAGAACCATACTGTTCAGTGTGCTAAGCTGATCCACAACTGAAACAGTAGGTATGTACATATCAGCTCTTGATGTAGACGGGCCAGAAGAAGCAGCAACATAAACTGGCTCATGAGTGACAGGAGTGGTTAGAGGGGCAACAGTGGTCTGTGTAAGAACAGCCCTTGACCGCGTCAGTGAAGAAACTGACACAGCTGCTACTGAAGTAACAGTAGTTGTAGCAGCTGAAGTCAGTTCTGACCTCCTTTGGAATGAAAACCTTGATCTCTTTCCCCTTCCAACCCTAGAGGATGTAGGTTGAGAGGCAGCAACAGTCACAGCCACCGAAGCAGAAGCAGAAGACCGAGGTGGAGGAGAGATATCAAACTCTGGTATAAACAGTGGATCAGTAATATCCTCCATCTCCTCTTCAGTTCTCTTCCTCTTCCTGACAACCATCTTGCCACTTTCCATCACCTTCTCAAAGCCTTCCTCCATAACATCATCAGAGTCGGTGCTCTCTTCATCACCATCTCCAACAACCCTTCATCACCAGAGTCCTCTGACTCAGCACTACCTTCAGAAATATGAGGAACAGAAGCATCAACAGAAGTAGTAATAGTAGTAGTAGTAGTGGCCAGGAAGTCTAAATACATCAATGAATCAATATCTATGTCATCTTCCTAAGCTGTAGACAAAACAGCATCACCACCAGTAACAGCTCCACTCACATCAACCATGCTCATAGTAGCAGCAGTGGTTATGTCACCAGAACTCACACCCATCTCAACAGAAACCATAGCAGCAGTGCTCTCAATCACTGTGCTCTCACCACCTCCAGCACCACTAGTGTAACATCAGTGCCGGAACCGTTACCGGAACAGTGATCTCTACAGTACATGAACAGTAAAACAGGTATGAATCATACACATTTCAGTAATTTTCATATTCATATCATTTATCATTATCATGGTGAGTTGTCATAGAACAGTTTCAGACACATTTAACAGAAACACAGTTCAGAACGATGGTTCTTGAGTCGGGTAATTATCTGGCAACACAGAACCACTATGTGATTATTTGTTTAGGATTTATTATGTATAAACGTATGTGAGGTCTACGGAACAAAACACACGAATATCGTTATGTGAATGCTAAATGGACGGGTTATTCGTATAGGTGACGATCTGTACGAATATATCTGGAAGTTTAACGTTCTGAATGATATTCTATAATTAGAAAACAAGATTGAAACGTATAGTTATCGTCGTGTTCGTACGGGTGACGATCCGAACGAATGCGCGCGACGACCGTACATTTCGATTTAAACAGTTAATTAAAATTTTAAATTTTAAATAAATAAAAGATATTAGTTAATTTATTAGGAATCACAACCTAGAATAATTAAATAAATTCTATTTTATAATCGTATCGTTTTGCCGTAAAAACTACGCGAAACCGGTATTTTACGCGAAACCGAACGAGACCAACCGATCGGGTATTTTAACTCACATTTAATGTGACATAAATGCCACAACCACCACCCATCACTCTCCTCTCTCTCTCTAAATTCGTTTACCCTCTCTCTCTCTAGTTCTTCACAAGAAAACCCTATTATTTCTAAGATTTGAAGGCTTAAATCTCGTTGGATTCAAGTGTTCTAGGTGCCAAGACGTTCCTTTCAACACGAAGATCACGGAAGTACAAGTATTTCAAATTTCCAACCACGAAATCTAAGGTAAATCATCATTTTAAATTCGGTTTTATAGGGTTTTCACGAGTTCAATTGGTTTTGTTATTATAACCGGCATTAAACACTTAGAACACATAGATGAAGATGTCTTGCATATTTAGGCAACCATAGGAACAGATTTTAACAGGTTTGAGGTCTTAAGATCGAGGATGACACTCAAGGAATTTCACAGGTTCGTTAACAGAACCCGAACAGCATCAACAGAAGCTGGCCGAACCCAAGGGTTCGTTGGGCGAACCCTGCACCGAACCATCTTCTGCACCGAACCCTGGTGGGTTTTGCTTCACGAACCTGTCATCATGGAAGGATATCTGCAACGAACCTGTAAGACTGGGCACCGAACCCTGCCACTCCTGCTAAACGAACCTGCTAACCGCACCTAACCCTGCAACGAACCTATAGGACCAGTTTTCAGCCGAACCACACGGGAGACGAACCCTTGCATGGCCGAACCATGGCCATGCAACTCACGAACCATAGGGTGACGAACCATGGATTAACGAACCTTTCTGTTAGGCCGAACCCTACTTAGCCGAACTTTAAGTATCACGAACCCTACATGTTGCCACCTTAGCCGAACCTTATGGGTTCTCTTAAAAAGGTTCGCTGCCCAATACAATGTATCAACTCTTAGAATCGTTTAATTGAGTCAAGATGGACCTAGGATCAATGGAACTATTAGGGATAACACAACAAGTGATTACTTGATTGATAACCTAGGTATTTCCTAAGGATTGATGGTTTAAATTTCATTCATGAGTATAAGCGGATCAACTACATATATTTACACATGTGTGTGTGCATGAGTGAGGAGGAAACCCTAATCATGCATGCAAGTCTCGCAAAAGTTGTTGACCATACAAGATAGTTTAACAATTATGGTGGACTAGTTACAAGTTCATGAGGATCAACGACACAAGTTGGTTAAGTAACGAGAAAACCAAAGACATTTAATTGGGCCAAAGTGGCCCAATGGGGTTTAATTAAGCCCATTATGTATTACATGATTTGGTAAACCCAAGTAATGAGGTTTTGATAAAATCTCATTTATTTACAACTTGTTAGATTTCATCCAATGATTTCGACTTAATATTGATTTAATTGGGAGTTAAATTGTAATGTTTGATTTAATTACTTACTTTGATTTAATTGTTTGAGGACTTGTTGAAAAAGAGACGATTTAATTGTCTGGAATTGTTTTAAAAACAAAGGAAACTATGCCAAAATTTTCTAAACTATAAAAGTAAATTATGTGACTAATCATGGGAATTGGGATCATAAAAGGGTAATTAAGATAGATTAGATCATAGATACATTTAGCACTAAGACACTTAGTTGCACACACAACAAGACTCAAGGTCTTAGGCACAACGACTACTACGCGTACTTATTATATTCGAATTCTTATAAAATAACTCAGGAACCGAAGAAACTTAGCTTACATACAGGAGCGCGCATTTTGTGTTAGATCAAATTACATAGCAGCACAGGTGAGTTCATTGCCCCTTTTCTAACATTTTGTTTTAAAACGCGGGGCTGAGAAGCATGCGTAAACTGTTTATTTAAATTGTTTACTTGAATGCTTTTAAATTATATGTTTTACATATATATAAATGTTATCCTAGATCATGTCTAGGAAGATTTTATGCAGGTTATTAACTGATTTACTTATATATTAAGTGAATAATCAAGTTAAACAAAACTTTTCAATAAGTCAAAACATTCCAAACAAATCAAACTAGACATTTTGACAAAACAAGTGGGTGAATTCAAGGGATCAAAACAAACATTTTGACAAATCAAGTGGGTGAATTCAAGGAATCAAATCAAACATTTTGACAAAACAAGTGTGGGACATCAAGACATCAATAAAACAATCTTTGCAAAGACAACAATCAATGTTCTACAAACCAAGTGTTTGTTGAACAATGAATCAAGTGTACAACCGATCAATGAATCTTGTATTCTATGATCAACACATCAAGTACATCTTGTGACAGAATCAGACGATCATTAAATCATTTTTAAGGGAAAGTCTGGGAAATATCAGAGATAGCATACGCCAAAAACATTGACGAAACATAAAATCCTGCATTTCAAGAAGTCCTAGCTAGACCGTTTGACTTGTAGGTCGTATGTTTGAGGATATTTACAGTTTCCCTAACTACTAAGTACCTAGATTGACAGACTAGTCTACTCGAGTATGACCAAAGGCCCCAATCATAAGGACTTAGATTTTATTAAATGTTTACTTACTTGTTTAATTAAGCATTTATAACTGTTTATACAATTGTGTGGTTGATCATATTGTATGATGAACTTAAGGAATCAACAGGGATTTCAAATGATTGTAATGACAGGAACAATAAACAGAGGTACATATGGGATTGTGTTAAGGGTAAAAATGCTTAATTATCATTAACAACAGTGTCATATGTGAATTAGTATGTGGTGGGATGTTGGCTGGGCGGGCGGTAAGTTCGACCCTACATATGCCCTATATATAAGCATACCGATTTGGATATTACATGTGAAGTTAATGAGGTTAAGGTCTTTACCGAAAGAGGTTTACAAATCGTTTTCAATTACTAAAATATATGAACTCACCAACCATGTGTTGATTTTGTTTTTGCATGACTTCTCAGGTGACGAACAGGTTAATTAAGAAGTCATTTCTTTTGGACTAGGACTTCATATAGAAGACTAGTATTTTGGACCTGCATACTTTTGAAGACATCATTATACACATTATTTTGTATATCTGGTGCAAATACAAGATAGTTATTTATTGATGTTACAATAGATTTACATTGTTAAATTATAAACGATACTGCTGTAATTTAACTTTGTAATTCTATTATATTTAGCATTTCTCATTTACATCATGTGCAATGTACACAATCTGATCACTTCGATTATCACTCACGATATCGCGCCCCGGGAACCTTCCGCCCGTCGGGGAAACCCGATCCTACCCCGCCGGCTCGGGGTGTGACAGATTGGTATCAGAGCCATGGTTATAGAGAAATATAGGTCACTTATTTAAATGGTTTGGCCTAGACTATAACCTAGGGACCCTGCATGTAGAGAAAGTAGGACTTAAGACTTATTTGCATATTGTCTTCTGTATTCGATCATTGCACTAACCGATGACTTTATTGGTTATGATCAGAATGCCTCCACGAAGACAACCTCCTTTGATACAGCTACCACCACAAGACTTGGCTCCACACTCCTCCACACCGTCTCCGAATGACTCTCCACCACCACCTCCTCCACCTCCTCCTCCCCCTCCTCCATTGATTACTCAAGCATCTGGTTCGGGCACAGTACCGACCATAGATCCTGCTACTATCGCTCTGGTGACGTTACTGAGTAGCCAGATGACGAATCAGATGAAAGAAGCTATACCGGAGATGTTCCTTCGTCTTCGTAATGAGATCCTCAATACTGGCAACACATCAGGGGAAGCCAGTGGAAACACTGGAGATTCATCTCACTACTCCTACAAGTCCTTCGTAGGATGTAAGCCACCCAGTTTCAGTGGGTCTGAAGGCGCCGTTGGATTAATCCAATGGATTGAGAAGATTGAGGCAACATTGGATCTTTGCAGCTGCCCCGAACACCACAAGGTCCGTTACTCAGCGGGAACATTCAACAAACGGGCTCTGACCTGGTGGAACGGTCAGATCAATGCCCGAGGAAGAGAAGAAGCCATGGCCATGCCATGGGAAGACTTCAAGACACTGCTGCGAACAGAATTCTGTCCCAAGAATGAACTGCAGAAGTTGGAGGTTGAACTATCCAACCATGTGATGAAGGGGGCTGATCACATGGGGTACACTACTCGTTACCACGAGTTAGTTGCTTTGGTACCAGATATGGTACCAACTCTGGAGAAAAGGATAGACAGATATGTGGGTGGACTTCCCGCCTGCATTCAGGGTATGGTTGTTTCAGCCAACCCTACTACTGTTGAATCTGCAGTGAGACTGTCTGGGAAACTTACTGACCTCATGGTAGCCTCTGGAGTCCTAAAGAAAGAGGCTGAACCCAGCAAGAACAAAGCTGAATTTTCAAAGAAACCCCACCACCATCAAAAGAAGAAACAGAAGACCATCAAGAACTACACGGTGGCCACACCTCTCCAACAAGTAACAGCAGCACCACAAAACCCCAACCGCAAACCATACACTGGCACGTTTCCTCTGTGTGCCAAGTGTCAGTATCATCACCCTGCTGACGCTCCGTGTAAACATTGCACGGGATGTGGAAGAAAGGGCCATTGGGTCCAATACTGTAGGATGACACCTAACCAAGCAGTCAACAATGCTGCTTTGGCTCTTCCTCCACCAGCAAATCAGAACAATGGTGGATGCTATAATTGTGGCGAACAAGGCCACTTTGCGAAGAACTGCCCAAAGAAGGCTCAACCAGCAGTTCAAGCACCCCGTGGACGAGCCTTTGCTATCGGAGCACCAGCTGCACGCCAGGACCCAAATGTGGTCACTGGTACGTTTCTCTTACATGATTTTTATTCATCTGTCTTATTTGATACTGGTGCGGATTAGAGTTTTATCTCTACCGACTTTGCATGCCAACTAGATTCCATAGAGGAACAGTTAGACTCCCCTTACATTATAGAAGTAGCTAACGGGAAACAGATCACAGTTAGTACAGTTTATAGGAACTGCCCATTGACACTAAATGATTTTACATTTACCATCGATTTGATACCGATGGAGCTGGGTAGTTTTGACATCATTGTTGGAATGGATTGGCTTTCATCTAACCGAGTGGAAGTCATCTGTTCTGAGAAGCTGCTTCGAATTCCATTGCCGAGTGATCGTGTATTGGAAGTAAAAGGGGATCAAGCAAAGCGAAGTGTCAAAATCATTTCTTGCATAAAGGCGCGTAAATGTCTACAGAAACGGTGCGTGGCATTCTTGGCTCATGTGGTAGAAAAGGAGAAGGATAAGAAAAAGGTTCAAGACGTACCGATAGTGAAAGAGTATCCCGAAGTATTTCCTGAAGACCTACCAGGTTTGCCACCTGTGCGACCGGTAGAGTTTCGTATTGACTTAATTCCTGGAGCAACTCCTGTTGCTAAATCTCCTTACAGGTTAGCACCTTCAGAGATGCAGGAATTGTCTAATCAATTACAGGAGCTGTTGGATAAAGGCTTTATTAGACCGAGCTACTCACCTTGGGGAGCTCCGGTCTTGTTCGTGAAGAAGAAAGACGGATCGTTCAGAATGTGCATAGATTACAGAGAGCTGAACAAACTAACTATCAAGAATCGGTATCCATTGCCGAGGATTGATGATTTGTTTGACCAACTGCAAGGAGCTCAATATTTCTCAAAGATTGACCTGCGATCTGGATATCATCAGCTGAGAGTTCAAGATGAAGACATACCGAAAACGGCCTTCCGAACCAGATACGGGCACTATGAATTTTTGGTGATGCCCTTCGGATTGACAAATGCACCTGCAGTTTTCATGGATCTCATGAACCGAGTGTGCAAGCCGTACTTGGATCAGTTTGTCATTGTCTTTATCGATGACATACTGATTTATTCCAAGACCAAAACAGAACATGAGCAACACCTTAGAAAGATCTTGGAGATGTTGAAAGAAGAGAAACTCTATGCCAAATTCTCCAAATGTGAGTTTTGGCTAAGAGAAGTTCAATTTCTGGGTCATGTGGTCAACAGCGAGGGAATTCATGTAGACCCTGCCAAGATTGAAGCGATAAAGAATTGGGACACTCCAAAGACACCGACGGAGATACGGTCTTTTCTGGGATTGGCGGGTTATTACAGAAGGTTTATCTCAAACTTTTCTAAGATAGCCTTGCCTCTCACTAAGCTAACCCAGAAAAGCGAACCGTTTGTCTGGGAGCGGAAACAGGAAGATGCTTTTCAGACATTGAAACAGAAACTGTGTGATGCTCCAATTCTATCTCTCCCAGAGGGCTGTGATGACTTTGTTGTGTACTGCGATGCTTCCCATCAGGGACTCGGTTGTGTGTTAATGCAATGGGACAAAGTCATAGCCTATGCATCAAGACAGTTAAAGATTCATGAGAAGAATTACACTACTCATGATCTTGAACTGGGAGCAGTAATCTTCGCCTTGAAGATCTGGAGACATTACTTATATGGCACCAAGTGTACCATATTCACTGATCACAAAAGTCTGCAGCACATCTTTGATCAGAAGGAGCTCAACATGCGACAGCGCCGTTGGGTTGAACTTCTAAATGATTATGATTGTGTGATCAAATACCATCCGGGAAAGGCGAACGTTGTAGCCGATGCCTTGAGCCGGAAAGAACGGGTCAAACCCCTACGTGTTAGAGCAATGGGGATAACCGTGCAGACCAGTTTAAGTGACAAGATTGTTCAAGCACAGCAAGAAGCACTTGACCGAGATAATCTGAAGAGGGAACTTGATTGCGGAGCAGAGAAACAGTTTGACACAAAGTCCGATGGAATGATCTACTACAAGGAACGTATATGGATCCCTGCGGTAGATGAATTGAGGAAACTTATCTTTGATGAAGCACACAAGACTAAATACTCTGTCCATCCAGGCGCTGATAAAATGTACCAAGACTTGCGTGGATTTTATTGGTGGCCGAGAATGAAGAAGGACATAGCCGAATACGTCGGTCAATGTCTAACGTGTGCGAAGGTAAAGGCGGAACACCAAAGACCGTCCGGTCTATTGGAACAGCCTGAGATTCCGCTCTGGAAGTGGGAACAAATAGCTATGGATTTCATTACCAAGCTACCCCGCACTTCCAGAGGTCATGATACAATTTGGGTGATCATTGATCGTCTAACCAAATCTGCTCATTTCTTGCCCATGCGTGAGAACTTCACCATGGATAAACTGGCAAGATTATACATCAACGAGATAGTGGTACGTCACGGTGTGCCATTGTCTATTATTTCTGATCGAGATAGCAGATTCACATCAAGGTTCTGGCAATCATTACAGAAATCTCTAGGGACACAGTTGAACCTGAGTACAGCTTACCACCCACAAACGGATGGCCAAAGCGAACGTACTATTCAAACCCTAGAGGACATGTTGAGAACCTGTGTTCTAGACTTCGGTGGGAATTGGGATTCCCATTTGCCACTGATTGAGTTCTCCTACAATAACAGTTACCACAGCAGTATCGGATGTGCACCATTCGAGGCTCTTTATGGCCGGAAATGTCGATCACCGATTTGTTGGACTGAAATTGGAGACAACCGAATAACGGGGCCAGAACTAATACAAGAAACCACTGACAAGATAGCTCAGATTCAAAGAAGACTACAAGCAACAAGGAGCAGACAAAAGAGCTACGCCGACAAACGGCGCAAGCCGTTGGAATTCCAAGTGGGGGATCGTGTAATGTTGAAAGTATCCCCGTGGAAAGGTGTGGTACGCTTTGGAAAGAAAGGCAAATTAGCACCACGATACGTGGGACCGTTCGAGATCATCGAACGTATAGGTCCTGTAGCCTATCGACTGAGGTTACCAGATGAACTCAGTGGTGTGCATGATGTGTTTCACGTCTCAAACTTAAAGAAATGCCTTGCTGACGAGTCTCTCGTCATTCCAATCGAAGAGATTCAAGTCGATGAACAATTACATTTCATTGAAGAACCTTTAGAGATTATGGATCGCAAGGTTAAACAACTGAGGCGAAGCCGTATTCCTATTGTAAAGGTTCGATGGACTTCAAGACGCGGGCCCGAGTTCAGTGCCGGAACCGTTACCGGAACAGTGATCTCTACAGTACATGAACAGTAAAACAGGTATGAATCATACACATTTCAGTAATTTTCATATTCATATCATTTATCATTATCATGGTGAGTTGTCATAGAACAGTTTCAGACACATTTAACAGAAACACAGTTCAGAACGATGGTTCTTGAGTCGGGTAATTATCTGGTAACACAGAACCACTATGTGATTATTTGTTTAGGATTTATTATGTATAAACGTATGTGAGGTCTACGGAACAAAACACACGAATATCGTTATGTGAATGCTAAATGGACGGGTTATTCGTATAGGTGACGATCTGTACGAATATATCTGGAAGTTTAACGTTCTGAATGATATTCTATAATTAGAAAACAAGATTGAAACGTATAGTTATCGTCGTGTTCGTACGGGTGACGATCCGAACGAATGCGCGCGACGACCGTACATTTCGATTTAAACAGTTAATTAAAATTTTAAATTTTAAATAAATAAAAGATATTAGTTAATTTATTAGGAATCACAACCTAGAATAATTAAATAAATTCTATTTTATAATCGTATCGTTTTGCCGTAAAAACTACGCGAAACCGGTATTTTACGCGAAACCGAACGAGACCAACCGATCGGGTATTTTAACTCACATTTAATGTGACATAAATGCCACAACCACCACCCATCACTCTCCTCTCTCTCTCTAAATTCGTTTACCCTCTCTCTCTCTAGTTCTTCACAAGAAAACCCTATTATTTCTAAGATTTGAAGGCTTAAATCTCGTTGGATTCAAGTGTTCTAGGTGCCAAGACGTTCCTTTCAACACGAAGATCACGGAAGTACAAGTATTTCAAATTTCCAACCACGAAATCTAAGGTAAATCATCATTTTAAATTCGGTTTTATAGGGTTTTCACGAGTTCAATTGGTTTTGTTATTATAACCGGCATTAAACACTTAGAACACATAGATGAAGATGTCTTGCATATTTAGGCAACCATAGGAACAGATTTTAACAGGTTTGAGGTCTTAAGATCGAGGATGACACTCAAGGAATTTCACAGGTTCGTTAACAGAACCCGAACAGCATCAACAGAAGCTGGCCGAACCCAAGGGTTCGTTGGGCGAACCCTGCACCGAACCATCTTCTGCACCGAACCCTGGTGGGTTTTGCTTCACGAACCTGTCATCATGGAAGGATATCTGCAACGAACCTGTAAGACTGGGCACCGAACCCTGCCACTCCTGCTAAACGAACCTGCTAACCGCACCTAACCCTGCAACGAACCTATAGGACCAGTTTTCAGCCGAACCACACGGGAGACGAACCCTTGCATGGCCGAACCATGGCCATGCAACTCACGAACCATAGGGTGACGAACCATGGATTAACGAACCTTTCTGTTAGGCCGAACCCTACTTAGCCGAACTTTAAGTATCACGAACCCTACATGTTGCCACCTTAGCCGAACCTTATGGGTTCTCTTAAAAAGGTTCGCTGCCCAATACAATGTATCAACTCTTAGAATCGTTTAATTGAGTCAAGATGGACCTAGGATCAATGGAACTATTAGGGATAACACAACAAGTGATTACTTGATTGATAACCTAGGTATTTCCTAAGGATTGATGGTTTAAATTTCATTCATGAGTATAAGCGGATCAACTACATATATTTACACATGTGTGTGTGCATGAGTGAGGAGGAAACCCTAATCATGCATGCAAGTCTCGCAAAAGTTGTTGACCATACAAGATAGTTTAACAATTATGGTGGACTAGTTACAAGTTCATGAGGATCAACGACACAAGTTGGTTAAGTAACGAGAAAACCAAAGACATTTAATTGGGCCAAAGTGGCCCAATGGGGTTTAATTAAGCCCATTATGTATTACATGATTTGGTAAACCCAAGTAATGAGGTTTTGATAAAATCTCATTTATTTACAACTTGTTAGATTTCATCCAATGATTTCGACTTAATATTGATTTAATTGGGAGTTAAATTGTAATGTTTGATTTAATTACTTACTTTGATTTAATTGTTTGAGGACTTGTTGAAAAAGAGACGATTTAATTGTCTGGAATTGTTTTAAAAACAAAGGAAACTATGCCAAAATTTTCTAAACTATAAAAGTAAATTATGTGACTAATCATGGGAATTGGGATCATAAAAGGGTAATTAAGATAGATTAGATCATAGATACATTTAGCACTAAGACACTTAGTTGCACACACAACAAGACTCAAGGTCTTAGGCACAACGACTACTACGCGTACTTATTATATTCGAATTCTTATAAAATAACTCAGGAACCGAAGAAACTTAGCTTACATACAGGAGCGCGCATTTTGTGTTAGATCAAATTACATAGCAGCACAGGTGAGTTCATTGCCCCTTTTCTAACATTTTGTTTTAAAACGCGGGGCTGAGAAGCATGCGTAAACTGTTTATTTAAATTGTTTACTTGAATGCTTTTAAATTATATGTTTTACATATATATAAATATTATCCTAGATCATGTCTAGGAAGATTTTATGCAGGTTATTAACTGATTTACTTATATATTAAGTGAATAATCAAGTTAAACTAAACTTTTCAATAAGTCAAAACATTCCAAACAAATCAAACTAGACATTTTGACAAAACAAGTGGGTGAATTCAAGGGATCAAAACAAACATTTTGACAAATCAAGTGGGTGAATTCAAGGAATCAAATCAAACATTTTGACAAAACAAGTGTGGGACATCAAGACATCAATAAAACAATCTTTGCAAAGACAACAATCAATGTTCTACAAACCAAGTGTTTGTTGAACAATGAATCAAGTGTACAACCGATCAATGAATCTTGTATTCTATGATCAACACATCAAGTACATCTTGTGACAGAATCAGACGATCATTAAATCATTTTTAAGGGAAAGTCTGGGAAATATCAGAGATAGCATACGCCAAAAACATTGACGAAACATAAAATCCTGCATTTCAAGAAGTCCTAGCTAGACCGTTTGACTTGTAGGTCGTATGTTTGAGGATATTTACAGTTTCCCTAACTACTAAGTACCTAGATTGACAGACTAGTCTACTCGAGTATGACCAAAGGCCCCAATCATAAGGACTTAGATTTTATTAAATGTTTACTTACTTGTTTAATTAAGCATTTATAACTGTTTATACAATTGTGTGGTTGATCATATTGTATGATGAACTTAAGGAATCAACAGGGATTTCAAATGATTGTAATGACAGGAACAATAAACAGAGGTACATATGGGATTGTGTTAAGGGTAAAAATGCTTAATTATCATTAACAACAGTGTCATATGTGAATTAGTATGTGGTGGGATGTTGGCTGGGCGGGCGGTAAGTTCGACCCTACATATGCCCTATATATAAGCATACCGATTTGGATATTACATGTGAAGTTAATGAGGTTAAGGTCTTTACCGAAAGAGGTTTACAAATCGTTTTCAATTACTAAAATATATGAACTCACCAACCATGTGTTGATTTTGTTTTTGCATGACTTCTCAGGTGACGAACAGGTTAATTAAGAAGTCATTTCTTTTGGACTAGGACTTCATATAGAAGACTAGTATTTTGGACCTGCATACTTTTGAAGACATCATTATACACATTATTTTGTATATCTGGTGCAAATACAAGATAGTTATTTATTGATGTTACAATAGATTTACATTGTTAAATTATAAACGATACTGCTGTAATTTAACTTTGTAATTCTATTATATTTAGCATTTCTCATTTACATCATGTGCAATGTAGACAATCTGATCACTTCGATTATCACTCACGATATCGCGCCCCGGGAACCTTCCGCCCGTCGGGGAAACCCGATCCTACCCCGCCGGCTCGGGGTGTGACAACTAGGACCTGCCCCATCACCACCATCACTTCCATCACTGTCATCTCCACCAGCTGGTACAACTATGTCTTCCATATCTGAATCGGAGTCATCATGCCTCCATCTGCGACCAGCAGGAGCTCGATAATCAGGTCGAGAGAGATGACCGAATAATGATCTGGTGGTTGGCTTCCTCTCCTTCCCTCTGTATGACAAGACTCTGTTAAGAGTGGTGTCATTCATGTGCTCTAAGCGTATAACATCAGCATTGATCTTAGGAAGATCTGGAACTTGAGCATCGATAATCTGCTGCAGAAACCGAGGGTATATGAGAAACTTCTTGTCCCCCTTTAAGACCACGTTCTCCTTCATATGAATAAAGATCATCTCTGAGAAGTTGAACGGCTTGTTCAGTACTAAAGCAGCAAAGGCACATTGGATAGTCTCACGCATGTCATCGAATCCTCCTCGCCTTGATCCGAGACAGTGAACTAAGACAAGAGCTAGATACTTGAATTGTGGAGACATGTGTGACAATCCGACTTTTTACACTAACCTTGTTAACGGGAGTTGGTGCTATCACAGGCCCAACAAGGCCAATCAAGGCGCAATAAGACCAATGAAGGCCCAACAAGGCCAATGAAGGCCCAATAAGGTCAATGGAGACTCAACAAGATCAATTAGGCCCAACGAAGTCTATGTAAGCCCAACAGAGCCAATGTAGGCCCAATAAGCCAAGAGAGGCCCATTAAGGCCCAATAAGTCCAAGTAAAGCCCAATGTAAACCAAGTAGGCCCAGGGAAGGCCAAGGTAGGCCCAGGAAGGCCCAGTGAGGCCCAATTGTATTTGAGAAGCCCAATTGAGTAAATTTAATCCAACAAGGAGTTAAAGGATTCAATTAGTGACTATTCGGGTTTGTCGATTCAATTTTGTTAATCGAAATGATATGTTGTCGATCCGGAATAATTCTTAGGAGTTGAGATTAAGCAAAAATTAGGTTTTTAAGTGTTGATTTCAAGAATTAGTTTATAAGTTGTAATAGAAATTGATTTTGACTTCTAAAAGTCAAAATTTGGCCAAAATAATTGGGGAAAATTCGAATCTCGTGATAATAAGAGTTATAACTGTTATAAAACTAATAATAATCATCTCATTGATGATTACTAACAGTTATTATATGTTATTAATGTTAGTAACGATCGAATTTAACTCAATTCGACCTCAAAGGTCGAAACCGAAACCATTGAGGAATAAAATCATATTATTCCAGTTAAATGTCTCAAATTGGTCATTCAGAATCATTAGTCGGCATCAAAGGAGAGTTCTGGATACATCAATTGTGAATAAGAGATAGTGGGATTTGAGTTCGACTAAAAGGACGGCCGAAAGTTGAGCAACAAGACGATCTACAACAAATTGGAATCAAATCAGGTGAGTTTTTGTTCTAACATCTTCTAAAACAACCGATTAGGATAATCCCCAAGTTAATTCGTGGTTCCAATATCGAATTAATCATGAACGAATTCTAGGGTTCATATGGAAGTCGGATTTGGGGGTTTTTAAGCAAATGGGCTTTAAAATCGAATTAAACTATACAAATAGTTTCAGAAGGGTTCGATTTAACTAAACCATGTATTAATTTCATTAGGTTACAACGATTTGATGGATTTTAGTTCTAGGGTTCTTAATGAGAATCGGTTTTGGGGGTTTTGATTTTAAAGAGTTTAAAAATAAAATTAAATGGCATGGGTAGTTTCAGAAAGTCCCGATTTAGGTTAATGCTATGTAAATTTCATTAGGGAATTACGAATTATAAGATTTTGAATCTAGGGTTCTTAAGTTAAAAACGAATTGGGGTTTTCGATCAAAGTCGGATTATGAATCAAATTAAACTATATATATAGTTTCGGTTTAACCCAGTAATGATAAACCATATGGTGTTGATGATAATCGAATTCGAATCGGGGTCCAAATGGGGGCTAGTATGCTTCGGCTAAAGAGAAAGGGGGAAACCGGTTCGGTAGTGTTTAAAACAATTATTTTCTGATAACCATCGCGATACCCTAGCGGGCTTGACTGGTTAGTTGCGTGGGTGTGGGAGTTGAGGGTCGCGGGTTCGAGTCCCGGCCCAACCATTTTTGGATTTTAAACATTATTTTAGTATTTTGAGCATAACTCTTTCGTTTCAAGTCCGTTTTAACCCGTTCGAGTTGCGTTGGAAACGTAACGAGAATACGAACACATTAGAATGATAAAATCCATATTTCAATCCGAAAACGAAATCGCGTATAATTACGTTTAATTAAATAAAATCGTATAGGATCTTATTTAATCGATTTCAATGGCACGCGTACTTCCGTATGCACAATTCTCACACTCTAACATACGTATGTTGATACGTATGTGATTTCAAGCACAAAACGACAATCCGAATAACTTTAGGTTATTGTTTAATCACAGATTCTTCGTAGAGGATTTCTACGCAAGTTCACACGTATTTGATCATTCTGCTATTATCAAAGGTGCGTACACGGCCCCTTTCTTATTTTAAACTGTTTTGGGGGAGAAAACATGTGCAACAAACTATTTTAGATACATATCACTTGCATGAGTTATCTGTTTACATTATGTGACAACATATCAACTTGAAAGTCCTTACACACCTCGAACCGTTTAGTTTGCTGTAATGCAAAGCGTGGTAGTTGGAAATAGATCTATTAGGTTTGACAAACCTCACCTGGTAGATGGGATCTACGCAGGTGTTTGACTGACCAAACACAATTTTTACTATTGTTGTGATAGACAATAGTGGCAAGGCGAAAACATGCTATAGCATGGCAACTAGTCAGCTTCGGTGTCGAACACGTATGTAAATAGTTTATATGACTAGCTATCATGACTGTGCATTTGTGATTATGTTATCTACAACTTATTATTCAAACTGATGTTTTGAACATTGTGATTATTGAAAACCTGTGTTATGCACCAACCATTGTGTTGACTTGATTTGCATGTTTTCTCAGGACGCTAAGGCGCGCGTTACAGCTGGCATGGACTAGGAAGATAGAGTCTCATGCATTATAAACATTTGAATTTGAATAGTTCAGTATTTTGATTTGTAATGTTTTACTTATCAACAGTTTATTGGTTTTGATTTGAAACGCTTCCGCAACTTTTTGTAAACTCTGAATATTATGTTTTAAAGACCAACGTATGTTTTGAAATTCATATAGAGGTCTTCGCTATGTCTAATGATCTGAGATCCTGGTTTGTCACATTCCCAAACGGTATGATTCCGTTAGTTGAAATTGGGGGTGTGACAGATTGGTATCAGAGACATTGGTTATAGCGAACTAGGTTTGCATTTGTAGGCCTAGACTATGACTGTTAGACATTAGACACATCTGTTAATACGTATTGCTTAGAAATTACATATGACACTATGTAATTGACTTGTTTACGTATTCCATGGCACTGCACTTACATATGATATTATGTAACAGGCATGGCTTCATCATCAGTTCCTTATGTTATCATTGATGATTCCGAGGACGAGGAGCCGATAGTTCCGGCACCACCATCATCACCACCACCACCTATTCCATCACCTCCTCCGTATGGGATGGATGACTCAGACCCAGACGAGGATCCAGAGGAGGATCCAGACGAGGATCCAGAGGAGGATCCAGAGGAGGATCCAGATGAGGATCCAGTTGAGGACCCGGATGAGGATCCGGATGAGGATCCGGAGGAGGCACCATGGGTGAATACTCAGGGACTCTATGCTGCAGGACCATCTACACATCCACCACCCGCACTAGATGCTCCTGAGCCTAAGAGGCGAAGGACGGACGCGGAGGAGATCGCCAAGTTGCGCGAGGACTTGGATGAGACGGAAGACAAGCTTATACAAAGATCTCAGGAGTTATGGGATGCCATTGAGAGGCAAGATG
Organism: Mikania micrantha; assembly: GCA_009363875.1. NCBI lineage: Eukaryota > Viridiplantae > Streptophyta > Magnoliopsida > Asterales > Asteraceae > Mikania > Mikania micrantha. Next base: position 31,803,752 of record CM018681.1, read on the forward strand.
AACTCGCCCATCTAGTTCATGACATGCGGGATGAGATGGTGAACATGATTGGTCGTCTAGAGGAGTCAGAGAACCGAGCCGAGATCTTGGAGGGCAGGATTGAAGCTTTGGAGGATTTAGTGGTAGTTGAGAATGAGGAACAGGATGAGGATGAGGATGAGGAGGAGGAACCAGCACCAGTTGCTGAGTCCGATCCTGAATCCACCGTTGAGGACGATTGATTGTTTTCTTTTATTTCTGTTTTGTTTAAACTTATTAGGAACGGGTTGTGTTCCTACATTGGTAGTTTGAAATTTTGTATTTCATTTCAAAAAGTATTGTACTCAAAGAAAGTTTCTATTTATGGAAGAATTATTGTTTGTTTCCAACAACTGTGTTGATTATATTACATGTTGTGTTTGTTGTTTTACTTACACATGTTACATTGGATTTTGACTTCGTGCTAACACTTCTTATAAATAGGAAACTAATGGCTGAGGGAAACGTACATATGACTGTTGCTGAGCTCAACGAGCTAATTAACAACAGAGTCGCAGAGGCTATTGCACAGTATGCTCAGACACACAACACAGGGTCACAGGGTCCAGCTGGGGGAGTGATTAACCCACAAGTTTGCACGTTCAAGATGTTCTTGGACTGCAAACCTCACAATTTCAAAGGGTCGGAGGGGGCCATAGGACTCCTCCGATGGATTGAAAAGGCCGAGTCTGTGTTCGAAATGTGCAACTGCCCGGATGACAGCAAAGTGAAATTTGCTACTGGAACGTTGGAGGGTCCAGCCCTGACTTGGTGGAACTCCAATGTTCAGACCCTGGGGTTGGGAGAAGCAAATGCATTGACTTGGAACAACTTCAAAACTTTACTACAAGAGGAGTATTGTCCTCGTAGTGAAATGCAGAAGTTGGAAGAAGAGTATTGGCACCTCAAGATGGAGGGGTCAAACATTGAGGAATACACGACCAGATCGCATGAACTGGCCAGACTGCTACCACACATGGCTACTCCAGTCAGTAAGTGGATCGAACGGTACATTGGAGGACTAGTGCCTCAGATTCAGGGGATGGTTACTTCAGCAAATCCCACCACCATCCAACAAGCTGTTCGTCTAGCACATCAGCTTACTGATCAGGCAGTGTTACAGGGAACCCTGCCTAAGCGGACATCTGCTACTAAGGTAGGAGATCACAAGAGGAAGTGGGAAAGTAACAACTTCAAAGGTAACAACCAACAGCAGAACAGGAAGCAGGACTCAAATAAGTCCTATCATAATTCCAGCAGTGGCCAACAATCATCATCATCGGGGGGCTATATTGGTAAGCACCCCAAGTGCAACAGGTGTGGTTACCATCATGCGGGTAACCAATGTGACAGAGCTAAGTGCCAGAGGTGTGGCAAGATTGGGCATGCGGCTAAGGATTGTCGCGGAGAGCTGCAGAACAACAATAACAACCATAATAACAATCAAAACAACGTGCAGAAGGGTTGTTTTGAGTGTGGCAAGATGGGGCATTTCAAGAAAGATTGCCCACAACTTAAGAAAGGCGGGGACAACAATGGTAATGGTAATGGAGGTGGCAACGGTAATGGCAATGGCACCAACAACAACAACAACAATAATAACAACAACAACGGTGCTAGAGGCAGGGCGTTTGTGATCGGAGGACGGCAAGCGCGGGAGGATCCCAACATTGTCACGGGTACGTTCCTCTTAAATAATCACTATGCCTCTATGCTATTTGACACTGGTGCCGACCGGAGTTTTGTATCTAGTTCACTTGCTAAGTCACTAGATGTTAGCCCCACTGCCTTAGATAATCCCTACACTGTGGAATTAGCTGATGGTAAGTTAATTGTAGTGGAAAACATTTATAAGGGATGTATTCTTGATTTGATGGGTCAGACATTAGAGATTGATTTGATGCCTATTGCCTTAGGCAGTTTTGATGTAGTCATTGGCATGGACTGGTTGTCCAAGAACCAGGCTGAAATTGTATGCCATGAAAAGATTGTTCGCATACCTCTTCCGCAGGGAGAGACATTATATGTACAAGGCGAGAAGAGCAGTACGCCACTGCGTCTCATATCTTGTATGAAGGCACACAAATGTCTGCGGAAAGGTCATACGGCAGTTATAGCACTTATAACTGAAAAGCCAGTAGCTGAGAAGAAGCTTGAAGATATACCTATAGTTTGTGAGTTTCCGGAGGTATTTCCAGAAGACTTGCCGGGATTACCGCCTGTGAGACAGGTGGAATTCCGAATCGATCTTACACCAGACGCAGCACCGATAGCTAGGGCGCCTTATCGACTTGCACCGTCAGAAATGCAAGAGTTATCCACACAATTGCAAGAATTGTTGGATAAGGGTTTCATACGACCTAGTTTTTCACCGTGGGGAGCTCCAGTATTGTTTGTAAAGAAGAAGGACGGAACTTTCCGTATGTGTATCGATTACCGGGAATTGAATAAAGTTACTATCAAGAACCGGTATCCGTTACCCAGGATTGACGATCTGTTTGATCAATTGCAAGGTTCGAGTTACTACTCGAAGATTGATCTCAGGTCGGGTTATCATCAACTAAGAGTTCAGGAGGAGGATATTCCGAAGACAGCATTCAGAACACGATATGGCCATTATGAGTTCTTGGTCATGCCATTTGGGTTGACAAACGCTCCAGCTGTATTCATGGATCTCATGAATCGTGTTTGTAAACCTTATCTTCATAAGTTTGTCATTGTTTTCATCGATGACATTCTCATCTATTCAAAGTCTGAGGAGGAACATGCTGAACATCTTCGATTACTGCTAGAGTTATTGAAACAGGAACAACTGTACGCTAAGTTCTCGAAATGTGATTTCTGGATGCGAGAAGTACAGTTCTTGGGGCATATAGTTAATGAAAAGGGCATACATGTTGATCCAGCGAAGATTGAAGCGATTAAGAATTGGGAAGCGCCAAAGACCCCTACTGAGGTACGACAATTCCTTGGTTTGGCGGGTTATTATCGACGATTCATTGAGGGTTTCTCAAAGATCGCTCAACCACTTACAGCTCTGACGCACAAGGGAACAAAGTATAACTGGACGGATAAACAGGAAGCTGCATTCCAGTTATTGAAACAGAAGCTCTGCAGTGCACCGATTCTGTCCTTACCGGAAGGAACGGAAGACTTTGCGGTGTATTGTGACGCATCTGGACAGGGTTTGGGATGTGTGTTGATGCAACGGGATAAAGTGATCGCTTATGCTTCCAGACAACTACGAACACATGAAAAGAACTACACTACTCATGACTTGGAGTTAGGAGCAGTGGTTTTTGCTTTAAAGATTTGGAGGCATTACCTGTATGGAACTAAATGTACTATTTACACTGATCATAAGAGTTTGCAACATATCTTTGATCAGAAGGAGCTTAATATGAGGCAACGACGATGGGTTGAGTTGTTGAACGATTATGAGTGTGCGATTAAGTATCACCCGGGAAAGGCTAATGTAGTAGCCGATGCTTTAAGCAGAAAGGATACTTCAACAAGACGGGTTCGTGCACTTATGATGACGATACATACTGACTTACCTGACAAGGTACGCAGTGCTCAGATCGAGGCCTTGAAAAAGGAAAACTTGGTACAGGAATCTTTACGGGGAATGGAAGAACAGTTGGATACGAATGCTGATGGAATTCGTTATTTCATTGATCGAATGTGGATACCTTTATATGGAGGTTTAAGGGAACTCGTGATGGACGAAGCACACAAGTCTAGATATTCAGTCCATCCGGGATCAGACAAGATGTACCATGATTTGAAGGCACTGTATTGGTGGCCTCACATGAAAGCTGATATCGCTAAGTACGTTAGCAAATGTTTGACTTGTTCGAAAGTCAAAGTTGAATATCAGAAGCCATCTGGTTTACTGCAACAACCAGAAATACCGATGTGGAAATGGGAACAGATTTCGATGGATTTCATTACTAAGTTACCCCGTACACCGACTGGTTGTGATACGATATGGGTAATTGTTGATCGATTAACGAAATCTGCACATTTCTTAGCAATCAAGGAAACTGATAAGATGGAGAAACTGACTCGCATTTACATCAAGGAAGTAGTAGCATAGCATGGTGTGCCAATCTCTATCATATCAGATCGGGATGCCCGGTTTACTTCTAACTTTTGGAAATCTCTTCATAAGTCATTGGGGACTCGCTTGGATATGAGTACCGCTTATCATCCACAGACCGATGGTCAGAGTGAACGAACGATTCAAACGCTCGAGGATATGTTACGAGCTTGTATAATTGATTTTGGTGATAGCTGGGAGAATCATTTACCGTTGGTGGAATTCTCTTACAACAATAGTTATCATACAAGTATTCAAGCAGCACCGTTTGAAGCTTTGTATGGTCGCAAATGTCGTTCACCAGTTTGCTGGGCTGAGATTGGAGACAGTCAGTTAACAGGTCCTGAACTGGTGCACGAGACGACAGAGAAAATAATTCAAATCCGGAACCGTATGGCAGCGGCTCGAGATCGACAGAAGAGTTATGCAGACAAACGTCGCAAGCCGTTGGAATTTCAAATAGGAGACCGAGTTCTTCTAAAAGTATCACCTTGGAAAGGTGTAATACGATTTGGCAAGCGTGGGAAGCTTAGTCCACGTTACGTAGGACCTTTTGAAATTCTGAAAAGGATTGGTCCGGTTGCGTACCAACTCAAAATACTGGAGGAACTCAGTGGAGTTCATGATGTGTTTCATGTGTCGAACTTAAAGAAATGTCTTTCTGATGAGACATTGATTGTACCATTGGAAGAAATACAAGTAGATGAACAGTTACGATTCATTGAAGAACCAGCAGAAATCATGGACCGAGAGGTCAAACAACTGAAGCAAAGCAAGATTCCAATAGTTAAAGTCCGATGGAATTCAAGACGGGGTCCTGAATTCACATGGGAACGGGAAGATCAAATGATGAAGAAATATCCTCATCTATTCAAGACAGCTACTGCTAACACTGAGAGCGCACGTTAAATTTCGGGACGAAATTTCCTTCAACAAGGGGATGACGTGATGCTTTCACACATCAACACTGCAAATTTCAAACTGTAAGCACAAACGTTTTATTTATTCAATTGATTTTGTTACAAATATTTGTGCTACATTACATTCTATATGTTTTATGTGCTACATTTCATATGTTACATGTTATGGTAGTACATACACGATTAGTTACACACATTTTGCTATGTGCGGGGTTGCATAGTACATACATTTTGCTATGTGCAGGGTTACATAGTACAAACAGTTTCAGACACTCACTATGTGTGAGGTTACACAACACAGTATGATCAAACACAAATAGTCACAGTTACGTGAACTAACTAGTGTACACGCAAACAGTCACATTGAACGATCACAATTGAGTTGTGATGTTGCAAGCATTAGACTTTGTGTGTGAGTACACACAAGCACACAGAATGATCAAATCACACTAACACGTACGATTTAAATTCGTAAGTAGCTTTCTAACTACTCTTAACACTTGTTAATTTTCGGGACGAAAATTCCTTCAACAAGGGGATGATGTGACAATCCGACTTTTTACACTAACCTTGTTAACGGGAGTTGGTGCTATCACAGGCCCAACAAGGCCAATCAAGGCCCAATAAGACCAATGAAGGCCCAACAAGGCCAATGAAGGCCCAATAAGGTCAATGGAGACTCAACAAGATCAATTAGGCCCAACGAAGTCTATGTAAGCCCAACAGAGCCAATGTAGGCCCAATAAGCCAAGAGAGGCCCATTAAGGCCCAATAAGTCCAAGTAAAGCCCAATGTAAACCAAGTAGGCCCAGGGAAGGCCAAGGTAGGCCCAGGAAGGCCCAGTGAGGCCCAATTGTATTTGAGAAGCCCAATTGAGTAAATTTAATCCAACAAGGAGTTAAAGGATTCAATTAGTGACTATTCGGGTTTGTCGATTCAATTTTGTTAATCGAAATGATATGTTGTCGATCCGGAATAATTCTTAGGAGTTGAGATTAAGCAAAAATTAGGTTTTTAAGTGTTGATTTCAAGAATTAGTTTATAAGTTGTAATAGAAATTGATTTTGACTTCTAAAAGTCAAAATTTGGCCAAAATAATTGGGGAAAATTCGAATCTCGTGATAATAAGAGTTATAACTGTTATAAAACTAATAATAATCATCTCATTGATGATTACTAACAGTTATTATATGTTATTAATGTTAGTAACGATCGAATTTAACTCAATTCGACCTCAAAGGTCGAAACCGAAACCATTGAGGGATAAAATCATATTATTCCAGTTAAATGTCTCAAATTGGTCATTCAGAATCATTAGTCGGCATCAAAGGAGAGTTCTGGATACATCAATTGTGAATAAGAGATAGTGGGATTTGAGTTCGACTAAAAGGACGGCCGAAAGTTGAGCAACAAGACGATCTACAACAAATTGGAATCAAATCAGGTGAGTTTTTGTTCTAACATCTTCTAAAACAACCGATTAGGATAATCCCCAAGTTAATTCGTGGTTCCAATATCGAATTAATCATGAACGAATTCTAGGGTTCATATGGAAGTCGGATTTGGGGGTTTTTAACCAAATGGGCTTTAAAATCGAATTAAACTATACAAATAGTTTCAGAAGGGTTCGATTTAACTAAACCATGTATTAATTTCATTAGGTTACAACGATTTGATGGATTTTAGTTCTAGGGTTCTTAATGAGAATCGGTTTTGGGGGTTTTGATTTTAAAGAGTTTAAAAATAAAATTAAATGGCATGGGTAGTTTCAGAAAGTCCCGATTTAGGTTAATGCTATGTAAATTTCATTAGGGAATTACGAATTATAAGATTTTGAATCTAGGGTTCTTAAGTTAAAAACGAATTGGGGTTTTCGATCAAAGTCGGATTATGAATCAAATTAAACTATATATATAGTTTCGGTTTAACCCAGTAATGATAAACCATATGGTGTTGATGATAATCGAATTCGAATCGGGGTCCAAATGGGGGCTAGTATGCTTCGGCTAAAGAGAAAGGGGGAAACCGGTTCGGTAGTGTTTAAAACAATTATTTTCTGATAACCATCGCGATACCCTAGCGGGCTTGACTGGTTAGTTGCGTGGGTGTGGGAGTTGAGGGTCGCGGGTTCGAGTCCCGGCCCAACCATTTTTGGATTTTAAACATTATTTTAGTATTTTGAGCATAACTCTTTCGTTTCAAGTCCGTTTTAACCCGTTCGAGTTGCGTTGGAAACGTAACGAGAATACGAACACATTAGAATGATAAAATCCATATTTCAATCCGAAAACGAAATCGCGTATAATTACGTTTAATTAAATAAAATCGTATAGGATCTTATTTAATCGATTTCAATGGCACGCGTACTTCCGTATGCACAATTCTCACACTCTAACATACGTATGTTGATACGTATGTGATTTCAAGCACAAAACGACAATCCGAATAACTTTAGGTTATTGTTTAATCACAGATTCTTCGTAGAGGATTTCTACGCAAGTTCACACGTATTTGATCATTCTGCTATTATCAAAGGTGCGTACACGGCCCCTTTCTTATTTTAAACTGTTTTGGGGGAGAAAACATGTGCAACAAACTATTTTAGATACATATCACTTGCATGAGTTATCTGTTTACATTATGTGACAACATATCAACTTGAAAGTCCTTACACACCTCGAACCGTTTAGTTTGCTGTAATGCAAAGCGTGGTAGTTGGAAATAGATCTATTAGGTTTGACAAACCTCACCTGGTAGATGGGATCTACGCAGGTGTTTGACTGACCAAACACAATTTTTACTATTGTTGTGATAGACAATAGTGGCAAGGCGAAAACATGCTATCGCATGGCAACTAGTCAGCTTCGGTGTCGAACACGTATGTAAATAGTTTATATGACTAGCTATCATGACTGTGCATTTGTGATTATGTTATCTACAACTTATTATTCAAACTGATGTTTTGAACATTGTGATTATTGAAAACCTGTGTTATGCACCAACCATTGTGTTGACTTGATTTGCATGTTTTCTCAGGACGCTAAGGCGCGCGTTACAGCTGGCATGGACTAGGAAGATAGAGTCTCATGCATTATAAACATTTGAATTTGAATAGTTCAGTATTTTGATTTGTAATGTTTTACTTATCAACAGTTTATTGGTTTTGATTTGAAACGCTTCCGCAACTTTTTGTAAACTCTGAATATTATGTTTTAAAGACCAACGTATGTTTTGAAATTCATATAGAGGTCTTCGCTATGTCTAATGATCTGAGATCCTGGTTTGTCACATTCCCAAACGGTATGATTCCGTTAGTTGAAATTGGGGGTGTGACAACATGAATGCTTTGTTGAGAATGCCCGCTCCAATGTCACCCTCATACTTGCACCTAAGAAAGCATCCACGAACTAAAAAGCGATCAAGTAGTGATGGCTGATCTGGAGAATCTTGAAACCCACATATTCTCCTGATGTGTTCAGCAGAAACAACAATGTCATGCCCTTGTACTTTTCCCCTGATAACTGTAGGCTCGGCCTCACAGTCTATGTCAGCAGATGACCAGAAATCCTGCTGATGAGAATGGTAAGGCACATGAACAGTCGATATAGCAGTAAAGATCCTCGAACGCCTCAGAAAAGTAATAATCTCTGAGTAGTGCTTGGCGTTCGGTGTGGTCAAATCCAGATGAGCACATATGTTGTGCTTAGGGACTGATTTGTAACCTGCCATACTGAACAACAAAAGAAATAGACATGTTAGTACAAGTCCGATATAACAACAAGATGAAATCAGATGAACTTCTGAAATTTAGATCTCAACAATCTGATATGCCGAATGACAGATAATTCTGGCGAATGAGCACATTCGCCGAATGTCATTCGTCGAATGAGTTGCAAATAGCATTCATTCGCCGAATGAGACATTCGAATGAGAGTCATTCGTCGAATGAGTGCCATTCGCCGAATGAGTGTCATCGAATGAGACATTCGTCGAATGTGAGTCATTCGCCGAATGAGCTTCAACGAAAGAGTCATTCGTCGAATGAGAGTCGTTCGCCGAATGAGACATTCGCCGAATGACGTCATTCGGCTGAAATTTGAATTTTAACCCTTGTTCATCCAAAAATCAAATCAGTCAATGAAATTTGCATACACACATTCAGAATCGACCGACTAAGACATTTAAAACTGGACTTAGATTGTTTCAAGTTCATTTTGATGGTCTATTTACACGGCGAAACAGAAAACCCTAAATCCAAAAATTTATATCTGTTTTTGATGATTTCACGGTTGAAAATGCTTGATAATCGATCTCCAAGTACCTGAGATGAAATAGAACTTGGTTGTTAGAAGCAGGGTTAACAAGAGTAACAGAAAATCGATAGAACTGATAATGTGTGTGAATCGCCGAATGAGGTGCACTCTGATGTAGCGAAAGAGAAAATGGTCGAATGACCTTCATTCGGCCGAAGGACTATTATATAGTCAAGCTCATTCGCCGAATGAGCTAGGCGAAAGGTCGGCTGAGACTCAGACACATTCGCCGAATGAGAGTTGCGATTGAGACATTCGACGATACTCATTCGCCGAATGAGAATGTTGAATGAGACATTCGACACCTTTCATTCTCCGAATGATGAACACTTTGTATGGTCGAATGACTCATACGC